>JAOTAX010000004.1:11618632-11631037 GCA_025629825.1 Erythroxylum guanchezii | reverse complement strand
TAAGTGAAGTAATTCCTAGATCAATCCACCGTTACAATTTTTAGTGTCTAATCCAATTGAAATCTAATACCTTAACCTATGTTTGTCATTTGATTAAATCTAGTCGTTTTAATTCATACCTTGCAATTTTCATAATTCCTTAATTTGCTTATTTTATTTTATTTTATTTTTAAATCAAACAATTCTTGATCGTCTGAGTAATTTTTCATCGTTAATTTAATTGTCTTACGTGATAGAAATTTTTCCTTGGGTACGAAATCCGGTTCTTACCGATTTATATTACTTGTCGACGAGGTGCACTTGCCTCTAATTGGTCTAGATAGAATTTAATTTATATTGTTTTTTTTAGACCGCAACAATGAAGATATTGTTAGACATTTCACAATTAGGGGTATACCACAATAAAATGAGGTGGCAGAACATATGAATCGAACATTGTTGGAGAAAGTTTGGTGTATGCTATCTAATGCTGGGTTGGGCAGAGAATTTTGGGCTAAGGCTGTTACATACGCTTACCATCTCATCAATCACCTTCCATCAACTACTATTGGTGGTAAAACACCTTTAGAAAAATGGTTTGGGAAACCTGCTACAAATTATGATTCCTCACATGTTTTTGGTTCTATTACGTACTATCATGTCAAGAAGTCAAAGTTAGATCCACGTACAAAGAAAGCAATTTTTATGAGGATCACCTCTAGTGTGAAAGGATATCGTTTTTCGTGCCCAAAGTCAAAAAAAATAATTTTCAGCAGAGATGTTACCTTTGATAAATCTACCGTTTTAAGAAGGGTGACAATTAAAAATGTTAAGCAGACATATGGTACCCCAAAATAGGTGGAGTTTGAAGGAAGAATAGTTACCACAGTAACTGATGAAGAAAATGCAGAAATTCTTGTGGTAGAAGAGGAGCCAGATGAAGAGGTTCCAACCTAAGAACCTCCACAGCAACAATTACCAGTTGCATTGAGAAAGTCAAAAAGGAACATTCAAGTACCTGCTCGTTATGTTAATATGGTGGCTTATACATGTCCAATTGAAATTGATGACATTCCTACCACTTATAAGGAAGTAGTCTGAAGTACAGAAGAAGATAAGAGGAGGATAGCCATGAATGAAGAAATACAATCCCTTCATAAGAATCAGACGTGGAAGCTAGCTAGTCTTTCAAAAGGAAAGGAGACAATTGGATGCAAATAGGTATATGCAAAGAAAGATGGATTTCCTGACAAGGATAATGTTCATTACAAAGCAAGGCTGGTGGCCAAAGGCTATACTCAGATGGAGGGAATTGATTATAATGAGGTTTTTCCTCTAGTTGTAAAACATTCCTCCATTCGAATTTTGTTAGTTTTGGTAGCACAGTTTCTATGGAACTAGTTCAACTGGGTGTAAAAATTGCAATTTTACATGCAGACTTACAGGAGAAAAACTAAATGACTCAGCCCGAAGGTTTTTAAGTTGTTGGAAAAGAGAATATGGTGTGCAAGCTTGAAAAATCGTTGTACAGATTGAAGCAGTCTCTGAGGCAATGGTACAAGCAATTTGACAAGTTTATGATGAGGTAAAAGTACACAATAAGCAAATACGATCACTATGTGTATGTGCGTAAGCTACAAGATGGATCCTACATCTATCTTCTCCTATATGTTGATGATATGCTGATAGCTTCAAAAAATCAAAGAGAAATTGAGAACTTGAAGATTCAATTGAATGAAGAGTTTGAAATGAAGGATATGGGTTAAGCTAAGAAAATTCTCGGTATGGAGATAAATAGAGACAGAAAGTTGGGGAGATTGTGTTTGATTAAAAAGAAATATTTGAAAAAGATACTATAATGCTTTGGCTTAAATGAAAAGTCAAAGCCTGTCAATACTCTATTCACTCCTCATTTTAAGCTCAGTGCATCTTTGTCTTTAAAGAATGATGCAGAATAAGAGTGTATGACTAAAGTATCGTATGTAAATGCAGTTGGTAGCTTAATGTATGCGATGGTGTGTACAAGGCTAGACATTTCAAGAGTAGTAGGAATCGTGAGCATATATATGCATGATCCAGGCAAGGAACATTGACAAGCTGTGAAATAGATTCTACGGTACATTCTGAACATCGTAGATGTTAGTTTGGTATTTCAGTAGGATAAGCAAGATGGTCAATGTATAGGTTGATATTGTGATTCTGACTATATTGATGATTTGGACAGGCATCGATCAACTACTGGCTATGTGTTTATTCTTGTAAAGGCACTGGTCAGTTGGAGGTCTACCTTACAGTCAATAGTTGCTTTGTCAACTACAGAGGCAGAGTATATGGCAGCTACAGAGGCTTTGAAGGAGGCAATTTGACTTCAAGGATTGTTTGATGAATTGGGAACTGGACAAAAGCATGTCAAAGTACATTATGATAGTCAGAGTGCTATTCATTTAGTAAAGAACCAAGTTATGTAATGACGAAATACATCGATATTCGTTATCACTTTACACGAGAGGTTCTGGAAGAAGGTAGAGTAGCAATCCAGAAGATCAATACCACTAAGAATCCTGCTCATATGTTGACAAAGGTGGTGATTGCAGTCAAGTTCTAACGTTGTTTGTACTTGATCAATATTGCTAAAAATTGAAGATGGGCACTTTGAAGCACATTTGAAGACATTACTAAAGGTAAGTTTTGTGAGAGATTTGAAGGTGTGGAATTCGCCAAAGTGGAGATTTGTTAAATTGTCAACAATTATGGCTCATCCTATACTTGCAAATCCCACATTGAAAATTTATAGATTTGTGGGAGGTGGTTTTACTTATAAAACAACTCTCCTCTTTTCAGTTTTTGATCATCTAAAAATTTCGTATCTTTCCTTAAGATAAAATTATCTCCCCCTTTTATAATATTTCACTTGTATTATTTCCTGAAAATAGTGAAATATCAATTTAGTAGTGTCCGACGAAGCCAAACCTCGTTAAATTTTGATATTCTTTATTTGTCTATTTGATAACTATTGTCGGGTATAGTTATAGTGAATTATTATGCTATTAAATTACATATCTAGGAAAATTTTATCTAGGAGGATGAGTTTTAAGTGGGATCATTTTTAACCCCTCTAGTCTTTCCTGTGAATTTACTCAGTGTGATTTTTCATAACAATCGTTAACTCTCTATTCACTTAGGAAACAGTGCTCAAGGTGAATTTGTTATTATTGGTAGAAATTAACCCTATTTATGTAACATTATATTCATAAATAAGTTAAATGCAGAAGAAATCGATATACTTCCTATCTTTGATATTCTTGCTTGGAAAATTTCAAATATTATGCATTTTTCTAGTTCTTCTAATCTCTCAGTCTCATGGTGTATTTCAAAAAGGTAAAAGGAGTTAGAGACCCAAAACTCTACAATTGCAAAAATATATTAATTTTCTCTCATCAAGCACATTGACATTGATAATTACACAAAATAAAAAAGATTGTTATTCACTAATTACTGAATGTTGGACCTTTTATAGGTATTAAAACTACCTAGAATATGGAAAAAAATCTTATATTCTCCATACGTTTAACTTGATATCAAATCTTAATCCGATCCAAATATAGTATATGAATCATGACAATAGATTCTTTGGTCGTCTAAGTATGTGAAAATATTACTTAATAAATAATCCTATACTTATTTCAAGTCAAATATATTCATTTTTTTAATTCAATAATGTGAACCATGAATATGAAAAAAATATTGTAAGAGTTTCACAAAAACAACATTATCTAACAAGAAAACTATATAATGTTACCCGGTCCCATTCTAATATCATAATCCTTAACTTCATTGGCAGGCCTTTTGTGCAGCTATCATCAATTTTTTTAAGTAATTCGGGCTATCAACATGCAATAATGTTTACCATCATTTGCAAATTCGAAACATCAAGGCCCATGTGAACATCAAAATCAAATCTATATCAGATTATACCTTTCGCAGCGGAAATAACAAAGAAGCTCATAGCGTTGGAAGAGCACGTCAAATGTCGTGTCTCTATCGATATCCACACCCTCGCGAGACCGAGCAAATGCTTCTGGTGTGCTGGCACCACTCTTGAGACCTCTCTCTCTCTATCACTTGAGGAAGAGGACAACACTAGGGTTTCTTTTAGGCAAATGAGTCTTCCCCTTAGCAAGTTATACTATACATCTATATATATATAGTAAAACCCCAGGGCCCAAAAACCTAAAAACTATTAAAGCCCAATGAATGTTCAGTCTCTTAGTGTGTGACCATCTAGACTTATTTAATATTAGTAGGAGGCCCAAACTTCTTTTAGGCCTACAAGTTATAAGCGATATTTAGCAAGACATTATAACTACCCAATATTAAATAAGGCTAGAATACGACATTACCTAAATCACAACTAATCAATTAGTAGACATTCTATAATTGGTCTGCAGGGCATACACCAACAAATTTAACGTATTCAAACTATTACAAAACACACCATTATGAATCCTGACCACAAACTCAATGTCTTAGTTTACTTTTATGGTGGTGGCAGGAAGTCCCTTTTCTCCTTTATACCACACCTAATTGAAAACCTTGGGTCAAGTAGCTAATGTTCTTTTGGTCTCTATTGAGTATAGGTTAGCCCTAGAACATTGTTTTCCTATGGTTTACAATGATGGTTGGACTGCCATCAAATGGTTTGCTTCTCCTGCTAATGGAAATAGCCCTGAGGAATGGCTTAACTATTATGTTGATTTCGATAAGAAGTCTTTGTTATTCATAAATGCAGTCATCAAGACGTATAATACTAGGATCCGCATTCTATTTAGATCATTGACTACACAATAAATGAACATACCTCAATGTAACCATCTCATTATAGTTATGAAACATATATTGGGCAATTCAATTAATGGTTAGGAATACGGAATTAATGTTGTCATTATATTAGTCCATATACTTCTAACATTCTTCCACTTGGACAATATAATCAAACCACCATACCAATCTCCATAATCTAAAGGCATTCAAATAAATCATATATAATATCATATCGACAGGATATATTTACTACATATGATTAGGCCCTGGAGATGTTCAAATGCAACAATAAGATTAGGCCCTGGAGATGTTCAAATGCAACAATAACCATCAAAACAACATGTATGCAATACAACAAATAAGACTACGCATTTGTCTCCTTTTGTACCTGTCATTTCATCAAACTATATATATACATGAACATATATATGTCAATATTAATAAGAAGTGACTGCAAATATCATTATGCATGTTTCATATACATATAAGTCATAAGCAATCTGTACAAAGTACTAACATGTTTAATACAAAATAGTAAATTCCCATCAATCTTATCAACCTAGGCTCTTAACAATCCCATGCGGGAGACGTGTTTTGTAAACACACATATAGGTAAGCCTTTTGTAAGTGGATTTGATAACATGCTAGTTGTAGGCGTATACTTAACAGTAATGAGGGATTCAAAAACTTTCTCTTTAATAAAATAATAATTTATATCAATATGCTTTGAGCGAGAACTACTTCTAGTGTTCTTAAAGAAAGCTACAGTTGTGGAGTTGTCACAATACAATTTCAGCAGACTCGAAATAAACTCTACAATGCCTAATGATGAAATGAAATTCCGCAGTCATATTGCTTGATAAACTACCTCATAACACATCATATACTCTACCTCCATTGTAGAGGATACTGTGAGTGTCTGTTTCACACTTTTCTATGATACAACTCCTCCAACCATCATATAGATATAACCTGAAGTGAAATTTTTATCATCCACACATCCTACATAATCAAAATCACTGAATCCAACTATATCAAGAGTGTCAGTTCGCCGATAAGTCAACATATGAGCCTTGCTACCCTAAAAATGCCTCATGACTTTCTTAACTGCTTTCTAATGGCTAAATCCAGGATCACATAAGTATCTTCCTAGCACACATATAATAAAAGCAATATCAAGGCATATGTATACTTAAGCATACATCAGACTACCTATAAGTGACGCATAAGGAACGACTTTTATTTCATCTCTCTCTTTATCATTTTGTGGACATTGGGCCTTTGAGAATTTGTCACCCTTCACTATTGGTGCCTTTCCAGGAGAATAAGAATGCAAATTAAATCTTTTCAAGATGTAATCAATGCAAGCCTTTTTAGACAATCAAAGAATCTCATTAGCTCTATCTCAGAGAATCTAAATTCCAAGTATATAAGAGGTCTTATTAACATCCTTCATATCAAAATGCTAAATAATGGTTGTTTTGTCTCAAATAAGAAATCAATATCATTAGAAGCAAGGATAATGTCATCAATATACAATACCAGAAAAATGAAACTTCTCCCACTAACTTCATATATATACATTGATCAACTACATTCTCCTTGAAGCCATTTGCAGTGACAACTATATCAAACTTAAGATACCACTGCCTTGATGCTTGTTTTAACCCATAGCTAGACTTTTTAAGCTTGCAAACTATATGTTCTTTACCAGTCATCTTAAAACTAGCTGATTGAGTGATATAAACATCTTCATACCTATCTCTATTTAAGAAGGTAGTCCTCACATTCATTTGATTGAGTTCCAAATCAAAATGAACAACTATAACTGTGATGATTCGTCATAAATCTTTGGTAGAAATTGGTGAGAAGGTTTCTTTGAAATCAATCCCTTGTCTCTGGCTATACCTTTTAGCCACAAGTCTAGCCTTTTACTTTTCTACTTATGCACTTAAGTCATGTTTGATTTTGTAAACTGACTTGCACCCAATGAGTTTGCAACCTTTAGATAGTTCAACTAACTTCCAAACTCCATTTTATGACATGGAACTTAACTTATCTTCCATTGCATTCATCCACAACGCAGATTGAGGAATATTTATGGCCTCTTGATAACTAACTAGTTTAGTATTATCTCCTATATCAAACTCATGTTCCTACAAATAAACGATACAAGCATCAGGAATGACAAGTCTACGTGTTCTTTGTGATCTCCTAACAACAACTTCATCATCCCCAGTATCAATGACTTCATCATATGCTTGATTTTGAGGTTCATCATGAGATTATACTGGAACCTGTTCAATCATAGGGTCATCAGTAGGAGCGGAAGTGACGGTACATGGATTAGAATACGTTCTTCCCTAAATAAAATTTCTCTTGACCTTTGACTTAAACCAAATTCATCTTCAAAATAGATAGCTCTATTTGATTCTATAATTCTGGTCAGGTAAGATGGGCAATAGAATCTAGAACCCCTTGATCTGACGATGTAGCCTATAAAGTAGCCACTAATAGTTTTTAGATCAAGCTTATTATATTGTGGATTATAGAACCTTACTTCTACTTTGCATCCCCAAATATGAAAATGGCGCAATCTTAGTTTCTTACTTTACCATAACTCATATGAAGTCTTTAGGACTGACTTGCTAGGTACTTGATTCAAGATATAAGTGGTTGTCTTCAATGCCTTACCCTATAAAAATTTTGGTAAACTAGAATGAATTAACATATACTGCAACATATCAAGAAGTGTGCGGTTTCTTCTTTCAGTGATTCCATTCTACTGAGATGTTCCTGGCATTGTATATTTTGCTTCAATACCACATTCTTACAAGTATCTAGCAAAAGGCTCTAGATTCCTTGTACTATTATCATAACGCCCACAATACTCTCCACCTCTGTTAGAATTAATTACATTGATTTTCTTCTCCTTTTAAAGCTCAATATTTATTTTGAAAATCTTAAACGCATTTAAAGGTTCAAAATTTTCACGAATGAGCTCCATATAACCGTACTTGAAAAAAATTCATCAATAAAAGTGATGAAGTATTTATAACCACCTATAGCAGGTGGAATAAATGATCCACATATATTAGTATAAATAAATTCTAACAATTTTGAGCACCTGCCTGTTTTTCTTTTTTTAACCTTGGCAGTCAACTTTCCTTTAATACTATCAACACAGGTAGTGAAATCTAAAAAATCACGATCCTAAAGTACACCATCTTTTACCAACCTCTCCATTTTATCTCTAGAAATATGGCCTAAATGTTTATGCCATAACATAGATGATCTCAAATCCAACCTTATACGTTTACCAACAACAATATTAAGAGAAGAGGAAGAAGCAATAATAACAACATCATTCAACTCAAGTTTGCATAAATTTTTACATAAAATTCCATTTCCTACTAAAAGAGAGTTATAATACAAAGTCAGTTTTCCAGTTTAAAAAAGAAGACTATAACCTAGTCTATCCAAAATAGATACATAAATCAAAATTTTCCTAATAGAGGGTAAATAAGCGACATCATGTAACTCCAAAAGATGTACTATATTCAACTGTAGTCTAACTATCCCGAAAAATTCAATTTGGACTTTGCTATCGTCTCCCATGTACACATGTTGCTCAGAACTAGTTGATCTTCTTCGACTTTTCAATTTCTGCAAGGAATTTGTAGCGTGAATTGTTGTTCCAATATCTAACAACCAAGTATTAGAGTGCACATCAATAATATTGGACTCTGAACAAACTATCACAAGACAATTACCTTTCTTCTTTATATGAGCTTTGAGCTTTCGACAATCAGCTTTCTTGTGGCCAAAATTTTGACAAAAGTTGCACTTCCTTTTGAAAAATTTATTCTTCTGACTAATAAAAGATGAACCCACTTATCAACTTCCTTTGGGACCAACATCTTTCTTCTTGAAAGGGTTTTGGCCACTTAAGCTAATAAAAGTGAACTTTCTCTTTTGAGAATTGTTGTGGTTTGTCATCATGGAGATGCTTCTTGCTCTTCCCTTTTTCATGTCATCCTCTTCTTTGGAAAGAATAGCTGTCATTTTGATATATGTTTAATTGTTGGCACATTTAATCATTTACACTTAAGGATTAATGATATGAAAATACTTAAGATACTCACTTTAGTTCATATATGATTTTAGGTACAATTTGGAAGCAACTAAATTAAAGTTAGTTGAAAGTACTGCATTTGAGTTATTTTCTAAAGATCAATACTCACTTGTCTTCATGAAGGAAGAAGAAGAAAATTAAAAGACAAGAAAAATGAAGATATGAAGAAAAGAAAGTGAGCTGCATAGATTGTGCGTGAAAATTTCATACATATATTCAGGTGAATTAATGGCCATACAAGCTGGCAATTCAATTAATGGACAAAGGAAGGTGACAGCTCCATGTAACGTGATTTAATGTAGCAGATGTTGGGAGCACAATGGTGAAGCAAGGAGCAGCTTACATGTACATTAGATGCATGCACGGTGAAGAAAAGGCCATGAGAACAAAATGCATGCAGCTTGCCAACAAAACGATCCAAAACAAAAATGACAACCCTTGTCTATATGATGTGAAGTAGTAAACGCAAACAATGTTTGCGTTTCAACTTGCATGAAATGCAGACATTTGGCCAAAGAAACGTGAGTTAAAGAGAAGGTGTGTAAATAGGAGAGGGTGGACCAAAAATGCCACAAAAAATTGTCCCATCAATAAAACAGTGGAGGAGGCGTGAAGAGAGGGGGTTACCGCTTGGTGGCTGCAGCTTGGCGGAGAAGAGCTGCGGTGGCTAGGTGTGAGAGAAGTGAAGCATGAATAGTATCCTGAGACTAAAAACTTAATTGTCCCATTGATGAATAGTGAAGAGTAAAGAGGGCTGTGTAAGAGGGCAGTGTAAGAGAAACAAAGGGGTCTTCAGTGGGGCTACAACATGAGGCTGAAGCATTTTCTCCATAAGAGACTCATAGAAGGGTGACGTCCCGATGTCGGTTTAGAAGCAACATCGACACGACCCAGGTTAAGTATTTTTTTCATTGTTTGTTGTTTCTTTCTCTCATTAGAAATTGATTGTGTTGTCATATGTTAACTGATTTGCGTATTGTGTATGGATAATTGGATTTTCGTTATTATTCAGTTATTTGTGTATGAACCTATTGGGTTTTATGGAAAGATTATTTTAATGCGCTCATTGAATCGTTTAATTACAAACCCGTTGTTAGAATTTCTTATAATCCGTAATTGTTATTTTGAAATTCATGTATGGCCACTATTGATTCACAATCATTAGGGATAATATGACTTAGGTTAAATGACACATCATATGTGATTGTTGCTTTAATTAATCGGTTTTTCTAATTTGTAATGCTATTACCTAATTAAATCTAGGGATCGTATCCTAGGTTATTTGGTAGTTAGGTTTAATTAACTATCGTATCTTGATTAAGTAAAACCTAAGGAAAAAACCCAAGTTAATTGTTAACCTATGATTAATAGTTACTAGGAGAGGTTAAAGAACAAAAAATCAATAAAATATGCTTAGTTAGGGAGTAGGCCGAGATTGAACCAAAGAACTGGGTCCCTACCGAATTCCCCACTTTTATCATTCGCATGTTTTCTTTAATTTGTTTTTACTAGTTAGTTTCATTTTATTTTCTTCTTTCAAAAACAAAATCCCATCTTCCCCCCCCCCCCTCCCGTTAAACCTAAACACCTGTTAATTTCATTTCATAAACTTTACACACACTCTCTGTGGGATCGAGCTAGACTCACCACTGTTATAGTAGGAGGTCTAGTTATTTTATTTTGACTAGTGTAACGATACGTGGTCAATTTAGGCACCATTACTAGGGAGTGCGGTGTTTTAGTTTTTGTCTGTGATTTAATTGGTTTTTTTGCATATATTTGTTTGTAATTGATTTCTTTTCAGTTATCTTGTGTTCTTTTCATTTTTTTGTTTCATGTTTAAAAAAAAACTTGATATCGATGGAAGTAATTTCTTTTATAACTTATATTCTCAATCCTATAACAATATTTAGACTGATCAACCTAACTTTTGTTATGGATGGATAATCATCATAATTACTTCCATGGTAGTTGGAAGGATGCACAACAATTCTCATACAGATCAGAAGCTTCCTATCACGACTTCGGTCCATCTCTAGAAGAGTTGATTAATATTGTGAACGCTAATATTTTGCAATTGTAGCAGAATACTCTACAATTCCAAAATGATGGAGGGCAATTTCCAAAAAACACATGGTCTAGCGCCCAAGATTCGGTGAGCCAACATGATTCAGTTACATCTTTAGAAGAACTTGTTAAGAATCTTGTTGCTAACAATTTTCAATTTCAACAGGATATGTAGTTGCAGTTGCAACAATTCTGACAGGAGACAAAAGCAAGCCAACAAAGCATGGAATACCAAATGGGTCAGATGGCAATAAGGCTTAATCACCTAGAATCACAATGTGAAGAGGAGCAACCGTATCATCCAAAGGTGTACCCTATAGACATTTGTGTGGAAAATTTACAAAGTGACGAGGAGCTTGAGAATTTTGAGGTCAACCCTCAATGAATTGCTTGTGTCGAAGAAGTTGAGAAGGATCTTGAAGCCGAAAGGGACACATCTTTTAGCTCACAGGTAAGTACTGAGTCCATGATTATTTTTGAGACTAACTCTTTACCTTTACATAACAGATTGGAGGAATTGAATGATAAAGAAAAAGGTGAAGAGTCGTTTGAAATATTTTCGGAGTGTATGGACTCAGTAAAGATTGAGAATCTAAGGATAGGGAAGATGCTGAATGAGGATGATGATTAATAAGGCCCTATTATGAACTATCTCATGTGGAGGAGCTGCATGGGACACCTGAAGATCACAATTTCGTCACATGAGGAGAAGAAGGAATCGAGCTAGTGACCCTAAACAAAGGCATTTTTGGGAGGCAACCCAAGGGAAGTAAATTTCTTTTCCTTTACATTTTTGCATTACTTTTTATATGTATGTGTGCTTTTGAATTTGTTTGTTTTGCTTGTTTTTAAGTTTTCAATCAAAATGAGAGAATGAATAAAACAAATGAAACAAAGATTTTTTCGTTTTCTATTGCTTCTAGGATTACATAATCATTGATTAGATTGTGAATTGACTAGAGAATTTCATAGCAACTTTAGTATGTACTTTTGTTCTTGTGATTGGTCGATATACGTTATCTTTAGAAGAGTAGTGACTAATGATAGACAAAGCTGGTGAGATTTTGAACCTTATTTGACTGACACATCCATATCAGTCTTATTGCCTTTTGATAATGTGTGACCTTTATGACATGTACATCCTAATTTTGTATTGAATTTCTATTCGAGACCTGTCACATGCATTAATATGGATATTATAAGCATTCTTAGTTTTTCATAAACTATATTAGTCAAATAACCTATCCTATTGACATGATTTTTCTCTTGATAACCCTTCGAACTTTAGCCTTTCTTTTTGTATCAACCATGTTGGATCCCGTTTTCGGAACCCAACTCCCTTGCTTACTCATTCGTCTGTTGGACCCCGCTTGATTCCAGAGTCCAACACTTGCTCTGATAAT
>JAOTAX010000004.1:11537936-11554103 GCA_025629825.1 Erythroxylum guanchezii | reverse complement strand
TTATTCAAGTGATCTGTCATAGGAGTCCCATCACTATACTTCAAAGCTAACATATGCTTTATTAAGAACATCTTGTTATTCCCAGTCTTTCGAGCATGCAGCTTCTCAAGCTACTCCCACAAGTTCCGAGTATGTGTCTCACCAGAAATATGATTCAACACATTGTCGTCAACCCACTGTCTGATAATACCACATACCTGTCTATGCATCAGAGTCCATTCTTCACCTGACTTATCATTAGGTTTTTCAGTGGCAAATATTGGTAAGTGAAAATTCTTCACATAAAGCAGATCCTCCATCTTGCCCTTCCAAAGAGTATAATTGGTGCCATTCAAAGTAACCATCCTACTAATGTTGACAACTTCCATTGTTCACCACAACTACAAATATCCCAAACCAAAAGCTCTGATACCACTTGTTAGGAAAGGAGGTGTCGGTCACGCAGCAGCAACAAAACCAGAACCAATAAACCTTTCCATGTGTGAACAACCACAACCAATCCAACAAAAAACAGCAGCCAACAAACTCACCAACGCTTAAAATTAAGCAGCAATAAATAAATAACATAGGCAATTTTTACGTAAAAAACCTCCCTCAATGTGAGAAAGGAAAAACCACGGGACCTGGTCCAGTAAAAAAAACTTCACTATCATCAATCAAATTACAGAGTTTTTTTCCTCTAGATATAACTAGAGTCACCACTCAACTCAAAATACAACAATAATCATCAATAAGATGAAAAATCAAAGAGTTGAGAACAATATCATCCTTAAAATCACAGCAACTTCGACTGAAGATCAGGGTACCTTAGAGACCTCCAAATCAAATCTCCACTGTTCAGAATGAAGAACAATGAGAGAGGAACCTCTGGTTAAAATTTCAAGTCGATCGGACAAGAAATCACCATGCGATTGAACGTTGGAAGATTACTGCGCAAAGCTGGAGAAAAAACGAAAATTTCTTCTTCCTCTCTTTTTTCCTCTCTTTTTGTTCTTTCGGCTGAACACACTTACCTACATGTCTTTAGGGTTTTAAAAACCCCTTTTATATGTTAGGCTTTGGGCTCCACTAAGAAGTGACCCAAAACCCAACAATAATATTATGCTAATAGAATAATAAACTTAACAAATATCAAAATATTCCCTCAAAATAACTAAATAAGTCTCTCTATTCATTATCTGTTCTAGAGCTGACCAATATTTATGCCTATTTCAATATCTGAAATTTGATCCTAAAGACGAGCAGTTGTTTATTTGTTCCGTTAGAAAGCCACTTAGGTTTGAACTTCTGTTAGGAGGATGAGTTTGGTCTGTCTTTTTCTTTTAATTTTACTCTAATACGGTAATAACCTACCAACCAACTTAACCGATGGATACAGAAAAGAGTAACCAAAACGGCAGAGTTTTAGCTCATTAACAATGGAATCTAAATCATATACATTCATAGAAACAACACTTGCTTCTGTAAACCCTAGATTCTCCACTCGAATCCATTGACAACCCACATAAATTCCTTTCCAAACTATCCTTATTATCATATAAAGAAGTAAAATTTACCCAAACCAACTAATTCCATTGTAATCTCGTTAATTAGGGGGGGAAAAAGGGAAATTAACAAGAAAACATTGAAAATTGAAATGGTTGGAGGGAGCAGGAAGGATGAGGCAGTGGTGATAAACAACACGAATGTGTTTGCAGCTTTGAGCAGTTTAAGGAGGACGAAGAAGAAGGACAGTGGGTCGCACATGCCCACCGTCGGTGGCAACAAATCCAAGGAAAAGGAGGAGGAAGTGTTCTGGGCTCCGGCGCCTCTCACGGTAAAATCGTGGGCCGACGTTGATGATGAGGACGATGATGACTACTACGCCACCACTGCTCTACCTACCTCTGTATGGGGCAGTACTCAGAGTGATCCGAGCATGGAAAAGGAAGCTGTTGAGGTAATGTTCTTGTTTCTTTTTTTGGTTGATGGCGTTCTTTTGTTAGGTTGCTTTGGTGTTGGTTAGTGTTTGCATGCTGATAGATAAAAGATTGTCTTGAAGTTTTAATGGTTCGTAAAGATGGTTTATAGATATATATGTATTGTGACGTGAGAGTGTTTGTATGTGGACTTCTGATATTCTCTACCACTTTGAAAAGGAATAGGTTTTGCATTGTTTCTTATTAGTCTGGATTTTAGAACACAAATGCTCATTAATATTGATGGTCTGATAATAGCATATGAATGCTGATGACTGATGATTATGTTTCAAGCTTAGCAAAAAGTTTTTTTCTTGGAAATATTTTACCTAAAATAAGCATTTGAGGTGTGCACTGCCTGGATGTACATTTATACCAAATGAATCCAGGAACAAACTTAGAGAATCCTCTTAAGTACCTTCTTAAAAATCAAATAAAATAGTTCAATAGGTGAAGCCTTTACATGAAATTTTGGACTGTAGATGTTTAAATGATTTGCTTAAGTTACTACCATGGTTGTTCATTTGTTGTGGAAGTTAATTAGATTCTCTAAACACGTGTTTTAGCTCCGGATATGAATGGGCCAGATTTCATCTGTCCTGCACATTCATTTAATTGCTATGATTGCAGAAACTTTTATGATAATATTATTTGACTTGCTGAGATTTATACTCTGGAATGCATGCCTAGTGAAATACGTTCCTAAAGAGTCCAAAAAATTTTCCCTACTTTTTCGTTTGTGCTTAATTATATATGCTATTTATAGAATAGAAGATTCCTGGGAATCTTAATGGCGGAGAAGAAACCAGTTATAGGCCTTTCGTGGGAGCCTAAGTTGCTTCCTGGTTTACCATCTTTGAAGAACAGTAATATTAGTAAGTCCCAAGTCATTGACAAAGCAGAAAGTAGTTCCCTTTGGAAACCCAATACACAGCTTCTTGATGGCATATTTGTCCCACCTAATGATCCTACCAAGTTAAACAGGTTACTCAGGAACCAACGGAAAGATGTCCATGGCAAGGGCTGGTATGTATATATTCTGGTAAAAAAAAATTTCTTCTATCGTTCTCCAAATAAAGTACTGTTCCTTAGATTGCGTTGTTTATTGAAGTTTTGCATTTTATGGTTAAATAGGGTTGAGATGCCTGCTCCAACTATGACTCCCGAGTTGAAAAGAGATCTCCAGCTACTTAAGGTCCTTTCCTATCCATTTTTTGTAATGCCATGTTAATACTGTTTGGGCATACTTCATCACTCTCAGCCATAAGCCTCAAAAGTATGGGTGCATGTTTGTGTTATGTGCATTATGTAAACGGTTCTGTATATTCAGAACTCCTACCATTTTGTCTCAAGATAAATGTGCTAAATGCCTGATTATTTGGTTGGAATTGTTCTGTTACCATCTTCATGTTCTTATGAATGTTTATCTTTATTATTTGTTATACATTTGCATTTGCAAATCGACTCACCCAAAGAAAGAAAAAAAGTTGCTTTTATCTATAATCTGTTGCCAACATTTATGATCAACTATTTCCGTTCTTATTATAGATTGTAGTCTGGTTGGTTTATTATGTTTTCACATAAATGAATTGGTTTAAGTAAAAAATTTCCCTTCTCTTTAATACAGCTTAGAAGTGTAATAGACCCTAAGAGACACTACAAGAAGGGAGATTCAAAATCAAAAGCTTTGCCCAAATACTTCCAGGTAAGAATGTAATACCCAACATTTGGCAACATTTAGCTTTCCTAATACTTTCCATCCTTTCTTAACACCGTATTCCTTCAATGATCAATCAGGTGGGTCATGTTATTGAGTCACCAACAGATTTCTTCACTGGCAGGCTCACTAGAAAGGAGAGGAAGGCAACACTTGCAGATGAGCTACTCTCTGATCCCACTCTAAGGGCTTACCGGTGAGCCAGGCATCCCTAATATCTTGTCTGCAGGACAAAAATGAATATTGTTGGTTACAAAGATGTGTTAGTCTAAGAAATCAACAAGTCTAAGAAATCAACAATGGATGAAAGGTGCAGGACTTTAAAATGAAGTAAAATCTAAGACTCATGTACTGTGCGACAGAATGAGATCGCACAAAACAGATAATTGATCATAAAGAGAATGTGGCTGCTACAATATAGTTTCTATCTCTCTTGTCAATCTAATAAGATTAGGATGAGCGTTTGTGCCTGTTTTTAACACCTACGTGCTAATCTATTTTTATTATTTTGTGTTTTAGGAAGCGCAAGGTCAGAGAGATTGAGGAAAAAAATCGTCCTGCTGGAAATGAGAAATGGAAGATAAAGGGACGCCAATCACGAAAGCGTGCCAAGGAAAGAAGACAGTAACTTGGTCACCTTTCATTATATTTTCTTATCCAGAGCTCTTCAATCGGTAGATTTGTTAAGAGTATGTGTTAAAGGTGAGAGTAGAGAGTAATCTGAAAGGATGACCTTTTGGAATTTGTTCCTAAATTACTGATATGCGATTCATCATAATTGGGGTAAACCCAAATTATTAAGCTGTCATGTTACTCGTATTCTGTTTCAAAAGTCAGATTTAAGGATACCTTAATACAGATGTTTAATCGATTCATTCTAATTACTTCATAAAAAAAACTTTATTTATATATATAACTTGTTTATAAATAACTGATTAATTTTTTTTTCACATTTATGTTTTTTATTGTTTTAATTAAATATTTAAAAAGTAACTTATATTATCACGATAATAACGATGCTTAATATTATTGATTATTAATTATAATTATTAAACTTGTTAATTTTAAATTGTTAATGTCAAGCCTGTGACCAATAAGTCACAAGCGTGTGCTTTTTTATTCATGCAATTGTGAGTTATTAGTTACAAACGTGACTTCTTAACTTTTCTTTATTAATCTTATTTTTGTTAACTTTTATTTTATATAAAACAAATTCCAAACATTTGATATTATTTAATGTATAAATAAATATTTTGCAATTTAAAAATTTTCGATCAAATTATCAGTATTTAAAATTTTAAATGTATATTCACAAAAGAATTATGATAGAAATATTAAAAATATATAATTTAGAATACTAAAAATGAATAATTAAAATTAGGTTATAAAATTTTAATTTGTATTAAGAAACGAATCATGATAAAAATATTAAAAATATATAAGTTATAACATACAACTTATTCCCTCTTCACGGGTGCGAGTTTCTCGTGACTAAATATTTTTAAACCAATATTTAATAATTTATTTTTCTTATTTTAATTTAAATTAAATATTTATAGTCACGAGTGTGACTTCACACCCGTAACAACAAACTCTGAACTTATTCCCTCAACTACACGTGAGTTTTTTTATTTAATTTAAATTAAGTACACTCCTACGCTTAATTAACTTAACAATAACTAATAACTAATAATTAATTAATTAATTATGTTTAAATTAATCAATATATTAATTACATTTTAATTTGTCAATTAATTATATATAAATTAAATTCAATTAAAAATAAAAAATTATATGCGCTAATTATATTCTAATTAATTATAATCTAATTATATTTAATTGAAAATTAAAACAAAAAAATTTAGTTTATTTGATTAAGAAATTATGAATGATGAATTTTTCCTATCAAACATTAATTAGAATTCTTTAATATTTTTCTATATGTTATGCCTGTACAAAATACATGATAAATAATTAGTTTTCATTTGTATAAATATCATGTCATATCTGTGATAAATATACTAATAGGCTATTATTTGATGTATTAATTTGGGTCAATTGTGTAGTACTTTAGGGTAGATATTTGCTAAGTTATTGTTTTTATATTATATTTGGATGTAGGAGTTGTTTTAAAGAAAAGAAGGCAAAAGTGGCTAAAATGGAAAAGACATGAAGCCATTGGTTTAGTGTGTTTTGGACACGTAAAGAAAACAAGACAGCAGCAAATTAAAATTATGCATGTGTGAAACGTTGCATAGCAAAGAGGAGGCTTCAACGTTTTTTTTAGCATGGCTGGGGGGAGACAGAAGCAAAAAGAAGAGCCACCATTTTATTCAAGCACCCACTTAACGCCTTCACTGGATTCGTGCCCGTAGACAACACTAACGCACCAGCACCTACGACCCACACACGCAGTAGCTTTGAAGAGACACATGTAACTCCAACAAAAACGCCACTCACAACACATGTATCAGCCTTTTTCACGCACAAGAGACAACGCATCCTTTATTGACTAGCACACCCACGCACGCAACAAGCTACCTCCAATCATTCACGCCTACAACCAACACTAACAACGCATCAGGCATACACTCATTTTTTTTACAAACGCAGCTCGCTCCACTCATGCAAAAAAAAAAAAAAAACGCTGCTTCACTTGGTTCACAACCCACTTCCACGTAGCCTAGTCTCCACTCACACTAACGCAACAACCTCCAACACCAATAGAAGAGCAGCCTCCACTCATGCACTCTTCATCTTCACAATGCAACCCTCCACCCACTAGCCAAACACGCAGCATCTCACACTCACTCATCAAAACAGCACCCCACTTGGCTACAGCCTCCATTGACACATACATTCTCCACTCCACGTACGAGAGAGCAGCCTCCACCTTCGGATGTAAGCCTTCATGCCACTCTAAAGACACAGCCTTCACATCAACACTCACACAAGCAACCTATACTCATTCCACTCACGGACTGAAGCAGCAGCTCAACACTCACCAACGTAGCCTCCATCACCATCCACCGCAAGACTAGAATGCAGCCACGCAAAGGAGAGGGGAGAGCCCGTTGATTTCTGCAATTGTTTGGGACCATGTTTTTCTTTTATATTTGATTTCCTTATGAGTTTGTCTAGGGTTTATGTTCTTGGATTCTTTGGCATGATGATTTGTGGTTAGAATCTTAATTTCTCTTAAGGAGTTGATGTTTTGGTGATGCTTTGACATTGAACATTACTGGAATTCATGATTGAAAATTTACGTACTTTGTTGATTTTCCTTAGATTTAATTGCTCTTACTTTGGATTATTGAAAGTTTGCTTGGTATAAATTCACCTTTGGAAAAAGGGGGGTTTTGCTAGAAGATTGAAGGAAATTTCGGCTAGATTTTCTTGTGAGCTGGGAGACCTAAGTAATCTAGGATGTGAAATTAGAAGGTTTGAGTTTGGAACTTAAGAAACTCTAAGAAAAACTTGAGTAAGGGATTACTAAGTAATATCTAGAGTGGATAGATTAATTCACCTTTCGGAGAAGCGAATTAATTACTCTTAAAAATTCACTTACAAGGACAGGATTTTTCATTTATGGAGGGTAGCTATCTCTTTATTAAGGTTGGCAAAAATATCATTCCCTAAGAGAAAGTCATTCTCCATTGGAGTTAATACTTTTAATTAGTCAATTGTTGCACTCTTTCCTTAATTAGTTATTGTATAGATTTTTCATATTCATAGTTATTTTGGTTGCATTGAATTGTGTAGTTGCTTAGAAATTTCTTTGAGTTTTTAATAATTCTTTACATTGCTTTTAATTTCACAAAATTTCAGTAAACCCGATTTCAAACACTGTTCGCTAACATAGATTTGACTTTCTCATAATCCCCATGGACACGACTCGGTTCTTACTGATTTTTTACTCACTTCGACAACCGTGCACTTGTGATTCACGAACAAGCTTTTGGCGTTGTTACCGGGGATTAATGTTTGAATGTTTGTTTCTATAGCTAATTTGATATTTAGTTGTTGGTTTTCTTTTTATCCCTGGAGTAGCTTATTTGTTTCTTTTTCTTTTTGCATTTTTGTTTTCTTGCGCAGCTTGTGTGTAAGAGGATTGTATGCCCCGAACCATTAAAGGGCAAGAAATACATTTTGATCCAGAGTTGGAAAGAACAATAAAGTCAATTTGTCGGCAAAAGAAAATGGAAAATCAAGCAAAAGAGCTTCAGAGAATTCAAAGAGAGAGGGATGAGATGGCTCAGAGATTAGCTTAGTTGGAGGCCAGACTTGGCGCAACTAATTTGAATGGAGGAAATGGAAGAGGAGATAATGGAAATGAACAGGAACAGTTACAACAACGTCCTATCAGGGAATACTTCCAGCCTACAATGGTAGACAATTATCACGGTATCCAAAGGCCTAATGTTCATGCTTAGAATGTTCATTTTTCGCCGGGACTCATTAATTTGGTTCAAACAAATCAGTTTGGAGGAGCACCAATGGAGGATGCAAATGATCATCTTATAAGTTTCCAGAAATTATGTGACACTATCAAGACTGAAGGAGCAACGCAAGATGACATTAGGCTTACTTTGTTCCCATTTTCTCTTCGGGACAAAGCAAAGAATTGGCTTCATTCAATTTCTGTTGATAGAATGCAAACTTGGCAAGAGGTAGCATAACAGTTCTTGATTAAATTCTTTCCACCTGGTAAACCTGCAAAGTTAAGAGCTGAGATCAGTACATTTAGATAGCATGACTTGGAACCTTTGCATGAAGCTTGGGAGAGGTATAAAGATCTTTTGAGAAAGTGTGAACATCACGGATACCAAGAGTGCGTACAAGTGGAAATGTTTTACAACGGGTTGAATGGCCAGACTCGAACCATTGTGGATGCAGCAGCAGGTGGTACTTTGATGAGAAAAACATCTCAGGAAGCATGTGCATTGCTGGAAGATATGACTTTAAACAGTTACCAGTGGCCCTTCGAGAGAACTAATGGAAAGAGAGGAATTTTAGAAGTGGACCAAGTGACTCAGTTATCTACTTAATTGGCAGCCTTATCTAATCAATTTTCAAAATTCATGTCAAAGGAAAGACAGAATGAGCAGGTGGTAGCTACTAGTCAATCTTTCTACACCAATGATGAGGGGGGGTGGAACAAGCTCCGTTTGTTAACCAAAGGAACTTGAGATTTAAGTCACAACTAATGGGAAATCTATATGGTCAAGGCTACAACTCTAAAGAGTAATATAATTATGGTATTCAAAGGAATATGCCCCACCCACCTGGATATGGACCACCATTGGCAGAACGTGGACCTTCCTTGGAAGAAATGATTGGCACTTTTGTAACTGAGACAAGAAACTATTTTCACAAGAATGAGAAGGAGATGGATGAGCTAAAGATGTAAGTAACCAGTATTGGAACTTAAGTGAAAGGTTTGGAAGTTCAATTGGGACAACTTGCAAATGATATTAGGAATTTGAATCAGATGACATTTCCAAGTAATAGTGAAACTAACCCAAGAGAGCAGTGCAAGGCCATCATTCTACGAAGTGGAAAAGAATTGGAAGAGGTGAAACCTAAAGAAAAAAGCTCCACTAAATCCAATGATAACGAGGGAAAGAATACTTGTGAAGAAGCAAGTGCGCCTACACAAGTTGAGAAGGAAGTTAGTTCGAGGAAGAAATTAGAAGGGGAACTACAAACAAAAATCATCCCCAAGCTATCATATCCTCAAAGATTTCAGCGGAAGAAAATCAATGATCAATTCGTAAAATTCCTTGAAGTCTTTAAGAAACTTGAGATCAACATTCCCTTGATTGAAGCTATTGAGCAAGTACTGAATTACACAAAATTCATCAAGGACATGGTTACCAAAAAGAGGAGATTTGGAGACTATGAGATAGTATTGATGACCGAGGAGTGTAGTGCAGTCTTGCAAAGAAAGTTACCATAGAAACTGAAAGATCCGAGAAGCTTCACAATTCCGTGTGAGATCGGCAACACATATTTTTATAAAGTGCTTTGTGATTTGGGGGTAAGCATAAATCTCATGCCTCTTTCCATCTTCCAAAAGCTGGGATTAGGAGAAGTCAAACCATCGACAATTTGCCTCCAACTAGCCAACCGTTCTCTCACTTATCCTCGAGGTATTGTAGAAGATGTTCGTTCTTGTTCGTGTTGACAAATTTATTCTCCCTGCAAACTTTGTGACTTGACATGGAAGAAGATAAGGAGATCCGGATCATACTTGGGCAACCATTCTTGGCTATCGGAGGTGCAGTGATTGATATGCAACAAGGGGAACTAACCTTGCATGTAAATGGCGAGAAAGTGAAGTTCAATATATATAGATCGCTCAAACATCCAAGTGATACACTGACTTGCAACCGGGTGGATTGCATATCCTCTTGTGTGGTAACATCTTTTCCTTCCCTTATATCTAAAGACCCATTATTGACATGTTTGGAAGGTATGTTTAGAAAAGATGTTGTGGATGATGATGATGCTTGTTTTATGATAGTATTTGATTCTTTTGAATGCTTGAAAAATTTTGATCAACCTGAGCCTTTGTTTTGTGTAACTAATGCTGATGTTGTTGGTGATGTGAAAGATGTGCACCCATTGATTGATTTGAAACCCTTGCCTGAAAATTTGAAATATGCATTCTTGGGTGCTAATCAAACTTTTCCTGTCATTATTTCATCTTCATTGACTTCTTTAGAAGAAGAAATACTGCTTAGGGTGTTAAGGGAGTTAAAAAATGCATTGAGTTGGTTACTTTCAGACATTAAGGGAATTAGTCCTTCTATTGTAATGCATAAAATTCTGATGGAGGAGTCATTCACCCCTAGCATTGAACCCCAAAGAAGATTGAACCCAGCAATGAAGGAAGTGGTTAGGAACGAAATTCAGAAGTGGCTTAAGGCTGGAATCATTTACCCAATTTCCGATAGTTCATGGGTTAGTCCTATTCAGGTTGTTCCTAAAAAAGGTGGATTTACTGTAGTTAAAGATGCTAACAATGAGACTATTTCCACTAGGACAATCACTGGATGGAGGGTTTGCATGGATTATAGGAAGTTAAACAAAGCCACTAGGAAGGACTATTTTCCTTTGCCATTCATAGATCAGATGTTGGATAGACTTGCTGGACGTGCATTTTACTGTTTTTTAGATGGGTACTCGGGATATAACCAAATAGCCATAGCACCTGAAGATCAAGAAAAGACCACATTCATTTGTCCTTTTGGCACATTTGCATTTAGGCGTATGCCTTTTGGTCTTTGCAATGCTCCTGCTACATTTCAGCATTGCATGATGGCTATTTTTTCTGATATAGTTGAGAATTTCATGGAAGTCTTTATGGATGATTTTTTTGTTTTTAGTGACTCATTTGATAAGTGCTTACATAATCTGTCTCTAATGTTGAAAAGATGCCAGTATACCAATTTGGTGCTCAATTGAGAGAAATGTCATTTTATGGTAAGGGAAGGAATTGTGTTGGGTCATAAAGTATCTACTCATGGCATTGAAGTGAACCAAGCTAAAATAGCAACTATTGAAAAGCTTCCTTCACCGACAAATGTAAAGGGTATCCGTAATTTCCTTGGACATGCGGGGTTTTACCGGAGAGTCATCAAAGACTTCTCCAAGATCGCCAAACCCCTTTGCAATCTCTTGGAAAAGGACGTGAAATTGAGTTCAATGAGAAATGCTTGCAGGCTTTTGAGTTGGTCAAGAAAAAGTTGATTTCAGCTCCCGTAATGATCACACCTGATTGGCAACAACCGTTTGAAATTATGTGTGATACGAGTGACTTCGCAGTGGGAGCAGCTTTAGGCCAAAGGCGAGAGAAAGTGTTCAGGGTTATCTACTACTCTAGCCAGACTTCGGATGATGCCCGACAAAATTACACTACTATAGAGAAGGAAATATTAGCGGTTGTGTTTGCTTTGGACAAGTTTCGGTCATTTATCATTGGGTCCAAGGTTGTGGTTCTCACAAATCATGCGGCAATTCGATATTTGTTTGCAAAGAAAGATGCCAAACCACGATTTATTCGATAGGTGTTGCTTTTGGAAGAGTTTGATGTGGAGATTAAGGACAAAAAAGGGGACAGAAAATGCAGTTGCCAACCATTTATCTCGATTAGAGCTTGAGGAATCAAAGCCACCAATCCAAGAGAATTTCGCAGATGAGCAGTTATTCAGAGTCAATGAAAAGCTTCCATGGTTTGTCGATGTGGTGAATTATTTAGCTACAGTTTGATCCCTTCGGATTTAAATCCATCCCAAAAGAAAAAGTTCCTATTTGATGCGAAAGGTTATATATGGGATGAGCCTTTATTATTCAAGAGAGTTCCTGATCAAGTGATTCGAAGACGTATCCCAGAAGATGAAGTCCTAGCAATTTTGGAGCATTGTCATTCATCACCATATGGAGGTCACTTTGGCTCAACAAGAATAGCGACAAAAGTTCTTCAATTCGGTTTCTATTAGCCTAGGCTTCATAAGACAGCTATGCTTTCACTAAGACATGTGACAGATGTCAACAAATGGGTAATATCTCACGACAACATGAGCTTCCTTTGACCAACATTTTAAGGTAGAACTCTTCGATTTGTGGGATATCGACTTCATGGGACCATTCTCCAAATCTTGTGGACAATCCTATATCCTTTTGGCAGTGGACTAGTATCAAAATGGGTTGAAGCCATAGCTTCACCAATAAATGATGCCAAGGTTGTTCACAGATTTCTCAAGAAAAATATTTTCACAAGATTTGGCACTCCAAGGTGAAGTGAATCACATGTTAATATAGACTTAATAATCGATATACAAATGCATAAGAAGAGGGGGTTGAATTGTGTATTCTTTTTCAATGATCCCCTTTTTGAAGATTTCTTTAAACTTGCTTTTTCTCAAAAACTTTTTTAAAAACCCGTAATGTAAAATATTTTCTAAGTTCTCGTATGAAAACAGTAAGATTAGAAATTCAAAGTTAATAGAGTTGAGAGTAGAGAGATTTGAGAAAGTGTTGACAAAGCAGATTTATACTGGTTAACCCAAAACGTGGGCTACGTCCAGTCCTTAGGGATCTTTCTGAGATTTCACTATTCTTTGCAACGTTACAAGTATTATTTGACTCCGAGCCTCTTCAGGTCTCTTACAACAAGTATTCTTTCACACTTAGCCTTTTCAGGCTATCTGATTTTCTTCTTTCAACTGAAAGGTGTTTCGAGCTTTTGTTACATATAAGGATAGCTTTACGTTTAGCACAATGAAATTTCTAGCTTATTGAATCTCACTAACTTCGTAACTTTTTTCAGTCTTCAACTCCGACTCGTATTTATAGCCTTCGTCTTCAACTGTTTCTTGATAACTACTTCTTTCTTCTTATTTCTTGATCTTTGAAGATTCAGTTAATTAGTTGAGTTCTGTAACTAACTCACGCTGATTAGTCATCTGACGTGGTCTTGTTTCTTCCGTCTCACTTTTAACTCTGCGCTTCCGTCTTACTTTTAGCTTTGCGCTTCCGTCTGACTTTCTATCGTCTCACTTTTAGTTTGCGCTTCCGTCTGATTTCGCTTCCGTCTATTTTTCTTTCTTCTTCCGTCTGTTTTTCTTTCTGCTTCCGTCTGATTTTGCCTTCGTCTGATTTGCTTTCGTCTCACTTTCTTTCTGCTTCCGTCTGATTATTTAGGCTTCATCAAAATCACTAATCGTGAAGTCATTTTGACTTAACAATCTCCCCCATTTTGATGATAACAAATAATCATGGTAAGAAAGAAAGTAATATTATTCATAATATGACTATATACACTTGTAAAACTGTTAACAATCAGTAAACACTTCTTTTGTTGTTTTGTTCTTCTTCTCTTCTTTTTCTTCTCCTTCTATCTCTTTCTCTTCTTTTTCTTCTTCTTCTATCTCCCTTTATTTGTTATTAATCAAAAAGTTACGACCGTAGATGCTTCATTATTTCTGAAAACATTTCCTTCATTTCTGTGCGAAGTGACTTGAGGTCTTGTCTTATTTGAGCTACTTCCTCTCGTAAGTCACTTGTTGAAGCAGGTCGATCATCATCCTTCTACTGTTCTGTTGCACAAGCAATAGTAGTGCTATATGCGTCTGATGACAGAACAATTGCTTCACTTATAACAAGGGCAGGAGGTTGAACAGATAGGTTTGGCTCTGGGAGATTTAAATCATCAGGGTTGAGTAGTCGTGGAACTTTCTTCCAAAAAGGTGTAGAACATCTCCGAGTGAAGACACAGTACCTAACGGCCTAATGTGCATAATCATGTGCACAAGAGTCTCAATTGAGTAGCTGATAACTCCAATCTTAACAGATCTGCACTGACCTTCTATTATTCTACCAACTAACTGAGAAGAGTCTTCAGCGGTACATCAACCACAGTTGCTTCTTGAAGCTTTTGAAATGTAGTGGGTGACATAGATTCCCTTTATCTGGACTTCATAACACGCTACATCTATGTCCCTTACTTCAGCTTCAATTTGATCATCTGTCAAATCATTTGATGATCTATTTGGGTACAATTTCTTCTTCTCCTTATCATCATTGCGAACAATGTAAGGCCTTGGTTGAAAATCAGGCACAACCTTGATCACAGTCCTTGATGTAATTGGAAACATAGTATACTTTTCCCTTGATATCTGCATAGGGTATGGTTTTGTTCCTTGATCTTTCAGAAAACCATACATACTTTTCTCGTCGTCAGTTAGCAGATGCATCGTACTACTATTCACCAAGATTGGTTGTAACTGTACCATGACTGACCTTTGTGGGGATTCTTTGATGATTATTGAAGTGCTACTCCTTACAGGTTGAACTTTCTCAATAACCTTGATTCTCAAATCCTCTTTTCTCAAAGGCTGAGAGGTCTTAACCTGTTCTGAGCTGCGTTCTACTGTCTTCTTCTTCTGAACAGCAGTGGGAGTGTTCTTCCTCTGACTGATTTTCTGCTTTTTGTTTCCTTGTTCAATCAGTCTAGGAGTCTGTTGAGATTGTGGTTTCTTTTTCTCAAACTCCAATTTTCTCTTTATCTCAGTCTCTCTAGCTTGTTTGGTTGTATCTTCCTTTAGAATTGAGACTAAAGACCTTGTAGCCTGAGGTGCTCTTTTCTCAGAGTCTTCTCCGTGGTTCAGCTCTTTAGTTTTCTCTCCTCTTGCTGACGCAGGGTTCGTACTCTGGGTGACCTTTTAGCTTGCTTTGGTATTTCTGACAGAAGTGACTACCCCTTTCTCTTCAAGGACCACTTCTCTATATACTGCACTTAGCTTCCTTCACAGTGAGAAATCGTTTTAACATTTGCACTTCGTTTGATGATTTCTTGTCTCCGATCATAGGCATTGTTGGGACCCGATCTCGGGACCGGATCCCAACCGAAAAATAGAAAACGAACGAATCGGAAAACAACGAATCAAAACGAACGGATCGGAAAGATTGGAAAACCAATTAGCGAAAACAAAAACATAATCGAAATCCGATTAAACTCATCGTAAGCAAAAGCGAAGAACGGCGAATCGAGTCGGATTAATCATATACTCGGATAACAAATTGCGGAAGCAACAACATTATCGAAATCGAAGAATTGGTTTACCAAACAAACGAAAGCAAATCGCCTAACGAGTTGAACATATGTCCGACATCCGAGAATAATACGTTTATTCATTCCTTTTTCTCTTCATTCAATCTTATTTTGGAAATTCATCCATTTTAATCTCAAGTTCCTTTGCCAAAATTTTCCATAACCTCAATTTACTTGACTTCTCGAAATCAAGTATATCTTAATCTTATATTCAATTCTCAAGGTTCTGATACACTCATACAAATCCCAAAATACATCTATTCACCAAAACTTATTTGCCCGTTAACAAAAATCGGGCAGCATAACGGCTGTATT
Organism: Erythroxylum guanchezii; assembly: GCA_025629825.1. Taxonomy (NCBI): domain Eukaryota; kingdom Viridiplantae; phylum Streptophyta; class Magnoliopsida; order Malpighiales; family Erythroxylaceae; genus Erythroxylum; species Erythroxylum guanchezii. Next base: position 11,538,496 of record JAOTAX010000004.1, on the reverse strand, counting down.
TGTAACAACCCAAAAATTTGCAAATAGCAAAACACACTTCTAATTTTCCAAAACATAACACCAATTCCTCGGACCTCCTGTCCGGAATCCTAGCATACACAAACACAAACCTACACCTAAACACTTCAATATTCTCAATCATAATCAGAAACATCCATCTATACTCAAAATCAAAGTTTATTCATATACAATTCCATTTATATTTCATAATCATACACAAATTTATAATTCAAAATCATACATAAATGCATAATCCAAGTTCTTATACAAATTCATAAATCATTTATATCATCCCAAAACTAAATGCATCCTTGAATAAATAGTGGCATTTTCCGACCACAAATACAACCTCAATTTTCATAATTCAAAAAACAAAGATACAACAATGTCCACAATACACAACGTAGGCTTTACAATCTCGCTTAACATAAGCACGAACAGATGAAAATTTTGACTTCCTTTCATCCGAACTCATGCTCATTACCTGGAGATGGGGATGAAAGGGGGGTGAGCTCGACGGCTCAGTGGATAACACATTTATAAATTGAAAATTAAACAAA
>JAOTAX010000004.1:11520265-11534109 GCA_025629825.1 Erythroxylum guanchezii | reverse complement strand
TCCGCTTCGAATTTGAAAAGAATTCTGTTCTTCCGATTTCTGATTCCGAATTCTGCTTTTCGCTTTCCGTTTTTCTGTTTTCCGGTTGGGATCCGGTTCCTGAGATCGGGTCCCAACATAGAGAGTATCAGAGCAAGAGGAGATTATAAGGAATCATGTGTACGTTTGAGAGAATCTGTATAAGTAGTTGGATTTCGAAAACGGGATCCAACACCTCTAGTGTAGTCGACCATTTGAGACAGATCACCATTGTATGCTTTGTTTTTTATTTTGGAACCTCTTTGTCAATCCAAACATCTCTTCAATGATCGTGGTTTTCATTTTCCAATATCTCTTATTGTTTTAGCATAATGAATGTTCACTTTTCTGGGATAGATATTTGAATTATAAATTCTCTCTCATATGGATAACTTACAATTAGACATCAACTGATGTAACTTTAGATTCATCAAGTGTGTCTTTATCTATCATGTATGATGCACATATTGTAAGGGATCCACAAAAATGTCCAATAAGCCTTTTGTAATAAGAAACTAATGAAGAAGTTAAGTTGGGTTCAAATTGCATATTTTTTAAATGTTAAGGTTCTTTTTAAATGTGTTAAAGCATTTAGATTTAAATTGAATTTCAGTGAAAAATTTACCAATTTGATCCTTTTGTCTTAATAGTTTCAAAAAAATATTTTTATAGGATTATTTTAGGTTCCAATATCAAAAGGTTGATTGTTCCTCTTATGTAGAAGCATTACGAGAGTTGTTTCCCAAATACAAAAAAAATTACTTGGTTTCCCAATATGATAGAATGATTTTAGGTTCTAATGTCAATAGGTTGATTGTTTCTATGCATCACAACAATGTTCTAATTCTTTCTTTGTTTTGTGGTAGATGGAAGTTGCTGTGAAATTTGTGGTCAAGTATCAATTTTAATAGCCTCGAACTCTCAAGCATTCCACATGTTTATATCTACATTGCTCCAGGTTTTTATTAGTGTTTCTCTCTTGACTACCTCTCTAGATTTGGATCGAAAGATATTGTTATTGGCTCCTTATATGATATTACATACTAACATCAATTGGTTTTGATTTGTCTATGAATATCATATAACTCTTGAACCTATCATTTGTAGCTATTTGATCGCATAGGAATGTTACATAGAGAGTTAGCCAAATTTGTTATGAGATCTTTAGGAAGTCGAGCAAAGGTCAAGAAAGTTTAATGATTAGTAGGTGATGGTCATATAACAAATATTATTAACTTAACTGCTTGCGTTTTTTACCCATACATTGTCCCATACACCACTAAGAGCAATTGTTGGGCTCCCAATATAGTTTTGATTCCCACTTCTCTCAAGGAACTATGCATAATTGGGAATTATGTGATTTTGGAAAGTATTTTCCAAGCTGTTAGGTTGGACTACCTTTACATTCCTAAGTATGTAATAGTGTAGAAAAGGTTGCAAAGTGCCAAAAGCATTGTCTCTAACTTAACTATTTGGTTTAGATATTTCAAAAACCTAGTCACATTCATATGAATCTATTGTAGCAAGAAATGAGCAAAACTGGAAGAGATGTCTCACGTTAGTGTTAGTTTATGTATTACATCCAATTAGTTAGTATAGTTTAGTGACATAATTATTTTAAAGTATTCTTTATCTTATACATATCTAAATGTATATGACAAAGCGTATAAGGTAAATATACATTCCAAGTGAAATTATGATGAGATTAAAATTATGAGATTTATTTTGCTTTTATGTATTATTTGTAATTTTTCTTAGTCATTATTCTATTAAGAGTGGATATCAGTAAAAGATAAAAGATTATCATAGGTTATGTTTTTTCTTATGAAGGAAGTAGTCAATCTCATATACTTAGTATGGAGATACTTAAACAACTATGTGAGTGCTTGTCAGAGAACAAGTTCAATAAACTGATCCCATATGAGAATTCCATTTGGAACCTTACTTATATATCTATAAAAATTCTGATTGTGATGATTATATAAGTGATCATTTGACTTGAGATTTCGAAGTATCTCATATATGGATTGTTATATTGTAATACTACTTATTCTATTCAAGGGTAGCTTAATTAATAGTCATTAGATATAGTACGAACTATATAGAGATAGTACTCATCACCCTAAAATGATTAAGGAGAATACACTATTATTGTCAATTAGTAATGAGTTGGGAAATCATTGGTCAAGGTGGAATGACACCTTGTAAAATAGTTACAAATGTCATTTATAAAATCAATTAGTAATGATGGAGAAATAATATGATTGAATTCAAATAGATTGGACACTATTTACGTACTCTATATATAGTTGAAACATTTTATAATGAAATGATTGAATTATACAAAAAAATCATATACGGAAAAGTTACTTAAAATTAACGTTCTTGAATATTTAGGTGGTCATAATATATTACTAAACGTCAATCGCAAGATATGGATATATATTTTTCAACTAGAAAATTAAAGATTAATTAAAAGAGTTTAATTTATTTAATTATAAAAATAATTTAGAGTTATAATTTATATTAATTGTCAACACATTTAGGAACCTAAAATGTCAAGCAAAAAGAATAAGTTAAAAAGTGAAAAGGTTTTCATTAGGTTGTACTTTATTGTAAAGTTTAAGAAATTTTATAAATAAGGATGATAATGAGATATTGTATCTTATTTTGGGATAATTAGTATTTAATTATAATTTTAATTGAAATAATAAATTTTATTTAATTAAGTTATTAAAATGTCTAAAACTTAATATAAATAAGTTTAAACACTAAGGAAATTGGTAATTCTTAACTAACTCTCTCTATAATAGTTGTAAGAGTTTTCATAATATTTTTTATGAATACCATTAGAGCCCCACAACTTTTTATCTATTAATCATGTTATAGAATTTTAAGTGATTTTATTTTTCAGGAAATCAAACAAAAAAGTTTTATTATTATTCTACTGCATGCATAATCTAATCCCATCTCAAATTTTCAACTGTTTACTTAGCGGAATCAAATTTAGCTCAGATAGATTTGCATGCAAACGCCCTTTCTCACATTGTATTAAGATTCAACCGAGTTTGGGCACAGCACAGTGACCATTTTTTTAGTACAGAAAGGTCTTAGTTGTGTAATAACTACAACCTCCTTTATCACTGGATCAATCCTGTTCCTAATTTGTCTTTTGTCGAATTGCCTCTTTGATTAAACTTCTTTGTTAATTATCTTCTTAATTTATAGCATCAGTTCTGCACAAAGCTTCAACTGTAGATACGGTTCACTGTGTTCTACTGTTTACTAAATATTCTTTCATAGATTGTATCATTTCTAGTGTCTTAATATCCCTGTCATATTAGTAAAGCTTGGCATTCATTTCTGTTTTTCATAGTTACAACTTGGCTGAGAGCATTTTTTTAAAAAAAATTTTGTCAGTATGTAAATTTTGAAACATTCAACTTGGTACAGAACATTTAATGAATAGCTATTCACAGATGGCACAGGGAAATTATATATAAATGGAGAGTATAGCTATTCGCAGAGATATCTACTGAGATTAACTATTGTATATTCTCATCTCAACCCTTTGAACTTTAGTCGCACTTGATGCAATATTATTCTTTCTTAACATCCAAAAAGAAAAACTTTTAATGAATAGGACCTTTAAAAGCCCCATGGTAGATTTTGATTCTTCTGATGATATTGTTCGCGATAACAACATCAATTGACTTGCTTGAAAATGTTCCTTTCAATTTTTAGCCTCATCTGAAGTAACCCAACATTATGATATAGGGTATCTCAACATATCAGAGAGTTAATTAAACAAGATGGGACGCAAGTTTCCACAAAGAGTATTTGCTTTCTGCCAAGATTTCTTGTTTAGGGTATCACAAAAAACATATAAGAGTAGGAAAAAGAAAAGACGTATAAAAGATTAAAAGGAGAATGTTAGTAGGTTATAATGGAAGCAGGAACTTGAATTTTCATCTCTCTTTGAACACAATACGGTAAGGTGTTTACACCCCTACCACTTATTACTTGACAATGAAGCATCTGTGACTTGCTATCTCAGATTATCTGAGTTCTTGCAGCAATCAAGGAACTAGTTGCAGTTAGATTGTCCTGGAGCTATGTATCAACAAGCTCCCTCACTACAATTCTTTAGGAACAAGATGAGCGAAAAAGTATATGATAAAATTGAACCCCTGTCATCAAAGTATAGTAACCTTGAAACATTAAACTACCAGCTCTAGGAGCATTTGTATAGTTTTTTCCTTTCCCTTAACAGGTTAAATGGAAATTTCAACCAATAAGTCTCCAATCTGGTCCTATAGACATCACCTCTTCGTCCTTGATCTCAACATCACCTCTACGCAACTTAAACAACTCTATCGCATTGGGAGATAATCTTGCACACCGGCTCATGTACAAAACCAAAAGTCTTTTGCATCCATTGCTTAAAGCCTGAAGTCCACGATCACACAAATTCCGGCACCGATTTACATGAAGTTTCTCTAGTTTATTGCAGTTGAGCCCAATGGACTCCCATCCCAGCATCCTCACCTCATGACACACTGCTAAGTTCCATTCTTGAAGCAACGGACATCCAGATGATATTATCACAATAGATTCATCACCAACAGTCCTGCACATCCTAATGTTGAGTATCTTAAGCCTCGAGGCAAAACCTTTGCCAATCGGTGAGAATTCACCTCCGTGAATCCACCAGCCTGCACCAGAAACATTTAGATACTCAAGCCCACCTCCACTGACAATCCCCATTATGCCTTCTGGTTTAAGTTTACATGACTCAGCATCTACAAAAGTTAAAGTTGGTGAACAACCCCTAAGTCCAGCACCGGTTATTTCCCTGCAACAGGACAGTTTTAATGCCTGAAGTTGAGGACATCCTTGAGAGAGAGCTCTCAAGCCACTATCAGAAACAAAGGGGCAGTACGACAGATTTATGAGCTTTAAAGCTGAGCAACCATTAGCAAGGGTTTCTAATCCCATATCAGTAATATTGCATCTGTAAAGACTAATAATCACTAGAGAAGAGCAACTAATAGCAACCAGGGAAAGCCCATTATCTGTGATTCCAAAACAACAATCCAAATGGAGGGAATGCAACTCTGAACCATAAAATTGCAGCTGTGCCAGGCCTGAATCAGGTAGCTCAGTGCAACCAGACAGGGACAAGTGTTCTAAATTCTGAAAACGAAAAAGCAGCCTATTAAGATGATATGAGTTAACGAGAAGCTTGGTCTGAGATAATGAAGAATGGTTCTGGAGAGAAAAAGAACACTGAAACTGTAAGGATCGACGAAATCTGTTTTGAATGTTAAGCCAGCGATGGCAAGTCAAGCCAAATGATTCACGATCAGAACTATGACAAAGAAATCGGAATATTATTGCAAGGCAATCATCAGGCAGGTGCATAATGGACGTATGTTTATCATAAGAAGCATTCTTCATGTCAACTTTGCTGGAACTCTTCTGAAGGCTGTAAAGCTTTAATCTTTACTGTAAACTTTGTATAGGCGGAGCTACGTGAATTTAGAGACTCAAAACCACACAGAACAGGAGAATCTCCATGTCCATAACCAATATGAGCACCACATTTACGACAAAGGAGTTTAGTTTTCAAACGATAACGAGCCCAGGGAATAGGAAGACAGTTAACCTCATCAACTTGTGTAAATCGACTGAGATCAACAGAATGGAAGGAGATGTAACCTTTCTTAGTCGACTTTTTATATTCAGACCCTATGGAAAAGGTGATCCTATTGGAAGATGCCAAGTTTAAAGGGTATCCGCAAGACCCACAACTGCAAATGATAAAAGTTACATAAAATCCCCTGTTAGTTTAGAAATAAAACATAAGAAATTACAATATGCATTTTCTACAAAAGCATCATTTCCCTTGTAAATCATACAAGTTATGACTAATCAAGATAAAGCATATTGATTTTGTTAAATTGGTCTCCTGTAAAGTAAATTGGCCAAACATGGTTTGTTGGCCCTTCAGGATATGTTGAGCTGCCCCAGAGGAACTAAACATATCGCATGTAAACCAGATCGTTTAAACTTACCTGTTTACCCATAGAAGATGGTAATAACTTTCAAAAAATGTTTCAAGGAAAAAGAAGAAAATGAAAAGATATTCATCTTGGAAAGGAGCTTTTCCAGCAACTAAACAGGCCTAATTGTTCATGATAATAACGTTTAAAGGAACCACTTTTCTTGCATAAAAAAATCAACATATAAATTAGCACAAAATTATGATCATGATGGGAATTACCATTTAAAGATACCTCAAAGACAATCATGCATAGTTATCTAACACAGAACATCTTGCTAACACATATCTCTTACTAGAGAGAGAATGAAAGCTTGGTTACAGACGACCCAGCCAAAGTTCTCAATACAGAATGCCAACAGGTTGACCACAATACTAAATCAGAAAAAATCCATAACATAGTTCTCTTGTAGCTTCAAGGGTTACATTAAACAAGACTTTTAAAGAGTGTGCTGCTCATAGATCTCAAAGTTCTCATTGACATTTTCCAGATCAAGGTCCTTTATATCATCATGTAAAGCCTCAACAACCCATGCATTGTTCTTCAAAAATTAGCTACTTTAGTAGGACAGTGTAGCCTTCAAATACGGGGAATATGAAAACCCACATATTCATCCTGTAACATCTAATCCTTTCAAAACCGGATTATCGAAACCGACATCACAGCTGAACAAAAGACCTCAAATTGCTATACAATCGGCAGTTTGCAGCATTCAAGTCGATACCCATTTCATAGGAAGTTAGTCCACACATCAAAACCGGAAAACGAATAAGATTATCAAATAAACCAAACACATCGGAATCAAGAAAATTCTAAGCTAGAAATATTGATTGTAGGAAGAAGAACAAAACCCAGAACGATAATTAAGAAAACTGAGAACTACAATTCCGTTAAGAAGAAACTAAACAACAAGCACAGAGAGAGGGTGATAAGGAAATAAATCAGATTTACCTGTAAGAAACGTCAGCTTGGGACATTATCCGCAAAGAGAGGGATTAGATCGAGGTTGTGTTCCGTAATCCCATTTGACTTTCTAACCATGAATAGAGCTTCTGGGAACCTAGAATTGGGACTTTGTTCTTGGGTTTACGATTAGCTAATAGAATTGAGCCGACTGTGAGCTAACGAGACAAAAAGATTTCAGATTTGATTGTGGTTTGGTCGTACTTTTCAGCTTCGGTGATTCAGTTTACGTTGTTATTTGATGTCTCGTGTTACAGAGGAAGGCTTTGACTGGGAGATTTGTCAAAGCCCACTCGCAGTGACAAGCGGTTCCTGGTGCACTCACCCTTTAAAATACGTGTTATTGTCTCTTCCCACTGCTAGCTCTATCTTATTGGTAGATAGTCCACACACCTAGTCAAATGCTTCGAATTTGATTTTAGAAGTAAGAAAGATTAAAATGAGAAATTATTTGGCAGAAAGCGTCTCCCTCGTACTCGTGCATGTTTTGCATGGTCTTTCCTGCTTTGCTTACCTCCTGCTATCTCTCACGATTCCTTCTCTTTCAAATCTTTTTTATTTGTTAAGTTTCCGGCCCTGTCGTGTATTCTCCGTCTGTGCTACTTCCTTTTCCTTTTTGAGTCCTCTCCTTGTTGACACACTTACTTTTCCTCATCTCCCCTCCTTTGTTTTGGTTTTCGTTGGCTTCTCCTGGCTCCCCAAGGCATTTTCTTTTCTTCCTCAATTTCATCTGTTTATATGGCTTTTCTTCCACAGTTTCATTTGTTCTTACCAACTTGGACTCCCCTCCTTGTATTTCATGTTTCCTTCACCTCTTCCTTATTTTCATTTTTAATAATATGTTGAAGTCCAAGTCCTGCTCACCCTCCACTTGCTTACAACATTTTCTCGTCTTTTGTTTTCCCATTTATGAAAAATAACAACACAACAGCTGCTGCTGCAACCTTAGTTTCAGATGCAAGACAACTCCACTTTCACGGCTCTCTCCTTATCCTCTTAGTATTTTCAATATCTGGAAGACTCATCCTCAGGCTTTGGAGGAAGTTTTTCCCCTGCAGAAATTTCAGTATTGTCCTCCAAAACATCGAAAATGATGTTAGTATAATTCATCCACTGCAACAAGGTAGCTCTTTAACTATCATTTTAAAATGTAGCTAAAATTAGCTTTTGACTACGATTTTTAGAATCTTCGCTGGAGGCTCATCCTTTGGTTACATTTCAAAAAATGATCGCTAAATTGCCGCCAAATGATAAGCCTTTGGTGCAGCTTTTTTGAAATCGTCACAAAAGACTTATCCTTTGGCGATAGTTTAGCAATATTTTCGCTAAAAGGGTAATACTTAAATAACAAAATAATTCTCTTATTTACAATTATGAATTTATTAACTTTAACTTGATTATTTTATAACTTAACATCATATTGATAAAATTTAAATTTAATATTATTGACAATAATTCTAATGCTAACAAAAATGTCAAATCATTTCAATAATTTATGGAACTATAAACTCAAAATTAATTAATATTACATAGATTTATACTTTTTATTTTTCTCTTTTAAATTATATGATTTGACAATTTTATATGACGTCACAAAATTTCAAATAGTTTTAATATGAAGTTTGTAATATAACCATATATGATTCTTACCAAAAAAAACGGCAATAAATAATGATATACGGTAAGTAACATAATATAATGATATATGGTAAGTAATATAAGATTTTAATTAGAAGTTTAACAATTCATACAAACAAAACAATAAATAAAATTTCACCTCTATTCCCTTTAAAAGAAAAAGAAATGATTATTTTTCTAGATTCTAAGTGACATGAGACCCGATATATAAAGTAAAGGAGTTCCTTATATCTGGATTCCCAAGAAGGGTTCTTGCACGTTCAAAGGCATCAATTGAAACAAACAAATATCTTCCCTCAACAATTGGTTTATTGACTACCTCTTCCAACAACTTCTTCGCTTTAACTAAACTACCAGAAGTACATTGAACGTTTTCCTATATGTAGTATACCATTTGATTTAACTTTTAAATTTTTTTAGGATTTATTTTTTATTAGGATTATGAAGAAATTAATGTGATTGTTCTATACTATTTGTTCTTTAAGTGAAATGTATTGTGCGTGGGCTTCATCTAATTCACTATTCTATAAGGAACCCAAATTCGAACACATGCATATCGATGAAATGACTCCATCATCCTGACAATAAACAAACATAGTTTTTGTAATCGAAGAATGTTCCAAAACAACCAATTTGCCTAATCCTGTATGGACCATTAGGACATCTCTATTGCCTCCATTTTCATCTACGTGCTCTTGAAGAGGAAGCTTTACAAAACACATAGCATATACAACCACACGATCATCTAATAGCTTTTTAATAGACAATGAGATACATATAATAAAGAAAGAAAGGTAATTCGAATGACACTAAAAATCTTAAAGAAGAAGATCGACCATTGAAGGCAAGCGGTGATTAGACTTTGGTGAGCAAATTGTTATGCATTGATTTGTTCTTCAGCAAGGAGAATTCTGTAGGATACCTCCCATCGACGCTCATTTCTGCCATTGGAAACTATCTACCACATCAACATTTTGCAATGAATTTATGTTAACGATGTTATTATGAAAAAGCGATAGAAACAAAAACAATTCATAGATATAATCAGTATATAAGTAGAGTGTACAATTAAATAAGAGAACAGAAAATTATATGAAGTCAAGAAACAAAATCATTGGAACTTAATTTTTTAACCAACCAAAAATCAATTGCATAAGCACATTCTAAGTTTGCCTCTCATCCTTAAAGATTAATAAAACCCAGAGCACTTACCTGACATTAATAAGTTATCTAACATCTTTAAGAATAGAAGACTTCTTATTTCAATGCTCATTTCACATCTGACACACTTCTAAAATTATTAATGGACATCAATAAGTTAGTATAACTGGTTAAGGTTTAGTTTATAACTTATTCACATAAGAAAAGAAAGTTTGTATTACAAATAATATCAGTACTTTTATACATCGTCTATTCTAAACATAAGTCATAACTTACATAAATACACTTCCAATTTATACAAAATATACCATATAACTTTTTTAAGTCTTCTATCATCAAATCTAATACAAAGATGCTTATTAATCAAGGTAAAGTTCACTTCTTATCTTTGTAGCCATGATCGATCCATGCACTAATTTTCAACATAGGTATAAATAAAATGCATTATTTCTGACCAGAAGCATCAGCAAGAGAGAAAATCTTAAACCTAAACTTATAACAAACAATAGAAGCATTATAAATAAGAAAAAATGCTGAGGAAATGACTTTTGGAGATCTTGTATAATCCTTCATGCAAACAAATATCCCACTTACCTACAAATTTGTAACAACATTCTAGTAATGTTAATGACATTGGAGATCTTGGATAATCATTCACGCACATAAATATCCCACTTCCCTACAAATTTGTTACAACATTCTAGTAATGCTAATTTTGTGATCTATGAATTGAGACAACTTTATATGATAAAAGTGATATGACTAAGAAACGAAAAAACATATAATCTTTATGAGCCTCCAAAAAAGAATACGAACTTACACCATTATAACCAATAGTGGTAGCGTTAAAGGAAAAAGCTTTAATAGTTCAATCATCATAAGATGAAGAAGAAGCGGAAATTAGAAAAGTGAATAAAGTTGAACAATTACCTAGAAAAGGAAGAAGATGAAGAAGAAGACGATGGAGAGTGAAGGGTGGGTGTTTGGATAAGGCCTGGGTTGTTACTGCTACTATTGTTGCTGCTACCTATTTAAGGTGAAGAGAGGCAAGAGTAGGTTTTGGGGGTGATATTAAATATACTTCTAAGCAAATGCTCTTAAACCTTCCAGTTCATCTGGATTGTTGATGCAAATTCCAATGGAACTCTTTGGAATGTTTGTTTCTTTTAGAAATGGGCCCTGTTTTGGGCCCCTAATTGTTTTCAAGCTCTATCCAAACAATTTATGTCGTATCTTTGGGTAATTTGGTTTTTAATTTCATAAAATGATGTGGTTTTGGCTTCAACCCAAAAGTCATCACCAAAGCCTTTATCTATATATTACACTCTATATATTATAGACATTATATATAATATACACTTTATATATAACAACATAGAATTTATATTGTTGGACCTCGTTTCTGGAGCCCAACAACCGGAGTCATAAACCTTGAACTTATTACCCCCTAGGGTTATTTGCCATCATTTCGCAAGGTTGGTGAGCCCACACCAGTCAATCACCCAAATAACAACTTGACTTCGTCAAAGAAAATGTAGCTCTAAATCTCTAGTTTGTTTTGAAGCAAGAATCTTCTCAATCGGAGTTTTACAGCTGAAGATAACTTAAAAAGCTAAAGCGTGCTCAGACTCCAATCATGCTCTCCCAACCGACCTCTCACTTACTCTAATGCAAACTTTTTAAAAACAACTCAAAAAGACAATAATTTTCATGGAGAGACAGTAAAAGATGTTGGGAATCCGTTGCTTCAAGAACCACTTCATTTGGAGGTCGGATGAGGCAGTTATACCCGAAAGAATCAAACATGTTTATACCAGCAATCAATTTGTACCTATCTTGGCATAATTGCTATAACTCCCACTACAAAAGTCAGATTGACTTCGTTTTGGACAGTTAGACAGAAGACTTCTAGATCTACAACTTTCATGCAGACCTTGAAGTCAAATTCCACCTTCTAAAGGATCAAAAATGGAACATAAGATGACGATACACTAAGACAAGGCAGAAAGTCAAACTAAGACGATGAACAGTGCATAAGACGATGTACAAAACTAAGACGAAACAGAACTAAGACAAAGCAATCTATGACGAAGCAGAACTAAGATGAATTAAAACTAAGACGAATCAAAACTAAGACGAAGCAAACTGAGACGAAGCAGAACTAAGACGGATCAATCTAAGACGAAGCAAACTGAGACGAAGCAAAACTAAGACGAATCAATCTAAGACGAAGCAAACTGAGACGAAGCAAAACTAAGACGAATCAACATAAGACAAAGCAAACTGAGATGAAGCAAAACTAAGACAAAACAAACTGAGACGAAGCAAAACTAAGACGAATCAATCTAAGACGAAGCAATCTGAGACGAAGCAAAACTAAAACGAATCAATGTAAGATGAAGCAAACTAAGACGAAGCAAAACTAAGACGAATCAATCTGTAACGAAGCAAACTGAGACAAAGCAAAACTAAGATGAATCAATCTAAGATGAAGCAGAAGTCAAACTAAGATGATGCAGAAGTCAAACTAAGACGATGCATAAGTCAAACTAAGACGATGCAAAGGTCAAACTAAGACGATGTAGAAGTCAAACTAAGACGATGCAGAAGTCAAACTAAGACGATGCAAAGGTCAAACTAAGACGATGTAGAGGTCAAACTAAGACGATGCAGAAGTCAAACTAAGACGATGCAAAGGTCAAACTAAAATGATGCAGAAGTCAAACTAAGACGATTCTAATTCACTTTTTACACTCTCCAAAGCATCTCCCCTCATAAGGCCCATAACTTTCGACTTAGTTGCCTAAAAATTTCGTGCTATATACCGTTGGAAAGATGAAAGAAAGACCTACAACTTTCCACAAGATAACTTTGCCTAAATCAGCCTACATCAACCCAGATATCTCCCTGATGTCTGTACACGAATATTCCACTTATGCTACCTTGAGAAATCATAGGCGAAAACAAAATCATAAACCATTAGTATCAAAACATCGTAGTTTTACAAAGCTTTAGTGGGTATTTCAAGCCCCCAATACATCAATGTTTCAAAGAAATCTCAAAATACAAAAGATACACGATCAATAATTTGCTTAAAATACAATGACATTTCAAAAGTGGAGTGATGCCTTGGCCATTGACTACTCAATCTCTTGCTCATCACCTGCTTATGGGGAGGAAAGTGGGGGTGAGCTTAAAGCTTATGGGAAACAATTTTATAGTTTGTAACAAGCAAAAACACTTTAAAAACAATTCCCATGTAGAAATTAATGTGAATGCAAATCATGAATGCATTACTCCTATCAACTTGTTATGAACACATAAACACATCAAATGGTTTGGGTAAGTCCAAAACATGACGCACTACACATTTCCAATGAAATGATCCTGTGTAATTGTGAATTCTTGAGGGAGTCCTTGAGGGAGCTCCATGCCACTAGCGGGTAGGTGGGAGAAGCCTATACTTGGGTCAACGTGCACGTGACAGTTCTTGAGGGACTACCACAAACCCATATAACACATAGATTTCAAAATCTTGTAAGCTTGATGCTCAAAAAGGCACATTCACTTGAAAACTTGATTTTCATATGCTTGTTATATCTTAAAAACCATTTCCAAAAGTATGGTTCCATAATCATGCATCATTTTAAAGAATCATTTTAAAAACAACTTTCTATAAATCATCCCATAAATCAAGTGTAAGCATGTGGGACAATCTTGCAGCATTTAATAACATTAAATGCACATGAATGAGGTAGTTGCAAAATTAATTACTGTCATTTATTGACAGAAAACTTTTTTTAGCTTATCACCTAACTATAAAAGTGAAACCCACCTTGAAGTCCTTAACTAAGGCTTGTTCAAATATGCCTCTCCTCTTGCCCCTCTTGATTTTCTTCAACATTGACAATGTTGGACCCCAAACCTTTCTGTAAGCTAAGACTATTAAATGAGAATTTTTGGCAATTGGCTAGGTGTAAAGCAAAGGAAAATCCTTGA
>JAOTAX010000004.1:11476145-11490619 GCA_025629825.1 Erythroxylum guanchezii | reverse complement strand
GAAACTTTGACTCCGACCTCTTATTTATAGTCTTCGTCTTCAACTGCTTCTTGATAACTGCTTCTTGATTCTTTAAATAAACGGTTATTCAGCTGAGTTCTGTAACTAACTCAGACTGATGCTTCCGTCTGACTTTCTTTCATCTGATTTTTACTAAGCTTTCGTCTGCTTTTCGCTCCGTCTGCTTTTCTCTAAACTTTCGTCTGCTTTTCGCTCCGTCTGCTTTTTTCTAAGCTTTCGTTTGCTTTTCGCTCCGTCTGCTTTTCACTCCGTCTGCTTTTCTCTAAAGCTTCTGTCTGTTTTTCTCTAAACTTTCGTCTGCTTTTCGCTCTGTCTGCTTTTCACTCCGTCTGCTTTTCTCTAAAGCTTCCGTTTGTTTTTCACTAAAGCTTCCGTCTACTTCTCACTTAAGCTTCCGTCTGTTTTTCACTTAAGCTTCCGTCTGCTTTTTGCGATATCCTCCTTCTGATTTTCTTTGCTGAATTAATCTCCGTCTGCTTTTCATTTATCCTCTTTTTGTTTGTCATCAAAACTATTAAACACTTATGTCATTTTGACTTAACAACTCGAACTCCTTTTTCCTATTTATGAACAGAATTTGGAAATCTTAAAACCAGGATTTCAATTCGACTTCTTCAAAGAAATTGTAGCTCTAAGTCTCTAATTTGTTTTGAAGCAAGAACCATTTTAATCGGAGCTCTATAGATCAAGATATGCTTAAAAAGTCAAAAGGTATTCATACCCCAATCATGCTCTCCCAACCGGTCCCTAATTTCCTTTCCATCAAACTTTTTCAAATCAACTCTAAAAGATACCAAGTTTATGGAAAGATAGGAAAAGAAGTTAGGAATCCATTGCTTCAAGAATCACTTCATTTGGAGGTCGGATGAGGAAGTTATGTTTGAAAGAATCAAATATGTTTAAGTCCTCATTCATATTGTACCTGTCTTGGCGAAATTGCCATACCTTTTCATCGAGGTGTCGGATTGAGTTCGTTCTTAGACTGATAGAAAGAATGCTTCTATATCTACAACTTTCATGAAGGCCACAAAATAAGATTTTTCCATTAAAAGGCAAAATTTACAATTTACTGTAGCTATCCATTGTCGGGCCTGAGGGCACTTTTTCACCCGAGAAGGTCCGTTTAACAGACTTAACCGGACATGGGCGATGATGGGGGTCATTTTTGGCCCGAGAAGGTTCGTTTAATGGACCTAAAGTCCGTCTAATGGAAATAGGCGTTCTCCAAACCCCTCCAAAGCCTCTCCAATGCTTCCTATATCCAATCTAACATCAAGTTCACTCATAATCTTTCCAAATTTAACTTTTCTAGTGCAAAATCACTTCATATCAATTCAATCACCAAAATTATCTCATAAAACTCTCAATTCTCAACCCATTTGGTTCATCAAAACTACACATTCTCATCATTTAGCCTAGTTGTCCTGTGCATACATTCCATGCAGCATCACATCTTGTAACGATCATATCTTTTTACTCCGCTATCCAAAAATTACAAACTTTATATCGTTGGAAAGCTAGAAAAATCATCTACAACTTCCAAGAAGATAATTTTGACCAGTTCTACCTAGATTATTCCAGATTTTCCCTTGAAGTTAGAACACAAATACTACCCCTATGAAAACTGAAAATTTGTCCCAAATTCACTTCGTTAACTAATGCAACATCATTCTTATCCATTTATAATTCCTATTTTCTTTCCCATAACATCTCACTTTATACATACATACATATATATATATATATATACATATATCCCAACAATTCATGTTCAAAATCATCAACTCAAGTTGATAACTTCTTCAAGTGTACTTAATTCCAACTTAACCTCATCCTTAATTAATTCATATTTCAAATCTATACACAAATCCATATTTCATTAACATCATAAATAAGAGTTTTACAAGGCTTTAATGGCATTTCCAAGCCACATTACATCATCAATATCAAAATCTAATATACAAAGGATGCAAATCCCAATAATTCTTGGAATACATGTGAAGCCTTGTTTTACATAAACTACTCCAAAACAAAACAAAACATGCAAATTCAGAGTAATGTCTTGACTTTCTTTCACTCGGTCTCTTGCTCATCACCTGAATAGGGGAAGGAGAGTGGAGGTGAGCTTGAAAGCTTGTGGGTAATAGATTATAACGAAAAAATAAGCAAAAACATTCAAAAAGTTCATTGTCATAGAAAATTCTTGTTGAAATCCATAAAACACCTGTTTCTCAAATTCTCATCATGTAGTCAATTTTACAAACCACAAAACATGAATGCATCAAACTTGTTCATATATCATAAGCACATAAGCACATCAGAATGGTTTGGGTAGATCCATAAACATGATGAACTACACAATTCCATATAATGGTCTTGTGTAGTTGTAAACTTGAGGGAGTCCATGAAGGAGCTCCATGTCACTAGTGGGCAAGCGGGAGAAGCCTTAACTTGGACAACGTGCACGTGACATTCTTGAATGGACTACCAAAACCCACATAACATGTATTTCAAACTTGTTGACCAAAATGGCACTTTTCGAAACTTGATTTTTCATAAACATGAGGTATTTCGAAAACAATTTCCAAAAACATGATTTCATAAACATGTGATCCTTTCAAAGAAATCATTTTCATAAATCATCACACAATTTACATTTCAAACATGTAGCAATTTCTCAATTCATTCAAGACACAATTAATGCAACACTTATGATGCAATTTAAATCATTAAATCTCCTTGATTTAAAGAAAACAAAAGTGGC
This sequence comes from Erythroxylum guanchezii, assembly GCA_025629825.1. Classification (NCBI taxonomy): domain Eukaryota; kingdom Viridiplantae; phylum Streptophyta; class Magnoliopsida; order Malpighiales; family Erythroxylaceae; genus Erythroxylum; species Erythroxylum guanchezii. Next base: position 11,487,834 of record JAOTAX010000004.1, on the reverse strand, counting down.
TTATTTACTCTATTCTAAACATGTACCCGCTTTGATTTCCTTGCTTGAAAACCTTGCTCAAAATGCCTCTATTCTTGCTCCTCTTGTCTCTCTTGATTTCCTTTATCAAAGACAAAATTTCCATTCAATAGGGATTCCCACAATGCACAATCACTAAAATTGATCCTAGAATTCTTAAACCCATACATTTCTTAAGCTATATGAACCAAAACCCTTTCAAAGATCCAAAATATTAAGTTAAAACTTACCTTGAATCTTCACCAAACAATGAATTTTTTGCTCTAATGGAAGCTCTAACCCTCCTCTTCCTTTTTCCCTTCTTGGACAACTTCAAAATCACACTTCAAGGCTTAGAAAAGTTGAACCCTAGCTCACTTCCTTCTTTTCTCTTCTTTCTCTCTTTTTCGTGCTTCTCTCTCTTTCTCTCCTTTCATTCACGTTTTTTTGCTTCTTCTATTGCAAGACACCAATTTTTCTCCCCTTTTATACCCTTAATCATTGCACAATGTCCATTTTACCCTTACTTATATTCCTTGTAACTTAAATGCTTAAGTGACTTGCCAATTTTTCCCCCCATGCAATCTTACCACCTTAACACTATTACGACCTCAAAATTCACTTAAGTCATTGCCTACCTAACTCCTTCCAAAAATCAAGAAATTTTTCTAATCATGTAATTAACAGAATTTGATGGCACATCCTTCTAGAAAAATGTTCCTCATTGTCTTAATTTTCTAATAATACCATAATCATTCAATTTGGTTCGGTAATCTGAAAGTTATACCCAAACATTTCCAAATTGTTCTTATGTCGAAACAATATTCTGTGCTCAACTTCCATCCAGAAATTGAATTTCTCAGAGACTCAATCAAAACTCAATTTCATCAGGCAATTTGTAACCCTATTTCTCTAGTTTAATCCAAATTAAGAATCATCTCATTTGGATAACTAGAGTAAAGGTTATGGCTAAAACACTGAAGCATACTCAATGAACATGTTTCAATTACATTTTCCAACTTTTAACTTCCAACATTTCACATATAACCCATCTTGTACCTAAACCATCTTTTCTACTTCATTTCAAATTTAAGAATTCTCCTTTTCTTTACACATGAATAATCGCCAACAATTTCTCATTTAACATTTCTAGCTTCCAAGAAAAGTTCGGGATCCAGCAGATTCAGTTTCTAAGATGTTCAACGTCTGGATGGAAGTTGTGCATAGTATATTGTTTTGGGCAAGAGCAGTCCGAAAATGTTTGAAGTATATCTTTCAAATCAGTGAACCAAATTGAATGAATTTGGTGTCAATGGAGACATAAGACATAAGGGAATATGTTTTTAGAAGAAAGTGTTGCAAAATAACTTCAATATCGGGGTCACAAAGAACATGCAAATTTGACCCGAAATGTTGTGTTTATGGAAAAATATAGAAAAAAAAAGAAGATTTATTTGGGTTACAACTTGTGATTGTAGTGGTATCATTGAGTTTTAAACTTAAGTATAAATTATAATTAAGTAAGTCTTAATGAAGGGAAGTGGATAAGTAGATAAGAAATAGACAGGTGTCCAGGCTTTAAAGTTAAGCTTTAATAACCTTTAAAGACAAGCTGTTGTCTTTGTCTTTATCCTTTTTGAAACTTCTTTCTTTAGAGTTCCTCCAACACAGAGTTTTTCATCAAATATTCATCAAAGTTAAATCTTGCTTTTCTCTGTTTGTCATCACTTCCACTTTGATATTTCTTTCTTCTATCCCAAGAAAAACTGAACTTCCTTGTCAACTTTTAAGTTGATGTATGTGGGTGCATGAGGGATTAGGGTTACATAATTTGAAGCTCCAAACAAGTAAGCTTGTTATGATTATGTTTTTTTTGCATGAAATGAAGCATGTATCGTTAGTTCACTGCTAAATGGTTAAGAATAGTGATATTCTTATTTTCTAGAAAATGAGTAAAGAGATTTAGCGTGTCGTACATGGTGATCTTCTTTGGATTTGATGACTGAAATGTTATGGAATAGTGTTAAACCAGTTTTTGGAGTTGAATGAAAATGTGTAATGATGTGAAAGAACAATTAAAGTGATAGTTAAAGGAATAAATGAAGAAAATACAAATGTTAGAAATACAGAAAAATTGAAAGTGAAGAAGTGCAGAAAATGTGATGAAATGCGACAGTTTTTGGATGATCACGAAAATTGATAGATTTTTGATTTGGTTGTGATTTAAAGAATTGATGAGTGACTAAGTTATGAAATGAGAATGAGCATAAGATATGAAGTTTGTTACAATACCCGGGATTGTCATTGAGTATGCATTGTCTATAGTCTATCTATACATTTGTGCATAAATAAATGCTTATAAGTATGCAATTATTAATGAGTGTGCAATGTGTGTCTTGCATAAATGTGTTGTGCAAGTTAAGTGTCCGCATTCAAGCATTTCTAGAATTTGGAAGCAAATGCTAATCTAGAGCGTACTGTGAGTAGATCGATATGGTCTCACTTCATTGTTTGCTTTGTTTGAATTTTGTATTAATTGACTACTAGATGATGTTATGAATGTGAATAATTATATTGATTTCTGGACAGAAGGTCCGATGATTGTGATGATTGATTTGGATATCGAAGTGCTAATTGTATGTGGATGAGATGAACTAAGTGTACATAACTTGAAGATAAATGTGTTTTGAATGTGCATTTGCATGTAAATGAAAAATGATACTTAACCCTAATGTTGAATGTCGGACTATGGTTTGATGATACGTGAATGTGAGTGAATGTGGATCATGCAAATGTGACTGATGCATTTCATTTCATGAATGCATGAATCATAATGGCTGTTGTGACTAGAGTAGCCACCGATCAGAGCTTAAAGCTCAACAAGTGAAAATGAGCTTTGAGCTCAAAAGTGAATCAGAGCCTTAGGTTCAACATTTAATGAGCTCTGTATCCCCCAAATGGATAAAGGACAGTTATCAATGAGCCCTATAGGACAATTTAGGCACTTGATTACAACAAAGTAACAAATAGAAAGCAGGTCTTATATGTACTACATATGCATAATATGAATGATTAAATTATATTGATTGTGAAATGTGATTTATATGTTACGTGACTGGGTGAGCCATCGATGATGGTCAGTCATTGAGTTCGCAAAACTCATCCAAAATTTGCAAACATTTTTCAAGATCAAAAGAATACCCCATTAGGCCAACGGGAGTATACCTACGGTATACAAGTGAATGATAAAGGTCGGGATCAGTTCACGTCTGCATTACATTTCTTTATTTTTTTTATTGAATTGTATATTTCGCAACTGTTTGTACAAATTTGTATTCCGAAACGACTAAAGTGTTTTGTATCTGTGAGAGGGCCCAAATGGCTATTGAAAATATTTATGAATGAAAGTGGACCCGAACTGGTTATGGATTTTTGCATATTATGTTTGTGATTTCAAAAAAAAAGTACCGATTTTTGATTGACTGAGTGCCCTAATATGCCACCCTCGCGGGGACTCAGATATCACTCCTAGATGTCGAGCACATGTCTTGCAAGAATAGGATACTACAACAATTTTGTGATGATTCATGCAACGAATTTTGTTTGTTGTTAAAATGTTTTGGCAACGAATTTTTGGCTTTTAGCAATGAAAATAATCATCGTCAAAAGCCCCTTTTATTGTAGTGATTTTTATAATTTTATTTTAAAATTTTCAATTTTGACAAGTCTTTATTATATATTATTTTATAATTATTTAATACCAATCATACTTTGAAATTTTTAACTTTTTATTTTACTGTTATAAGTCTCGATCCATTTTATAAAACATTGGAATATTGCATTTACACCAAAGTAGGAAGGCTAACAGAAGAAACCTTGTCCCAATTTCCAACACCCAAAGGCAACGACAAGGAGGCGGAAATTTTGGATTTGGTCAGCCAATCTACGCCCACCATAGACTACCGGAAACCAAGTGAGCGAGTGGCGTTGACAGGGCTGTGTCGGCCCAACGTAAACTTTGAGGAGGTTACCGTTGAACAAACAGCTAGCTCAGTCAGGAACAATAAATCCCATTGCCATTCTCATTGAGGTCTACAATTAGTGTCGGTATTAGCTAGCTTTGAAGAGACAAAGAGAGAATGCATAGAATGAGGCAAGTATGCAGGACATATTCAACTGCCTTAACTTCCTTGGCTTTGGTTTCTTTCTTATCTCTAACAAAGGTTTCAAATCTATGGCAATGGCGTGCCTCAACTCGAGTTAGCAACGTACTTTCGTTTCTCTATCTCCTGATAATTAGTTGATATTAATGTTGCTTTTCCATGCGAAAGATCAACTGGCTCTTCGTCTTCAAAATCCAATTCCTAGCTAGTTATGCAGTTTTCTGATATTGTGGCCGTGCCTGTGTCACAAGAAGATTTTCTTCCTTGCTGCAGGATGAAGTGACCTGGATAGATACACCAAATTCTACAACTGTAAGAGACGAGCGGTATGATGATAATGAGAAGCTGAAGAAGCATGAATCAACTCTTGCCACGGCTAGAGCTTTGATTAGAGAAGCGACGTTGGGTAACGACTGCAATTCCTCAGCTCGTGATGAAAACGACATAGATGTTCCACATGGTGACATTTACTGGAATCCCTGCGCTTTCCACAGGTATGAAGTTGTCAACTTCCCATCACCATCCTCCTTGTTTTATGATGAACGAATGAATTTTTGGTTACAACTATAGAAGATATAGCTGTTTAATTATAAAAGAAAAATAAGGTTAACTTAGAATTTCTTATATATAAATTTTCACTAAATTTTGTTGGTTTAGGGATCACAGGGACAAAAACGAAATTAGAAAAAGCATTAGAAATGCTCATCTCCAAATTGTTACCGAACTTCAAATCTGGAACTTGTTCTTAGGATCTTTGTCTTTTGATATATACAGTCACTACTTGCATCCTAGTTCTTAGAATATAGCTAGCAGCATGATGTAACATATACAGTTCCGACTTTCAATATTCAAAATCCCATTATCTAATTCTAAATTCATGGGTTAACATGAAGAAGCAACGTAGGCGCTTCAATTCCCAGTTAATACACTAGGACTAGGGAATGCAATACACTACGTGGTTTGCGTTTAATGTAAGATTTGAAACCAAGTACGCAGTGGGGGGCGCAGGAGATTTCTTGGGGTTGGAGCAAGATTTTGACTTGCACGAAAATAATTGTTACATTAGCAACTGTATAGCTGGAGATGGAAATGTTTTTCTAAATACGGCGAATAACAATTTGACCCTGTTAGGATAACAATATATTTAGACATTTCGTGATCTTAATTCTCAATAAGATGTTTATTTAGATAAAGGAACGCAATGTCTAATCTGTAGTTTTGTTATTATATCTGCAGCATAGTTAAAATCTGTCACGTGAAATTGTTTTCGATAATAGGAAAAGACAAAAGATAGGAACTGCCAACGGTTAGACCATATCCACTAAAATCGATGATCCACTCCCAAACACCTAGTTATTTGGAGTGATGCCATGTTTTAATAACTTGACCTACGACGAATAAGATGTGGTTGAATTCTAACCACTTGATAATTAAATACGCACTGGAAAAGACAAATCCAAACCTCGAGAAGTATCCAAACAAATTGTGTACTTCACTATAACTTACTTGCCTGCATGCTTTTTTATGTTCTTTCTTACTTAGAAGCACATTAGCAATATTATAAGATCAAAAGAATATATATAAAAAAAAAGAAGGGAACTTTTAAACCATATTTTTTAATTTTTGGGTTATAATAAATAAATAATTAAATTATTTAATGAGTTAGCGAACTCAAAATCAAGTACTTAACTCAATGTAAATAATATTTGTAGATCTTAATATATTTTCACGTTTGATCAATTATCATGTTTAATGCAACCTAAACTTTCAACTTTTTAAATTAAATTTTTTGAATGAAATTATTACTTTGAAGAAAGTTTTTACGTGATTTTTCAACTGTTAACGTTGCAACATACAATGTCAACATTACTATTTAACCATTATGAATTTAATTTCTAGAACATTTTAATCAAAATTTTGAGCTCAACATTCAAAATCTCATTACACTTTATTTGTTGAGTGTCCAACTCTATTTTTAAGGCTTTCGCTAACCGTAGATACATTTATGGTTCTTGGGAATGACAAATCGGTGAAGACAAGATGAATAAAGCTTTTCTGAGGAGATACATGGCCTTGTAGAGTGCTACGCGCTCGTGTCTTGACTTACACGGTTGTGCGGATCAACCATGTAAGTTTTTAAAAACGTGTGAAGAGTGAAAACATACATGATTATGTATATGCCTATGTGAAGATACATGGTTATGTGTTAAGACCATGTAACTCTTTGTATTCATATGCAACTGTGAGTGAGGCGTTGCTGAAGATACAAACTCATTTACACGGTTGTGTAAGTGATCATGTGTAGAAAAAATTATTTCGTAATAAAAAAAGAGAAAATGCATAGGTTTTTGTATTGAGTGCAGCCATAATGCTTAAAAGTGAAAGGAAAACAAAGAGAGGGCAAATAGTGTTGTATTTTCATCCTTGATTGATTAGTTTTGGGATTGGTTTAAGCATTTCTTGACTATAATATCAATGTTAGTTTCAATCTTGAAACTTTATGAGACAACTTCTTATTGTGGAGTAAGTGATCAAGTTTCTATAAATCCTTATTGAGTTTAGTGGGTTTGCACATCAGTTTGTCGTGTAGTTTTTTTCTCTCTCTACAATAGAGGTGTTTTTACATAAATTTTAGTGTTTGTTTCATCGTTTAGTTTCTTATTCTCATATTGTATTGCTGGTACAAGTTGAAGAGTTCTTTTTTGCCATTGATACTTGGTTGATCTTTAAAACAGTTATGTATGTTATTGTCTCCCTACATTATTGAATCATACATGGCAGGCCAATTATTCTATACTCTTGGGATACCTTCACTATTATGATCACATATATTTTTTCTTATTTAACAAACTAAAATGGACTTATATTTTTGTTAGTAGTACAAGCTCCTAATCTATCTTTTGTCAATGGTTTCAAAATTAAATGGTTTGTTAACCTTTCACTAGTTTTTTTGAGAAAGTAAATTTAATAATATATTAAGAATAATAAAGATGAGTTACAAAGGATCAAATTTTGAAAAGTACCACAATAAGCACCCTATATTGCTTTACACATACTACATTTCAGATTCTAAATTACTAAGAGATTGAAATTGCATTGAGCTAGTTTACAAAATTCCTAGATTTTCCATGAAATCACCAATGTTCTGTTGCATTTTCTTGCAAATTGGTTGATGATAAATTACTCCCTTGTGCTTGCTACTATTGAGGCTATCAATGTGGTTAATTATTCTCCTTAGTTGTAAATCTCCTGAAGTTCCTTTCTTTCCAAAACGCTTAAAAATATGTAGTCATTTCCACCAAATAGGCTTTCTTATCCTCTTCGGTTCATCTGTAACCATTAGATAATGTCTACTAGTCTAGCATAGTTGATATTATAATGACATAGTATATTGATCCTCTTTAGTGTTTTCTTAAAGATGCTACATTGGAAGAGTAAATGATCTCTAGTTTCATCCTTTAGCTTACATAAAACACAAATTTTGTGCATGGATAAATCATTTAGTCTATCCATTGTGCTAAGCATGTTTAACATTACCAACCACAATAAAAAGCTAGCACTTGACTTAAGACTACTATTCCAAACCAGTATGCTCCAATCCACCTTAGAACCAATCTTATAGGTAAGTTCCTTGGTTATCCTGTTTGTTAAGGCAGCCACAGGTATATCATGCCAATGGTAGATGTCGTCATTTTAGATTTAAAAGATGAATAGCTAATCTATTCCTCGGTAGTTCTAGAATTAGTGTCCGGTTTCCGTTATCCCTCTTCACCTTCACTATGGCTTTCGAAGGAAAATTGGAGAGAGTTACCCTTACATTTATCATAGATTTAGTTATCATGAAACAACATAGACTAAAAAATTTATCATGGCTCATAATAAAAATTTATATCTAGTAAGCAACCTCACAAGGAGTCCAAACATCACAATTCCAACTATGTATAATTCAAACATGTTCAAAATACAATCTTTCCAAGGACATACATCTTAAGGAACACAGTGACAGACAATCACTATGATCCAAAGCTTTAGGGAGAAATTTCCATGATCTACTCATTCATTGATTGTGTTTCACGAAAGTGATTTTATAATTTGTGCAAAAGTTAATTTCTAATAGTACATGTTATCACTGTTCAAAATTTTCCAGGAGTTACCTATTGATGGAGAAATTGTTCAAAATATTTGTTTACGAAGATGGGGAGCCACCTCTATTTCACAATGGTCCTTGCAAATATCTTTTCTCTATGGAAGGCTTGTTTTTCACATTCATGGAGACCAATACCCAATTCAGAACTTATGATCCTGATGAACCCCAAGTCTACTTTCTTCCCTTTAGTATTACAATAATTCGGACTTTGCTATATGATCAGATAAATAAGGACAAAGGTTGCTTTAAACATATTATAGTTGATTACATTCGTACTATTTCTCACAAGTATCCATTCTGGAATAGAAATCATGGGGCTGATCACTTCATGCTTTCTTGTCACAACTGGGTATGTAACACAAACTACTTTCGATGTGCTATACATTATATATAAAGTTAGTGTCTTTCTTTAGTAGATTTCTAAGTATTTTCTTCTTGTGGCAGGCACCATGGGTTACATGGTACGTTCCTGAGTTATTTCACAATTCAATTCGAGTTCTATGCAATGCCAATACCTCTGAGCGCTTCAATCCAAAGAAGGATGCATCATTTCCTGAAATAAATCTTAAAAAGGGGGAAATCAAAGGTTTAACTGGAGGATTGCCTCCGGCTAATCGTACAATATTAGCATTCTTTGCAGGACAACTGCATGGTAAAATTAGGCCAATACTTTTCGAACACTGGAAACAGAAAGATAGAGACGTACAGGTATACGACAAGCTTCCAGAAGGGCTAGATTACGATGAGATGATGAAGAAAAGTAAATTCTGCATATGCCCAAGTGGCCATGAAGTTGCAAGTCCGAGAGTCGTGGAAGCAATATATGCAGAGTGTGTTCCGGTTCTGATATCGCAGCATTATATCATCCCTTTCAGCGACGTTCTTAAATGGGATTCATTTTCCATTCAGGTTTCAATTAATGAATTGCCAAACCTCAAGAAAATACTGTTGGAGATACCTCAACATCGATACTTGAAAATGCAGGAGCGTGTTAAGCAAGTACAGCATCATTTCGTGATAAATGATCCTCCTAAGAGGTTTGACGTCTTCCATATGATACTTCATTCCATATGGCTTCGAAGACTGAATGTTCGACTTGAAGGGTGACCATTAATCCAACCCAAAGATGTTAGGTTTCTCCTTTTTTTTTTTTTTGGGTACATGGATGGTTCAATCCAAACTTATAAGAAATGCTTATTATAAATAGAATTTGGATATTGATAATTTACACACACACAAAATAGAGAACTTTTAATTGTCTCTAATTTTTAAATCAATGTTACATTATTACCAAGTGTTAAAATAAAGCAATAACCAAAGAATTTAACTGATTAATAAATTATTTGTAAAGGATAAGATTTGAATATAGACAATAAAAATTCTAAACATTAAATTAAAAACTAAATATTAGATAGAAATTTTAAAATTATGTGTAATCTTACTAAAGTTTGAAAACTTTTGAATTAAGGATAGTTGTGATATTTAGTTTTCTTAACCAAATAATATAATACAATCAACAAGATATAATACTACTATCGACTTTATTGAATATTGTCATCTAAAGTCAAAATTAAATAAAGTTGAAATTATTTAATGATGGTGTGTAAAAATTTTGAACAAAAAAATTGATTGATGACTTACAATATTTTTATATGAAGGCATTAAAATTTTGTTTGAAAATCAATGAAAATTAGAGAAAATTTTCACTTAAGTGGTGTTTAACTACTTAGAAGTCATCTTCAAAATTATTCTTTAGTCATCTTCTAAATTATTCTTCAAAAAAGGATTAGGTGACGAACTACTTCATTAGTGCTTAGAATATAATAATCATTTCCATATCTTGATATCAATGATCATATGAAAAGATGTAACAACTAGTTTAATAAATTAAAGTATAAGTAAGAGTATTTAAGAAGGAGATTAACAAATAGAAGTGGATCGAGTGTCATGGATCAAGTGTCAATTATTACATTTGACATATTGTTGTAATAATTTAAGTAATTATTGAGAATTTTATTGATTCTGTCTACATATTAATGTGATCTTTAAAAACATAATGGTTACTCATTTGAATCTCCTCTTGAAGGATTGTTACAGGGAACTGCTTTCCCATATCTCTAGATATTTTATAGATTTTTCCCATCCTTTTAAAGTCAAATTATTGTTTTTGGTAATGATTATTAGGCGAGCCTTTTTCCATATGTATGTGCTGAAGATTTTGTTGCATGAGGAAGCCCCTAGTGCTGTAGGGTTTGCCTCTAGATCATATTATTGGAGCTTCTGAGACTCAATTAAGACAAAATGAGTCTACTCAGGATGTTGGTTTGACTCAAGCTAAGGAAGAGTTTCCTGTCCTAACTTGTAAGTTGGTTAAGGATCTCTAGTATTACCTGTGCTATATTTGCTCGTTCATTTTATGAGGGAATTAAAGATATGGATAAAAATTCACCTACTATCACAAGAACTATGTGCAAATTAGTATAATTTAGCTTCATCAAGGGCAAACTTCGACACTATCAAAACTTAAAGGTTGATGGATTCATAACCCCTCCCTTAAAAATTCTCCAAGTTAGTGCAGATATCTAGTCTTCATCATCATTGGGTTATTTCTTTGACCAATACCCCTATCCCTAACATGCCATGGACCTGCTTGCAATCCTTTTTTTAGCATCATCAACATTCTAGAACCTAAATAAAAACACATCCTCATTGTTAGTGAGTATATCCAAAGGTTCATAAACTTTCTAATTATATATTGTCAACTATTTCATCACTAGAAAAGCCACTCTCTTGTTAAGGAAAAAAAAACAAGAAGTGTGGAATTCCATTTGCTAGATCTAGTTTTTAGTACATTCAAAGAAGAGGACATAATTTTACTTTCAGACGAAGCATTGGGAGGGTAAAAATTGAGTTTGAGTTCAGGTGAAGAATCCCTAACAAAATGAACCCAGGTCTTCTTTAAAAGGAGAGTGTCAATAGAAGCATTCATGGAAGTTGGGATAGTGTTTGTAGAAGAAGAATTTGAAGGTTGAGAGGTTGAAATTAAGCAAGGTAAGTTAAGATCAACCATGAAGGGAATTTAATGACTGATGGATAAAGAATAAGTAAAGAGATTAAAGGGAAACATAAGTAAACACAACTAAAAGATAGACATAAAGAAGTAAATCAGGAGTCTTGTTGGCCCCTGAATTTTTTTTATTTATTTGTCTAAACACGATTAAATATTTTGGAGTTTTGCAAGATTTATGTGTTTTGGGATTAATTAGCATGTTAGTGTTAATAAGAATGAGATTAGGTGGCATAAATTAAGGAATTAAAATGTTATGGTGGTAACTTATGCATGAGGGGTAGTATAGGAAGATTACTTAAGTGGGGAAGTTCT
>JAOTAX010000004.1:11458750-11469499 GCA_025629825.1 Erythroxylum guanchezii | reverse complement strand
GAATGAATTATATTTTAATTAATTATAGTAATTAATTAATTATTTTATTTTATTTTAATTGATTATATTTTAATTAATGAATAAATTATATTTTAATTAATTATAATGTAATTAATTAATTATTATTATTATTTTAATTAATTATATTATAAATTACTTATATTTTAATTAATTAGTAAAATGAGTCTCTATTAAAAAATAATTTTTATTCTTCTACTAAGTGGGAGGTATAGAAGATTCCTTCAAAATAAGATATCAAACCATTACCCCTATAACCATAATCAACAACCGACCACTCATTTTTTATTCCGTACCTATTACCTCCATCTCAAAACGATCAACTAAGCATCTTCTTATTTGTCTTGTGATTATATTGCTACAGGGGCGGCGCAGCTCCTAGAAGGAACATTCACGAGCACACACGCACAAGCTGTGGAGAACGTTGGATGAGGGTCTAAAATGAATGGGTTTTAATTGTCAAATCAATTTTGCTATAGGAGGGTGTGCCGGCGCAGACAGTGAAGAGGAACCTTAAAGAAGAACAAGACAAGCACAGTGAAGAGGAACATTAAAGCAGAACAAGACAAGCACGGTGAAGGGGAAGAGGCGCAATCATAACGCAGTTTTTAATTTGTCTTGTCAATCTGGTGCCAGCGCAGCTCCTTGGAGGAAAACACACGAAGACCACTACAGTGTCGGGCAGACAAAAAGCAAAGCAAGTTGGTGCAGAAGTAACGCATAAGGCACAGTGACGACGCACTACATCGTGGAGCTGCTGGAGACCAATTTTTCCTTCATTTTAACTGCTCCAGCGTGAGCACCAAATGGAGAGGAAGGTAATATTATGCTGCCTTTTTACATGAAAAATATGACCTATTTTTGGAGTATGAAATTGAAGACGGCCGGCTAATTTCTTGACATCGGTTCAACGGAGATATCGACGTCAAATTACGGTTAAGTTATTTGTTGTCATTTTAAAGTTGTGATTTATTTTCGGATTGTTGTGTTGTTGGTATTGATTTTAATAGTTTTGGAATTAATGATTTTGATATATTATTTTGATCATTATATTTCGAACCTATTGCTAAAATATTGATTGTAATCCGTGATCGTTACTTTTAATATTTGAGGGTAGCATATAACGATCGTTAATCGTTAAGAATAACATAACTTAGGTTAGATAACTCGAACGTGTGAGGTCACTGCCTATATTAATTGTTTTCCAACTCGTAATGTGACTGCTAAATTGATTCTACAGATCGTATCTTGGGTTATTCGGTAGTTTGATTTAATCAATGATCGTATCTTAGTTAAATACAACCTAAGGGAAAACCGAAATTTGTAGAGCGTTCTATGTGTCTCAAATCAATAGTCCGAAAAAAAATTGTAAAGACTTTAGAATGACGGAATATGCTCTATTGTGCTTAGGCTGAGATTGAAACTAGAACCGGACCTTACCTATACTCGACACTTTTCACATTTTTGATTATTTGTTTTAATTTATTTTCAATAGTTTATTTTTTTATTTTTAATTTCTAAACTGTTTAAAATCCAAAAACCCCTCGTATACTTTTCTTGCATCAATTAATTTCAGTACAAAAATTAACCTAACATTCCCTGTGGATTCGATCCCGACTTACCACAACTACAAATTTTAGTGTGCAGAGTCAGGTAAATTTTACAGTGCACTCGACACGTGCTGTCAAATTTTGGCACCATTGCGGGGTAGTGTGGTAATTTAATTTTTGTATTTGATTTTTGGATGGTGTTTTGTGAATATATTTGCTTATACTCGTTCTTTTTGTTACCTGTTAATTTTTAATTGTCCGTTAGTGTTGGTGCATGGTAGTGACCAGGTCTCCTCGTAGAGAAGTTAAGCAACTTGATTCGGAGATCGAGAGGACATTTCGAAAATTGCATAGGGAAGCAAGGTCAACTTTGGTAAACGAATTGGAAGCAGAATCCGAAGACGCAATGGCAAATCCGAGAACTCTAAGGGAGTTGGCTACACCCAATTTAACTCATAGACCATTATGCATAATATTTCCGAATTTTGCTGAACATGTTAACTTTGAGTTAAAATCTGGATTAATTCATTTATTGCCTAACTTTCATGGCCTTGCAGGTGAGGATGCACATAAGCATCTTAAGGAACTCGATGTGGTGTGTTTGAGCATGAAGCCTCATGGGGTGACGGACGAGCAGATCATGTTACGGGCCTTCCCGTTCTCGCTCAAGGATGCAGCAAAAGATTGGCTATTCGATTTACCGGCTGGAAGTGTGAACACTTGGTTGGAGATGAAGAGATTATTTTTGGAAAAATATTTTCTGGCCTCAAAGACAGCAGGTATTCGGAAGGAGATATGCAGTATTAAGCAACACAATGGGGAGTCTCTTTACAAATACTGGGAGTGATTTAAGAAGCTGTGTGCCAGTTGTCCACATCACAACATACTAGAGCAACTTCTCATCCAATATTTTTATAAAGGATTGCTGCCAATGGAGAGGAGTTTGGTTGATGCAGTGAGTGGTGGGGTACTTTGCGAGAAGACTCTCATTGAAGCTAGGATATTACTTGAGCGGATGGCCGCTAACACCCAGCAATTCAATACTCGTAATGATGTTTGACGAGTAAATGAGGTAAGCACTTCATCCATTAAACATCGTTTAGATGAACAACAACCGACGAGTGCCCAGCTTTACAAGAAGGGAGTATGGAGCACGTGAATGCTGTAGGAGAGAACTTCCCGAACCAATCTATTGATTGTAATCCGTAATCGTTACTTTTAATATTGCTAAAATATTGATTGTAATCCGTAATCGTTACTTTTAATATTTGAGGGTAGCTTCTAACGATCGTTAATCGTTAGGAACAACATAACTTAGGTTAGATAACAAGAATGTGTGAGGTTATTGCCTATATTAATCATTTTCCAATTCGTAATGCGACTGCCAAATTGAATCTAGAGATCGTATCCTGAGTTATTCGATATTTATATTTAATCAATGATCGTATCTTAGTTAAATACAACCTAAGGGAAAATTGAGATTTGTAGAGCGTTCTATTAGTCTCAGATCAATAGTCCGAAAAGAATTATAAAGACGTTAGAATGACAGAATATGCTCGATTGTGCTTAGGTTGAGATTAACCCTAGAACCGGACCTTACCTATACTCGACACTTTTCACATTTTTGATTATTTGTTTTCGATAGTTTAATTTTTTATTTATTTTTAATTTCTAAACTGTTTAAAATCAAAAAACCCCCCATATACTTTTCTTGCATCAATTAATTTTAGTACGAAAATTAATCGAACATTCCCTGTGGATTCGATCCCGACTTACCACAACTACAAATTTTAGTGTGTAGAGTCAGGTAAATTTTGCAGTGCACTCGACACGCTCTGTCACATGTTAAAATACAAATTCTATGATGACTAAATTGGGATGGAATGCATATGGCGTTGATGATGCTATTGTGATAGAATGTGATGGATGAATTGGTTACTTTTCTGTTTTGTTTTTTATGCATGAAAATAGTAGGTTATAGATTGTTAAGTGGATGATTTAGGTTGAGATTTGAAGTCTAAATGAAGGTGGATTCACGGTAAAGATAGGTGTTATTGAAGTATTCTTGAATTTAGAAAATTAGAGTTGTAAGTGTGTTTGTAAAAAAGTGATTGTTAATGACGTAAGTGAGCAAAATTTTGTAAGCCTTACTATAAGCAATATGGAAGTTAAATTAATTTGAAATGAAGTAACCTTAAAGGACATGAAATCTGGAAAATTTCAGGTGTTAGTAATGTCTCTAAGCTTGTAAAAATCGTGAATTATTGAAGGTAGTAAAGTTACACACATTAGTGATGTTGATGACAAATTCTGGAATTTTAATTTCAGCCTTGTATACATGTCGAACCAACTGAGAAATTTCACTCTAAATTGGTATATTTGGACTTGATTAAGGCTAGGAATGAGTCTAGATTGATTCTTGATTAATTGGTTAAGAGCTTAATATGGTTATGTAGATAATTGATGTCATAACCTAAAGAATGGACTATTTTGATGTGGTTAAGTTCAAATCTGGATATTATGATTTGTTAAAGGAATAAATGAGTTCTTTTCATGCAAACATGATCTTAAGGACATGAGTAATGTGTATAAGGTATGGATGAACGAGCATTGAAGAACATGGGGTAATTATGAATGAAAATTGGGTAAATGTATGAATATATATTACTGGAAAAAGGTTGGTGAATGTATAGATCTAACTTGCTGAAATTCGATATTTAAAGTAACAATTATGTGTGTGTTATAATAGGCTTTTTGATCATGAAAATGTTCAAGGATAAGTGTAAAGTATGGTTGATGAATTTGGAGTGAATCAAGCCAATTTAAAGGTACAAACCTAATTGCAAAATGGTAGTATACAAAATATAATGTTTAAGTGGTCAAGATTTGTAAATAAGGATACATACCCGAGAAAGTTAATTGAGCATGCATTGAACATGACACATATACATGTGCATGATTGAATAATTCATATGATTGATCAACTTAGTAATGTGTAAAATATGCGTCTATTGTATGACTAAAGAAGCACAAATTGATCGCCAACATCCAGACCTTGCTGGATCATCAAGACAATAGCTGTTCTGAAGCATACTGTGAGTTAATCTAGATGTTTCTCACTATGATTGATATGTTTTTAATTCAATTTTAGTTACTAAATTGATACTTATATGATTGTTATAATTATGGACATTGTTAGTCTAAGGAGTTTGATATTCGAGACTGTATATGGAAATGTTTCCAAATTGAATGTCAATTGTTGATTGTGTGATTATCGATGAAATGTTTATTTGATCCAAATTGAGTGGTGAATGTCGAACTTGGATCTGAAGAATTTGATACATTACATGAGTATATCGAATGAAAAGTGTTGCAAGCATATTATGTGAAATGATGCATCTCAATAGATGGATATGCATGATCAAATACAAAGGAGTTGTAATCGAAGTGATCAACGTGAGAAAGAGCTTTAAGCTCAGGATTGTGCATAAAGGCCCATAGGCTTAGTTAATAATGAGCTCGGTTTCCATAATGGGTATGGGATAGTAAATGAAATGAGCCTGGTGTCCACAACGAATACAGGACATTAAATAGGCGCTCAGTCACAACAAAGTAAAAATGAAAATGGAACATGTGCATTTGTATATATAACTTTACATGTGTCATATGAATGATTGAGATTAATAATTAGATTGTTCAGAAATAGTGATAAGAAATGTTGTATGCATGATGTGGTTTGGCACAATTAGCTCCTCCTTCATTTATGGCTCACTAACCTAAACAAGTTAAATACAATGGATAGGCTTTCTTTCCTGAATTCAATTGAGGATTGTGCTCTGTGTAATTCAGGACGAGAAAACAAAGACCCTTGGTTCTTTGAGTGTCATTTCTCTAGGGACATTTGGTTTTGGATTAAGCACAAATGTCTTTGGTTCTTAAGCACACATCAGTACGCAGGGATTCTATATTGGTTTATTGGTTTAAAGACTATTTCCCATCCTAATACAATTATCTGCCGAATTTCCTATGCGACTTGCATTAAGGAAATATGGGCTGAAAGGAACCTACGCAAGTTCCAAGATATTAGTAGAAGTCATCAATAGATTTTTTAGTGTGTTTATACTAAGTTCAGAGAGTAAATACTCTCCTCGAGATCTATCAAGGAATGCTGATCTCAACTAGCTATCTTATGGAGAATATAGTGAAGTATGTAAGTCAAATGTACCAAGGAAAAAGCATTAGATGGGAAAGCAAGGTAACAAAGGGAAAAGAGACATTTGAGCTAGGGTTTGACTAAGATCCCATCTGTTGTTAAAACTATTAACCAATGGACCAGTAAAAAAAGATATATGAGGAAAAGGAAGAGAAAGTTGGGAATCATCACTTTGCTTTGGTGAGAATTTGTTGTGGAAAATGAAGAATTGAAATTTAGTTTATGAAGAATTTATCAAATTTACCTAATCTAAGATTTTCCTACATACTTACCAAAAAAAAAGGGATTCTCCTCCATGAATCACTCCTATATGTCCCTTCAGAGGTTAGCGATCTCTAGAATCAGCAAAAGTTCCTAAACAAGGAATGTCCAAAGGAGCTTTTCTGCAAGATACTCAAGCTCAAACCTACCTTGAGCGGACATGAAACAATCAATTAAATGAATTTTAAGAAAGGAAAGAAGCATCTAGAGTGAATTTTCTCACCTATGGTTTGGTTGTTACGAGAAGTGGCTTCTGTCAACTTTGAATATTCCAACCTTAATTGGGTAAGATTTTAAACATCAATTTATAAAGGAGTGGGAGTTTTTACCCCTTTTTACCATCCAAAACCTTCTTTGGCTCTTGATATATTGTATTCCACTCATTTATGTTGGTTCTTTTGATATGATGTCATCCAATGCTTATTGATATTCTCTACGTCTAACAATTGTATTTGCTTTATTTACCTTTTGCATTGCCATTTTGTCATAGAAAAGTATGCTTACTCTCCTTAAGTTATATTTTTCTTTACTCTCTTCACTATTTTTTTAATATATTCAATTTTAATTTTTCAAATTAAATATAACATAAATTACACCTATCAGATCCCATATAAGAAATCCATTTGGAATATTACTAGTATGTCTATGGAAATTCTCATTATGATGATTGTATAAGTGATCCTTTAACTTGAGACCTTTATAGTTATCTCATTTAGGGATTGCTACATTTTGATACTACTTATGACTCGTCTCAGTTAAAGGTAGCTCAATCGATAATCATTAGATATATCATAAAATATATGGAGGTAGTTAAGCTCTATCTCTCTCTTTCTCTCTCTCTCTCTCCCTTCCTCCTTCACTTTCTCTCTTTTCATATGGTTCATTTGGAAACAACCTCTCTACTTGTTAAGGGTAAGGTTGCGTATTACTATACCTCGCATATCAACAGGATTCATACTGGACGTTGTTATTGTTATTGTATATGGAGGTAGTTGAGTGATCAATATAGGATTCATCAACCTAAATTGAATAGGGAGAATGTTCCATTGTTCTTTATTAGTATTGATTCGGAAACCCTTAGTCAAGGTGGAACGATGCTTTGAAAATAGTTTACAAATGTTATTAGTTAAATCAATTAATACTAGTAATATGTCTACTGCTTTGAAAATAGTTTACAAATGTTATTAGTTGAATCAATTAATATTAGTAATATGTCTACTGACTTAAATATAGTAGAAAATATTTCCTTGCTCTATGTTTAATAAGAAAATTATATGATGAAAAGATTAAATTATCCAAATGTTAATAATCCATCCCACTTTCCACCATTTGGAGTGGCTACATCATCTTCAGTTCTGCAGCAATATGAGGCTATGAGACCTAAGGATCCTCCAATGACAAACATACCAGACTCACCGAGAGAAGACTAATACAGAGACAATTTAGATGCTTTATTTTGGTTTTTCTTATCTCTCTTATTATTTGCATATTTTTCTTATTTTCTTTGTTATTTTATTTTATTTTGTTTGAAAATTTATAAAACGTTATTTTATTTTATGTTATTTTTTCCATCTTCTTTATTTATTTATTTTATTTACTTTTATCTTTTAATTCCCTTTTGTTTATATTTTTACAAGGATGGATGTATCTAATATCGGATGGACTATTCATCAAATGAAAAACCATGTAAATCCTATTATTCATGGAAATACCTATCAGGCAATGTACAATTTTAAGTGTAAGGAAGGGATTTCTTAAGCTTATTATAATATTTTTTAATTCTTAAAATCAGTCTAAACTACTTTATATTTTTATTAATTATTGAATTGAATTCGTATGCAAAAGGATGAAAATTATAATAAACTTGCTTTTATAACTCACATTTTTAGTAATCATTAAGATAATTAATTTGGTTGAAAATTGCATATTATTTAGACAAGACTTTTTTGTGTGTTTTTGTACCTAAGAGCAAATACTTTGCTATTTTAAGCTCTTTTATTCTTTCTTGTGTGTTATCATGCATAGTAGGATGATTCTAGAGCTTGCTTTTATTATCTATATTGAGAATACATTTTTAAATTAAAAGAATTGAATTGATAAAGGCATTTAGTGTAACCTTTGCTTTAACCTATTTTCTTGATTATTATCATACTATATTTTATCCTTTAGGAGTAACCACTTAGTGTACCACATTAACAACCTTTACCTTATTTTTCTTGAATGCCTTTTCACTATTTTTAAACCCTAAAGGATTTACATTTACTTGATTCTTTAAGATTTGAATTATATTGAAGAATTTTAAAGAGGTCTAATATTTCTTTATTTGCTAGTACATGGTGAATGCTAAAAAAATGATGTGAGCATAGAAAAAAGAAGAAAGTAATGTAAAGTTCTTATATCAGTGGAATTATAGTGTGAAGGACCAATAATATGAAGAATTAAGTTTCATGTAATTTTGTTTATACAAATTTCCTTCAATAATATAACCCTTTTATTATCCCTATCTTAACCTTACCTAAACCTCATTGATTTTTGTTTCTAGCTTACTTATAAATGGTGGAGATATGATTTTATTATATGATAGTTCCTACAGTTTCCAGCCAAAACACAATTGAGTGCATTGAAATTGGTGAGAGAGTGAAAAAATTTGCTTTTGGTTTCAAAAAGATTATCTATGTGAATTGTTATTGATATTAACTCATGAAGGTTGGTTCTAAGATGATCTCAATGAATCTAATTTTATGATAATTTGATTGATATGACTTGACAATTTAGGGTATGGGTGGACAATTTAAGGATAATAAGGAATGAATATTTGTATGTTTGATGATTTGGATTATGATTTGGTTGTGGACAAGTAAAAGCTTAAGTGTGGGTATATTTGATAAATGGTTAATTTACTATATTTATATACCCACTTGTTATTTAATAGTTTTATAGTAGTTTTAGTATTTATTTTGCTTCAAGTGTGTTTATAGGTAATAATTACCTTTATATATCAAGAGGAGAAATGTAACATCCCATTCTCATACTAAGGGTTAGAACTCAAAAATTCAGTACAGGTGAGCTCAAAGAGAGATTAAGGAAATACATGTTCTTGCTCAAGCATAGCATATATGCACATAAATATTGAATCTTTGCACATAAAAATAATGGTACATGCATTCATTGACAACTTCTGGGTATAATAGATTTTAAATGTGATATTTTTGAACATGAGAAGTAGAGGGAGTAGAAAGAGTGATCTTGGGATGAGTTGTGATAAGGGAAAGATTTGGAAATAAAATTGGTAGTGATCTAGAAAATGTTCATTGAGTGTGCTTTGGTCTGTTAGCCATACCTTTTTCTTTAGTTATCCAAATGATATGATTCTTCATTTGGATTAAACTAGAGACATATGGCTACATTTACTATGAAGACATCAAATTTAAATTATGTCTCTAAGAGTCTCAAAATTTTCATGAAGTTGAGAATTGGGTGTAATACATTGGTGGATGAACGAAAAATTTGAGTTTGGACTTCAGGGGAAATTTGGGATTGATCTAAATCAATTTTGGAAAGCTGCCTTCTTGAGAGTTATAGACCTTTCTTTTTATCTTTCCAATGGTATATAGTATGAGAATTTTGGAGATTGGAGTCGAAAGTTATGGTCCTTATAAGGGAAGATGTTCAAGAGTGAAGTTGTATCGTCTGTGATGACGTGTATCGCCTGTGCTGACGTGTATCGCCTGTGCTAATGTGTATCATCAGTGATGACATGTATTGTCTGTGCTGACATGTATCATCTGTGCTGACATATATCGTCTGTAAAGAGGTATCTTTTGCTTTTTGTTTCTTCTGTGTTTTGCTTCTTTTGCTTTTTCATCTAGTTTCATATGATCTATCATTTGGTCCATTTTTGACCATTCAAACTATAGTATCTGTCTTCAAGGTCTTCATTAAAGTTGTAGATCTTGAAGTTCTCTTTCAAACCATTTAAAGAACACATTAATCCGACATCTGTGGAGAATGTTATTCCATTTGTCTCTGGACAGGCACAACATGATTGAGGACAAAAATTTGTTTGATTCTTTCGGCCATAACTTTGTTATCTGACCTCCAAATGAAGTGATTCTTAAACCATTGGATTCATAAGACATTGTTGTACCTCTCCACAAATATTGGTAGCATTCCGAATTGATTAAAAAAGATTGATTTAACAAAAGTGAGAGAATCGGTTGGAACAGGGAACTGGTATTGTTTTACTGAACCTATTTCGGTATGTTAATTGTATATGGGTCTGTAAGATTCCAAATGAGATGATTTTTAATTTGGAGTAAACTAGAGACATAGGGATATGAATCATCTGAAGAAGTCAAATTTTGAATCAGCCTCTAGGATGTTTAAATTCTGGATGGAAGTTGTGCATAGCATACTGTTTTGGATAAGAGTGGTCTGAAAATGTTTTAAGTATATCTTTCAAATCACTAAACCAAATTGAATGATTTTGGTGTCAATGGAAACATAAGACATAGGGGAACATGTTTTTAGAAGAAAGTGTTGCAAATTAACTTCAGTATTGGGGTTAGAAAGAACATGCAAAGATTACCCGAAATGATGTTTTATGGAAAAATCTGAAAGTGTGTTTTATTAAAGGGAAGTGGATAAGTGGCTAAGAAATGGATAGGTGTCCCAGCTTTAAAGTTGAGTTTTAATAACCTTGAAAGA
>JAOTAX010000004.1:11438502-11458650 GCA_025629825.1 Erythroxylum guanchezii | reverse complement strand
ATTCATATACAAAAACACTCATTTCATTTCATTTTAATATTTCTAATTTCCACTAAAAATTCGGGGTCCAACAAGAAGCATTTTTTAGTCGGGTTAGCTGCTACAAAAACATAGAAGAAGCAATTTTAAACAAAGGACAAAGAAAAATACAATGATTACGTCATAAGATCTGACAAAGAGCAAACTTCAATCTAAATTCCAAGAAGATTTTAATAGAGACAAAAGGGGGATATAGAGTATAAATTCTTTATTTCTATTTTTTTTAAATATTTGATGTTGAATTTGTTTTCTATGTTTAGGAACTAATTTGGTTAATGCATAGGTGTGATGAACCACAAGTTAGGATGATAATATGATATAATCATTTATTCGATGCAATTTTATTGAATGGTTTATTGCAATTAAATTAGGTGTTTATATTCTTGAACCATTATATCCAAAATATTAGTCTAATGTTTGATTTCATATGATTTGTAGTGAAATGCATAACAATCCTATAAATTAATCAAGTTTCTTTGTCTTTGATCCATCCATTCATCTGCCATAATGTTGTATCCTGTTGAATCCTAAATAGACTTATATGTATTCACAATCAATTGACCTTCACTTTTTAAATCTTGAAGCAAAGACACACAAATCTCATAATAAAAAGGTATCTTACCTCATAAACCTATTATTATTATAGCATTTATTTCTTCTTAAAAATATGGTGAATTTAAAGTATTTAAAGGAATACATGAATGATAGAACCATATAGTCCATTCTCAAAAAAGCATCCTTATTAACCAATACACTTTTTAAACTAGGTTGAGAACTAAGAGTATTTCTTTAAGGAAAATAGGAATCTATGTCAATAGTAACTTTCCTATTTTTTTTTATCTAATACTTATTGTGCATTATCATCTCAAAAAGATATATTATGAGCATTTTCATTTTCATTTTCTTTTTTATTGCTTTAAATAATTTCCAATGCTCTTACGTACATTAAATGGTTTTTTTAATAAGAAGCAATATTAACCTTAACACTAGCAAGATGTTCTTTCATCTTTTAAATTATTCTGCCTCTAAATATTTTATCACAAAATATTTAGTTATATTGGATATTTCGATATTAGATGTTTCAGAAGAAGAAAAACAATTCCATGTTAGATCAAACTTACCACGAGTAGAGGATGCTAAGTTCATCAAACCTTTTTATGATGATTCTATATTCTCCATTATATTTTAAACCTAAAAATACAAATAAACAAAAAAAAATTGCTAGCTTTGTACATAATTATAAGATTTGAACCTTCTAAAAAAGCAATAGATGTTGAAAATAATTGTCTTATGAATGCATTTAATTTGGAGAACTATGACAGTTAATGACATTCCTACTAAAAATATGGTAATAGGAAAGTTTAAAAAAAACAAAGACATACAAGCAAATGAGAAACTTTTACATACTATGTATTTTTATTTTTTAAAATAGTTGAAAAGAAAAATGGATGCTTTGATTTGATAATTATCTCCCAATCAAGAATTGGACATGATAAAAAAGATATCATAGAGCTATTCTAGGAAATCAAGATATTAAATTGAAAATATTTTTAAAAATGATTACTTGCATGTTATGTTGTAACTTGTAACTAAAGTCGAGCCGCTATATTAGGGCTAAAACAATGAAACTAATGATAATTAAATCAAACATTATCTTCTTATTGAATTTAATTCGTCTTCCATCCTTGAAAACTTCTATAGGAATAAGCCTCGAGAATGGTACTTAGGTTTAACGCATAAGATTCAATGAAAATAACAAAGTTAGGGATGCGATGGTGTATGGGTTTAGGATTTTGGCAAAGTTACGATCCTTTATAAAATCTCATATTCTCTTTTTGATTACTCATTTTCATGCTTTTGGGTTGCAAATTCAAGAAACAATGTTTAAACAAACAAAAGGATTGTAAGTTACTTTTTTTCGACGTAGAAATGATCTTAGTCACTTTATATTTGAATGACTTGTTAGAGATTTTATTACAAGAATTAACCTCTAAGTGATAGGGTATTGATGAGCCTATTAGGTGGTGATAGTTTTGTCATCTTTTTACATGTAACACTTTTAAATTTTAGTGCACAAAAAATTACCCAACCCATCCAAATTTGCAAAAAATGTGCTTAAGCCTAAATCAAAGAATTTGGAGATTGTAATGTCTAAAGTAAGTTTAAGTCACACATTTGTTCACATCTGCACCAAAAATCAAGAGATATGAGGAGTCATATAATCAAAGAACAATTAAAGCCTTAAAGGTCACCAAAAAGTTCAATATTAGGTGACTAAAAGGGAAATCTGTAAATCTAAGTAGCTTTTATATTTTTGTATGAAATTTTAATGAAACAATAAGGATAATTGTCCAAAATTAATAAAAAAAATCTCCCAAGTAATTACAAGCACAACAATGTTATATGGTAAACACTAAACAACATAAATCCATAAACCTTTAATTAAAGAAAATAGAGCAGTTAGCCATGCTTCAGACTAAAGGCTAGAATCTGTCAAGTTCACCTAAAGTTATTCCTGATAAAAATATTCTCAAATTTATCATGAAGTTTTGGAGAGTAATAAAATAAGAGAGTAGAAATCATCTACCGGAAAAGAATCCTTACTCCTCAACCCTTATAAGCATGTGGTTGATATGTGCTTAATTGATGATAAATTTATTCAATAAAACTTAGTGAATATTGTTAGGAAAGTGCATAAGATACTCACTTTGACTCATATGTGGTTTTAGGCACAATTAGGAAGCGAAAGAGTTAAAGTGAGTTGAAAGCACTACATTTGAGCCATTTTCCAAAGATTCATAACCACATGTCTTTATAGAACAAGAATGAGGAAGATTAGAACAAGAAGAAGACAAGAAATTACCAAGAACAATGAAGAATGAAGAATATAAAGACCACTCACGGCTTGCTGGAATTTTGTCATAGTCGTGAGTGAATTACAGCAGCCATAGATTACAAGATGAAGACATCTCATGCTACCAAAGGAGCCAGTTGTCCCATGCATTAAAACCTAGCTATTAAATATAAGAAACATGTATAGAGTGGGGCTGCACTTTGGTGGAACTACCGGCCACTCATGACCATGAATTAATTTGGCATGGTCTTGAGTTTATTGCACAGCTATGAGTTAATAGCTCACAGCTATGTAATATAGTTGCATGGGTGTGAGTTATTCCTCACGCCCATGCATGGTGTGTCACAGGAGTCACGAGTGTGACATCTGCCACCTCACCCATCTTTTTTTAACCTAGTTTCTAATATAAACTGATGGATGTGTGACGGCAGATTCATGAAAGAATAGAAGGGGTTCTTCAAGGGAACAATGGGGGCTAAACCAAAAGTGAGTTTCGGAGAGTATGAAGAGGGTTATGGAAGCTCTCAACCTAGAGAGACCGATGGAGGGTAGCTTCCTAATGTTGGTTCGGAGGCGACATCGACGCCGATGACTCGATTAAGCATTCCTTCACTATTTTTGTTGTTTCTTTCTCTCTTTAGAAATTGATTGTGTTATCCTATGTGTATGGATTTAGGTTTCGTGTTTGAATGATCGTGTTATCGTTATAGTTCAATTATTTGTCTATGAAACCATTGGGTATTATGAAAAAATGATTTGAATTTGTTCAATGGATCATTTATTACAAACTCATTGTTAGAATTTCAATATAATTCATAATTGTTATATTTGAAATTCATTTGTAGCGACTAATGGTTCGTGATCATTAAAGGTAACATAACCTAGGTTAAATGACGCATTGTATGTGGTTGTTGCCTTGATTAATCGGTTTTCCTAATTTATAATGCTACTATCCAATTGAATCTAAAGATCGTATCCTAGGTTATTCGGTAGTTAAGTTTAATTAATGATCGTATCCAATTGAATCTAGAGATCTTATCCTAGGTTATTCAGTAGTTAAGTTTAATTAACGATCGTATCTTAATTAAACAATGCTTAAGGGAAAACTCGGGTTAATTGATAACCCACGATTAATAGTTTCTAGGAGAGGTTTGAGAACAACAAATTAACGAAATATGTTTAATTAGGGTATAGGCCAAGATTAAATTAAAGAATTAGGTTCCTAACGCATTTGTCATTTTTTTAAATAATTTTTGCATGTTTTCTTTAATTTCTTTTATTATCTTGGTTTCATTTTATTTTCTTGTTTGATAAATCAAAACCCCCTAAACCTAAATATCGATTAATTTTATTTCAATAATTGTATACACACTCTCTGTGGGATCGACCTAGATTCAACACTACTATGATAGCAGTCTAGTTTATTTTTGCCGTTACGATGCGCTGTCAGTGGTCAACAATTAGACTACACATATAGCTAAGTTCCTTTAACATTTGTACATTGAAAGAGTAAGGAGTGAAGTAAACATCATAATCTGTCATGCTTTTCCTTTTCTCTTTTTGGGATTAACAAGGATAAATTGAAATCATTCAAGCTCAAACCCCACCTCCCATAATCTAGTAAACTCCCAGAAGCAAGAACACAACCAATCCCACAACCCTTAATTCTTCTCCATTAAACCAAATGTTTCTTAACCAAAAAACTGAATGAATCCCAGAAAACTCAGCATCTTTGAAATAGATTCATAAACTAGAAACAAAATAGGTGAAATGTTTAGTGTCAATTGAAGGGTTTATGCCAAAGAGAAATGAAAACAAAAAGGAAAAAGATGAAAATTTGAAAAAAAAAATTACTCATAAACCTTGCATGTTCTCTTTTGTTAGTCTATAATTTGTCTTCAATCACCATAACTAGCAAAAGAAACAATAATAAACAAGCTTAATTTGTGATTGGAACAAGGAATCAAAACAATAAATAGACTGAAACATAAAAGAAAAGAGCTTGAAATAGAATAGAATACTTTAAAGAATACCAATTGAAATGGGAAACTAGTGGAAAAGATTGAACAAAACTAAGTGCTGCTAAAGAAGCTAAAGTTTTGCTAGAGATGGAGACTAAGATTTGCTGTTAAAAGTCAATATGAAATGGAAGATGAAGTTTAATTTGATACGAAGACTGAAAAGTTGAAGAAGAGAAGATACTCACAGTTCTGAAGTATTAATGGGTTCAAGAAAACCAGTCAATTTGTTACTTAATCGGCTAAATTTAATTCCAGCAATTATAAACTTAAAGTAAACTAGTTGGCTGACCAGCTCATTCCTATTTCGATTGAACCGGCTGGTTTAGTTTGAATTTAAAATCATTGATATACATTGCATTTGTATACTTATCTTTATTTTTGCAATATTTATTATAAATGTTTTTGCATATTTTAACATATTGATCACTGAATACCCAAAATTGTAAAACTACCAACAAGAAACTAGAATAACCTAATTTTTTTTAATTTAACGTTGAATGTTGATCATATATATATATATATATATATACTTGCGATATTAACTCTAGTTATTTTTTATCCTTCCTGATCATATAAGTTATTAATGTTATTGCAAATTATTTAAAAGAATTCGAAAAGTTAGTCACGTAATTCACCTCTCTTTAGACTACCCTGAGGTCCTTGATATATATTTACACCATTTTTTTAACATTCAAATTTTTATACATTATTTTTCATTTTGGAATATATGAATGCAATAGGCCATGCATTAGAAGTGTCGAAAGGACACAGCAACACCAAGTCTTCGTATCGAGAATAGACAAAGTGTAGAGAATAATTTGGATACGAAGAAAAGAATAACTAGAAATCAAGAAATGAATCTCAAACTTATACTAGAAAAAGTGGACTTCCATTGTTTTCAAAGAAGAAAACCGCATTGTCAAAAGGATGGAAAAGAAATGAGGTCTCCTAGCTCTCCATCAACTCTCCCCTCTTCGCTGCTAGGATCCTATTCATTGGTGGTATTATCTTTTGTTTCAACCTTGATTGTGATTTCTGTCTTCCTTCTTACAGTGGGTCCTCAGTTGTCATCTTGGTCCTCGTTTCCATCTCCTGTAACATGGAGGTTTGGTTGTTTTAGTTCCTCTCACTCTAGGCCATTTTTGTCAGAAGAAACTCCGTCAAACTGTACTTTCGCCAATGACTCCTGCCGAAATGATATCAAGACGAAAGAAACCTTTCAACAAGTATGACCTTCTTCACCTTTTTACTCAAATATGTAATGTAGTAATATTATCCATCAATTCTAGGTAAATAATGTATAAATTATATCGATTCATCAGAGGCAAGGACAAGTCATATCACGAGTGAATGATTCAAAAGATGTTACACTCGGTGCAAAGAGAAGAGATATGAAGCGAGACGGTAAAAGAGAAGTAAGTCTTGCCAGAGTTAGGTCTTCGATTAGAAAAGCCGCCCAGATTAGGAACTTTTCATCCGTGCATGAAGATCCAGATTATGTACCACAAGGTCCAATTTACAGAAATCCTAATGCTTTTCACAGGTACATCCAAATTCATTTCGAGCATGCCTAGCTCTTATATATACTGGGGTTTAATCACTTATTGTTATATTTCTAATTTATTTTATTAATGGATGGATGGATGGATAATTATAGAACAAATAGAAACATGCATGGTAATAAGAACAAGTAATCCATTCTCCTTATACAGAGATCAAGGACCAGAAAAACTGAAAGTTTTATAAATATATTTGTGAATCTTCAGGAGTTATTTGGAGATGGAGAGATTATTCAAAATATATATTTACGAGGAAGGTGAACCTCCATAATTTCATGATGGTCCCTGCAAAAGTATATACTCTTCAGAGGGGAGGTTCATTCACGAACTGGGGAAGGGCAAATTGTATAGAACCAAGAACCCTGATGAGGCACTAGTTTATTTCCTTCCATTCAGTGTGGTAAATTTGGTCGAGCATCTCTATGCGCCAGGGTCTCATGAAATTAATGCCATTGGACGAATGGTTGTTGATTACGTAAATGTCATCTCTAGTAAGCATCCTTTCTGGAACCGAAGCCTTGGAGCTGATCACTTTATGCTTTCCTGTCATGACTGGGTAATCACATAACCTTCTTTTAATATCTACATCAAAATTGTTTGAACACTACTCGATTGCTTTGCTTTGTTGTTTATGTATAATCAGAAAAATTAGAATATAGGTATCCTTGGTAAGAGATTTTTTTTATCACATCACATATTCCAAGACTTGCAATATTTCTGTTAGCTAATTACAGCTTGAAAATCTTTTACATTTTGGTCCTGGAGTATCCTTAAAGATCAAAACCCACACTTCTCGACATGGCGAACGGAGATGAAACCGTGAAGAATCCAGTAGTTAACATGTGAGGGTTAGCATTTTTATACCAATTTTCTCGAAATAAGAAAAAAAAAAAAAAGTTAGATTTGGCTGATGCAATTGCTTTCTCTGAAAGTAATCTATGACAATTCATTCTTACCTTCCCTGAAATTCAAGTTTCCCATGTAAGCCACACGACTTCGGACATAGTAAAGGAAAAAGTTTGGTGGCCGTCACTAATCCAAGACAAAGCGAATATTTGAAAATGATATGTATTGAACTAATTATACACGAGTTCTATATATTAACATAGGAAAGGAGAGTTCCCTTACACAAAAAGTAAATAGTCAGCTGCTTAAGTGTCTTTAGTTCTGTCCTACACTTATTATAAGGCCAAGATATGGTTTTTAAATATGTTGATATGGCTTGTTCAAACGCAGGGACCGCGGACATCTTCTTATGTTCCAGACTTGTTTCGCAATTCCATTCGAGTTTTATGCAACGCAAATACTTCTGAAGGATTCAACCCTCGGAAAGACGCTTCGTTCCCAGAAATCCATCTCAGAACAGGAGATATCGCAGGACTTGTGGGTGGCCCATCTCCATCAAAGCGGCCCTTTCTCGCCTTCTTTGCCGGCAGGCTACACGGCCACATTAGGCATCTCCTTCTAGAGCAATGGAAAGACAAAGACCAAGACGTCCAAGTCTACAACCAACTGCCTAATGGTATCTCATACGATTATATGCTAAAAAGGAGCAGGTTTTGTCTCTGCCCAAGTGGCTATGAAGTGGCGAGTCCCAGAGTTGTGGAAGCTATCTACTCAGAATGCGTCCCTGTATTGATTTCCGAAGGCTATGTCCCACCTTTCAGCGATGTATTGAATTGGAAAGCTTTTTCAGTGCTTGTTGAAGTGAGAGACATACCAAGAATTAAGGAGATATTAATGGACATATCTCAGAGGCAGTACCTTAGATTGCAGAGGAGAGTGAAACAAGTGCAGAGGCATTTTGTTGTGAATGGGCCTTCGAAGAGATTTGACATGTTTCACATGACCATGCACTCCATTTGGCTAAGGAGATTGAACGTTCACATTTATTGAGAAATATTTTTTTCTCAATAATTATAAGAAATAAGGAGATAAGTAAAAGCGAGAACATACAGAGTCCATTTGTAAATTTATTTTACTTTAATTTCTTGGGTTCTTGGCTTGGTTTTAAATGCTAGTACTAGTACATGAGATATTTATAGGTGTACAGAACACCTCACACGAGAGATTATGAACTTGTTTAATTCAACGTAACTTCTAGAAATTATAAGTTCTTGAATAGATGTATAAGAAAATACATGAACCAAGCAAATGAATCATTTTTAATTAATTGCTCCACTTACATAATTGTTTCATTTTCCACCATCCCCCTTGAACTTGATTCTTCACTGTGACTCTAATTTAAGGGGGTGGTTAGTTTAAAGGTTTGGGAACGAAGGAATGGAATAATTGTAAAAATCAGTATTTGCTTTGGGGCTTTCAATTTCAGAGGAATGAATTTATCCCATTAAATTTGAGAATTTACTAAACCCACCAAGGAGGGTGGGTATCGAGTTTTCATTACAATCTAAGTTTTTATCATGTTTATTTTTTACTCTTTTATCTCCAGTCTTTGCCCTACTATCCTCTTTACTTCCTTATTGCCTCTCAACTCCTTACGGTCTTCCATCCTGCCTTATCGTGTCTCATCAATGAAGGAATTTTTTTGTTTTGCTCCTCCAGGTATATTTTTTGAAATCCCACGTTTTAATTTGATGTTAAATGAACTGGATAGAACCTGATTTCATCCCATTATAAATGGAGCTTTTGCTCCTTTTTTTTCTTATATATTCTCGTTTTATGATTTAATCAAGAGAATAACCAATCTAATATATGGTTTGATGATGTGAAAGCGCATATGGTTATAAATTGAACGAGAATCATAAAACTAATATGCTCATTTTTCCCTTATAAATGTTTTGTGATTTAATTTGATTTTTCGTATATGGTTTTAATTCTAAAAAAAAAAGGAAAAACACATAGCAAATTGTTTTCTACATTGGTGTTTGTTTATTTGCTTTGTAAAGCTCTTCATGGCTTTCAAGAACAACAAAACAAAAGCACTTTTTATAGTTTTTAACCTTCGTATAAGGACGCAAGCTCTTCATCTTCATCCAACGTTTGTTTCTTCATAAAAGCCATGCCTTTTTTTAGGTTAAAAATGACATTGTATTATCTTTCATTCCCATTAATGCAACAAACCAAACAACATTATTGGTATTAATATAGAAACCCAAGTTACAAACCAAACATCTTTTTTTTTTATTTTTCATCCCCATCCCCATCCCCTTCTACTATTATATTCATATCTATAGCCAACCCCGTGCTCAAACCAAATGCCTAGTAAGTGTGCAGTTTTGTAAAACTTTCAAACTTTAATCATTTGGTGAAACATCAATCACTTGACAATCGCTTTTCACATAACAAAGACCAACTTCTTTGTTCTCAATGTACATCTTTATGAAATGAAACTTTGTATCTATGTGTTTCCCATGAAAAATAGAAGTAGCTTCATCTTAAGCCACATGTAGCATTCTTAACAATCTTCTCAATCACATTGCATAAGAAATGTAAGAAGCAACCGTAACAAACTTCACATGTAAAAAGAGTCGTAATGAGTTGCTTCTTAGAACTCCAGGTAAAGGTGGTGTCACTTATAAAAAATATGAATCTACTTGTGCTCTTTCTATCATCAACATCACAACCCCAATCCCTAACAAGTTTGAAATTGGGTAAGGGAGAATAGTGCAAGCCCTAGTCAAAAGTACCTTTGACGTATCACATAATTCTTTTATCCATTATCATGTGAGTGATAGTTGGAACTTACATAAAATAGCTTACATCACCTATTCCAAAAAGAATGCCTGCCTCTTGCAAGTCAACTACCTCAAGCTTCCAATAAGGATCCACCATTTCACCTTCATCAAAATTTGACAATTTTGTTGTATCAAGCCATATAATGTCTTCTTTAACTTTAGCAGTTTATCATCGTGTCCTTTCACCACATTACCCCAATGGTTGTTAGATATACGCATCCTCCTCAAGGTAAACATTCAATAAGACAAACTTGACATCCATTTCATAGATCTTTCACTTCTTTTATGCAGCTATGAAGATGATTAAATGAATTATCTATAATCGAGCATTGGGAGCAAACACTTAATTTTAATTGACTTCATATTAATTTGTAGCTGTAAGGCCCCAACATATACCCTAGAAGTATTATAGCATATCTAGGGTGTATTAAGAAATGAACATAAAGAATTAAGTGCATCTAAACATAGTAAGGGTTATAATGGTACTTAATGTAAAAGATATGGGTAAATTGGTATTTTGTTCATTTTGACATGGACATATAGATTTATATGTAAAATATGGATGAGAATGAAATTAATTGATGTGATTATATGCCAATTTGGAAATTAAAGAAAGAAGAAGGACCAAATGTGCAATTTTCCCAAAATCAACACATGGACCAATAGGATTAAAACATTTATGGCCAATAGGATTAAAGCATGTGTGAACAATAGGATTGAAGCATGTGTGTCATGAAATGGACATGTAAAAGAAGAGAGAGGGACATGCATTTAGGGTTTTGAATGCCAAAATTTCCTCTTCTCATTCTCTCTCCATTTCACCTTCTTCATCACACCATTTTGCATATAAGGAATCAAGCTAATCTTAGGAGGAAATCAATGTAAAAGTTAGTGGTTTTCTCTTCATCTTTATCTTTTCTTGCTTTCCTCATGAAGAGCTGGAATTATAAGGTTGGAATTAGGATTGAGATATGTATTTGTGGTGCTTCTAGTTAGTGAATCATGCAAAGCTAAAGGAGAAGAGAAGGAAAAGTACTAAAAGAGCTAGTTGGTCAATTTCAAGGTTTGGGACTACACTTAGTTTAATTTCTATTTGTGTATGTTTGAATGGATACAAAGATTCATTTCGATATGGAATGATGTATTGGCGTTACTTTGGTGTTACTTTGCATGGAATTGGTTGAATATGACAAGAGAGTAACGTGTAGTAGAATTATGTTTTAGATTCATTTGAAGTAGTCCCACTTTTTGGACATAACTCGACCTACAGACCTCTAAATTGGGTAATTTAAATTGGAGATGAAGCTTAATACATAGAACTAAAAATCGCTAGAAGATATCCTGACCTAATTCTAGCTGAATGACCTTGGAATTTGAGATTGAAAATGGTGACCTAATGATGGCCCTGTGTTGGAGCAACTTGTGATGTTTGGTGCATGTTTCATGATTTATAAGTCCAAATGGTCTGTTTTTTATGTTATGGAAACGAGAGACATAGGGAAACAAATGTCTAGAAAATCTAAAAACCTAGTTTGAATGTTTTTCATGTGAAATATATGGAAGAAGTGAAGGTATGAATTATAGTCAAGGGACACGTTGGGGAAGGAAATTACACTATTTTGGAGTTTGTTTTTATTTCTGATTTTTACCGAATCATATTTGAACCTTTTCGAATGTTTTTGAAACTTTGCAAACACTTAGAAATAAATGAAATATGACTTACCATATGTGAAGTGCGTGATTAAACATTGAATTTTAAGATTGATCATAATGTATGCCAAAGGAAATTTACATTTATATAGATGATTTATATGCATATTTATTGCTTATATGTGTATAGTATGATTTGATACCCTTATAATGGTGGTAAGTTATGACTTGCATGTTTGAACACAAATACAGATTTTATGATTTTAAACAAAGATCGTATATGATTTGTCAATATATGAAATATGAAATTAGAAAATGGTTCAAGAAAAATGTTACAGTGCTTGCTTTATTGTTTTGGTGGTAGATAGATAAGCATGTCTATAGAGTTACAATGCAATTGTTACAGTTTGACACCAATGGTGTCTTCATTTTGAGACTATAGTGTCTCTACAGTTTGATGCCTTTGTAGTTCAATACTTTCAGGCATCTACAATTTGATATCTTCATATATCTACAGTTCTCATAATCCACACCCACGGAAATGTGCAAGCCTAACACAAAAGGTAAATTAAACATTTATAAATAAAAAATACAGCATGACAAAATGACAAAATGACAAAAAGAATAATTCGTATTGATGAGCATTCGTATTGATTGTATTGATGATTTGTAATAATGTGCAATGGTATAGATAATTTGTATTGATGAGCATTAAATATCAATGTTTGGCTTATAAATGTGAATTTATGATATATGAATAATACATTAAAGCATATTTGCATTATGTACCTTGATTAATTATGTCATCACTATTTATACATTTTGTGATATTTATGAATGTATGTGCTTGATGGATGACTCTTGTGAGTGGTCATCTAAACTAAGTGTTTCTCCATTAAGCTGTCAAGCTTAGCATAGTTGTTAATCCATATAGGTCTAAGTAATAGAAGTGACGTACAGAGATCATCTGCAGGGACCAAGGCCAATCGTTAGTAGTAACTTTACTTTTGGACTGTATCTTTTTGACTAAAGATAATTGTATATGTAACAGTTTGTAACTAAGAATTTAAGTTATATGCAATATTTCTTTTGTATTATCATATAAATGCAAAGATGTAATACTACTCTTAAATGATAAAAAGTGATATGAACTTTTGTAATATGTATATGTACAACATTAAATAAAAAAAATGTGTGATGACAATCCCTATAAATGAATAAAAAATTATGCCATGATTGTTTGTACAAGAATTTGGATGCCATGTATGCGGGCAGTTGTAGGTTCCACATAGGGGGTGTTATAATAGCCTTTAATGCAAACCTTGCTTTGTAAATCTCTACTTTTCCTTTTGCATTTCTTTTGACTTTATATATCAATTTCACACTAATTGCCTTTTGCCCATTTGGAAGAGTAAAAAGTTCCCATATGTCATTTTTTTAATTTCATGAATTTCTTCATTCATTACAAATTCTCTATTTCTCTTCTTGTATTTCTTCTTCAAAGTATAGTGGCTCAGAATTGACAAAGAGTCAAAATAGTGATGTATTTTCTATCATCTCCATGGACTTAAAAAAGATATCTTAGACTTTTTCTTCATATAGAATCTTTTTCCAAGTTGCTTGAAGATTCATCTCTTGTTGAGTGGGTTGTAACTCCAACATCTTCATGCGCTTCATAGTTTGAATTTTCAAGTATAGGAAATGAAATACTTCCTTTATTTTGATAGACATCCTACTTCTATAAGTTTTTTCATCAAAATCAACATCTCTACTATTCATAATCTTTTTATTGTTAGGATTAAGTAGAATATAGCCCTTAGAATTATATCTATATCTATTTAAGACATACTTTTCACTTTTGTCATCTTACTTTCCTCTCATCTCTTTAGGAACATACATATATACAATTATTCCAAAGACTCACAGATGAGTGACATTTGGTTTCTTACCACTCTAAGCTTTTTAGAGTTTAGAGTTTTTCTTATGAAGAAAGGGAGTGATGAGGACAATCTTATCCTAGGTCTAGAATAGGCTTATTCCATGACTAGAATGAAGATTGTTTGGAAACAGGCATAAATTTATTCTAAGGTTAGAATGAGGAGTGTTTGACAATATGGATAACTACGAGGGTCTTTGGACACTAAGGTATGATTTGTCTTGTTTGGTTACAAGGTTAATGTTTCGTAAACCAACAAGGCTTGTTTAGATTTAAGATTAATTTAATCATTGTAAATTTATTCCAAACACAATTTAAAAGAGTCATAAATTCGAAATCAATTCCAAATTAAATCAATTATTTTTGTTGATATGATTAAGATTAATAATTAAATCGATTGCTATTTAATTTTTTGAAAATTTGTTTCTAAAGTTACAATTAATTATTTTTAATCAGATTAAAATTAGTTAATTAGACTCCTAAAATTAAGAAAAGTGTTTTCTTAAGTAATTAAGAAAGATGTTTCTTAATTAAATTTATTTACTTCAATTTGATTAAGACAAATTAAATTTATGATTTTATTTCTTTACAGAATTATTATTCAATTTAATTAGAAAATGTTTCTTTATTTATGAGTAATAATTTTCTTGATTTATTATAAAATATATTTTTAATTAAATTTTGAAAAAAAAATTTCATTTATTAATTAAGAAAGGAGTTTTTAATATTTTTTTAAAACAATTCTAAATTATTAAAGAAAGATTTTTTAATTAATTAAGAAATTAATCTCTAAATACATAATATAAAGGGCCTTTAAATTAAATTTAAAATTTTTATTTAATTTTAAAAGTAATTTCCTTTTAATATTAAAATTAATTTTCTAATTATGAAAAACAATTTGTAATTAAATCAGAATATATTACTTGTATAATTTAGAAAAGGAATTTTTCTACATTATAATTAGTAAGAACAGTATTTATTGAAAATTGTTCCAATTAAATTTTGTTAAAGGCGTCAAGATATTTGGAAATAGTTTCCAATTGAATTTGGGAATTATTTTCAAATCAAATTAAATTTCTATTTAGAATAGAAATCCAACTTATTTGGGAATCAATGGATTTAATGAAATTTATTTTTTCTAAAGAGTTGGAAATATTATTTTATATTATGAATACTAACAACTAGAATCAAATGAAGCTTTATATTTTATGCATATAATTTGATTATAAGTGTATGAGTTGTATACTTTATTTATATGTTATATATATAATATTGGAAGCATGCTAAATTGTATGTTTTATATGTTAGATATTCTACATGTAATTTTTTGTTTGATGAGACGAACAAAATCAAATCCCTCGTTAAAATATTACGTACATGTTTTGAACATAATTGTTGACTTCTATTGTTATAATAACAAATCAGAGTTCAGTTTATTATTAAGCTTGTTGAGTAAACTCAAGATCACTTTAACCTAAATATGTTTAGTCTTATGACAACGAGTTCTACTTAGCAAAATTTGTGTGATTTGGATGAGCAAACTCATGATCACATGAATTTAGAGACAAGGATAGGAATGACATAGAAGATATGTTTTGGTAATAGTTGTCATCTAACGGGTCTAAGAGTTATATAAGATGTAATTGATAAAGTTATTATCTACCTAATTTAAGTTTAGTTGGTTTGTTAATCAATCTTAAGATTAATTATATTTGAATGGGATCCTAGCCTGCTAGAAAGATTAATCTTTTTGAATAGTAGTGAGGGATATTATTTTGAATAAAATTGTGGGAGTAATCAAATTCATAATTAAAGTCCTAATCATATTTGGTAGTCATGACATATAGTCAATTACTTGATTTTCTTGCATTTATTATTATTTTGAGTGAAATTTACCTTGTTTATTATGGTTGATACTAAATTAATGAATCAAATTTCTTGTATATAGGTTTGAGAAGAGTTCTAAAAGTAAGAAGAAAAATTATTGCATGACTTTTCTTACCTATACAAGATATGATAGAGATCATATCCATTTCTAGTTCATGCTTATAAGTATTTGATACTAAATTTAGATTCAACATTATTATAATGTTTAATGCATGATAAGAAATAAATTGTTGAGTAAAAGTAATTGATATAATTTTATACAAACAGTTTGTATATATTAGATCAAAGGAGACTTATGCTTAACATATGTGGCAAGAATATAATTTTGGACAACTAAGACCATCTTTTTATGCCATGTTGATTAAATCAAGATGATGAGAATCATAAAGTTAAATATAAAGATATGTGTATCCTTTTTATTATGAAACTTGTAAAATTTGTTAACTTTAAATACAAAGATATGTGTATCCTTTTGATTATGAAACTTGTGAAATTTGTTAACTTGAAGAATAACCAAATCAATATTTGTTGAAATGAAATTTGTTAACTTGAAGAATAACCAAATCAATATTTGTTGAAAGAATGATGATGGTGTTGAATTGTTAAATTTATATACACTACACTCTAGCCTCTCAACGTTCATAAAATATTCATAATATGTCAAATGATCTTCCCACGTTTCAGTTGTGGCCTATCTATATCTATCTTGACCTTAACTAATCATTACAACTTCTAGTTTCTAGATATATTCTATTAATCGAAGTAGCTATTTGGTTATCCAATATTAGGAATAAAAAATCACTTTATTTTGTAATTTTGTGATATACATGGAAAGTACTCATACTTTGTTTAATTGACCGGCATACTACATTCAACTAACAAATGAATGTCTCCTTTGGTTGATACATCATTAACCAAAGGTCTAGCTCATAACAGAAAAGAAAATACTTATACTTTGGCTGCCCTTGTACTTAATCCTAGAAAACAGAATGTTTAAATTCTCTCAAGTTTGTTGAAGTTTAAACTCCAACCCTAGACGAAACTTGACTAAACAATATTCAAAAGTTTCCTTTAAAATGCTTTAATAGAATAAGGGAATTTCTATTAAAATGTTCTTGAATGTGACAAAGCATATGCATTAAGCATACAGATACAATATGCAATATTCATGCAACTTAAAATTAACGAGTAAGATAAATATACAAGGAATGTACCAAATTAAAGTCGCTCGAGTCTTTCTTATTCTTTGTCCATTTGGCTTGTTCATGTCTTGAATTAACTTCAAACTCATGATTATAACTTAAATTTCTTTGTCCAACCCTTACAAGTGTTGTGGCATTGGCAAGATCTTGCAACCATTATAACAACTTTGCAACTCGTAAATTTCTTTGTCCAACCCTTACAAGTATTGTGGCATTGGCAAGATCTTGCAACCATTATAACAATTGCAACTTTTTGTCCACGCCTTGCAACTGCTTGTTGAACCATCTATTTTATTCGACTTTGCTCAAGTTGATTCTTATACATTCTTCGTTATATATGTTTGATTTCTCACGTATTGCTTAATCAATTAGTCTAATTGCCAATATCACCAAAGATAAAATTATCAGCAGATACAAGTTCTATTATTATTAAAATCATTTTCAAAAATAATAAACAACCTCAGAGACATGGGAAGGAGTACCTGTCCATAAAGAAAAGGAAGAGGAAAGGAAGTCATGTGCAGTTCCGAAAGCCTACAAAAATTTTGAAAATTTTCTGCAAAGCCTACAAACTTATGGATGTTGCAAGGCAACATATCCATCATGTTTCTAGTGTTCACCACTCAAGCAATACTAACTGCATTTTCATAGGTCTAACCGAAGGCTTTTCAAAATTTTGACAACTTAAAAAATACACCACAATCAAATTCAAAAAGCATTTAGACATCAAATGCAAGCAATGACCATACCATTAAGCATTTGTACTTTTCTTTATAACCTTGACAAGAATAATTAGGTTCCAAAGTTCCTTTCTACTAGACGCACTGATAACAGATTATATCTAACCCTTGAAGGCTCAAAATCATCAGAAATCAGCCATACAAAGCACGCCAGGGTTGTTCATTATCCCTTGAAGTCTTGACTGGATTCCATTTAATTTTGTCTTTCATACATGACAAGCCAAAAGTTGTTGCCAAAAGTTCTCCAATATTATAGAGTATCTGAAGGGTAAAAGGAAAAACACCAGTCAGCTATTATGCACTTACTTTCATTCAATAATGTGTCCTTTTTGTTAAAACTTGTACAGTTCTTCGAATATAAGTGAAAGTCATCTCTTAATCGGTACCTGAAGCTCTTCTCCGACAGATTCCGTGTGACAAATAAGAACTGAAGTTGGAAGGTTCAAGGCTTGGACCAACTGAAGAAAGCAGGCCACATATTCACAATGAATCTGCAAGGTTGAAGGCAGCTTGACTAATCTGCTAGTGATGGACACCATGGTATCTGTTTCAGGCCCAATATGCACACCGTAAAGTTCAGCTTTTTTACCAACCACACCCATGGATTTTCTATCCCATTTAAGCTTTGATATTGTCCCCACAAAAGGAAGTACAAGTGAAGGTAGCCCAATCGATGTTTGTAATATTTGGGTCAGAACTTCATGTACAGCACAAACCAAGTTTGGTGGTTCATACTTCTCTAAAAGCATCAATGAAACCTGATAAATAACAAGACTTTTGAGTTCTGCAGACATGAGAAACCACAATCTAGCATGAGCTGTAACTATTCAAGACTTCAGCAACTATTGCAGCTCAAATAGAAAAGCGGCATATTCCATGTTTTTAATTCATGAAAAGTTCTCCCAGTGCAACATCAAGAAGCAATTCCACACTTGGACAACCAACCCAGGTGAAAAATGATAAGCTTCCAGCTCATCTATACTAAACAAAAAAAAAGGATGTTTCACAATGCGAACAAGCAAAAATCTGCTACATGGGCACAAGTATTCTGTGCATCATTAAACCAAACCAACCTTTAAAAACAATCCCTTTGTCCATCATCATTAGCAAAAGGCCGACGATGAGTCCCTTGGGGGGTCAATCACACACCACTAAGGTATCCAGAAGATGCAAAATTTCCTCAAATCAAATTCCATTATTCCAATTAAACGGAATGGTTTGAGTTTGAGACTTTTAATCGATAATCCTACACCACAACAGTTCCTAATTCTCAGACATGCAAAATAAAGTGCAAACTAAAATTAAAATCAAACAACACTAGTGTTATTGGAGCACAGCAGTACCTGATAGTTGCCACCATCGTCGACGAAATGAATTAGTTTGCCGCACGCTTTAGAATCACTTATTCCATAACGGTCCAATGGCAGATCGAAAGTCTCGGTCCTGTAAAACGATTTTCTTCTTTTAACGAGGGGGATTTAAATCAAAAGAACACTATTGAATGAATAGAGGTGATAAGAGCAAGAGATAGCGTACAATCTCTGAAAAGCGGAAATAGGGTTTGGTTGGAGAGCGTCGGCGATGACTGTAGCCAATCCATCGGAGTCTTTGAAGAGAAATATTACGTTGGGAGCAACCTTCATGCTTCTTCAGTCTCGCCCTTTTCTAATTTTGATCTCCTAGGGTATAAGATTGAAAGATGTGTTTTTGCTTTATCATTTTCAACGATATCTTTAGCAAATTTTCAGCTTTTATTAATAAAAATACTCCGTTTGCTCCCTAGCCTAGCCTTCGTCTCTCAGTAATTTTGCCGTTTGCTACGCATTTCAACTCTATAATAATACTAGGTTAAGATTTGGGATTTTACAGCAAACTTAAAAGGTCACCTACAGACACATTACATCCAATCATATCATTCCTAGTAATTCTTGCATCTGCTATTAATTCATTTTTTTTACAATTTTTTATTTATTAACAAATATAAAAATTTTCAACTATATTTTAACTTTTTCAAATTTATTGAATCTTTTACTATTATCTCTTATTTATTTCAATTGGTTTTATCTAATAGAAAGATTTAATTCCTTATAACTTTTATATTTGTGATACATGTACCAGTCTTGAGTCTTTCATTATGATCATTGAATTTAACTGATAATTGTGTGAAATTGGGGTGGTTCATCGAAGAGTAAAGATTGAAATCATTTGAAGTAAGTTGTTCCTGGGACTGTTGTGTTTTAACTTTCCTTTTTCTTTATAAACTATTGAACATTGCGGGTGTGCTTGTTTTGGGGGTTTGAAAAAATAGGTATAGGTATGGAATGAAAAGCATTATTTGGTAAGATACTATCATTAAATAGGTAATGTTTTCATTCCTAGATTTAAGGTAATGCTCCATTCCCCTCAAATAGGAGAGGAATGGGAGTCATTACTTTGTTATACTTTGCATATAGTAATTATCTAATTAATCAATTAAAATATAATTAATTAAAATAATATAATTAATTAATTACTATAATTAGTTAAAATATAATTCATTCATTAATTAAAATATTGTAATGA
>JAOTAX010000004.1:11390397-11408252 GCA_025629825.1 Erythroxylum guanchezii | reverse complement strand
TTTCATGTAGTACTTTTGTATTAGGTTTTGATGATGTACATATAGAAAATATTGAAAGACAAAATGTAGATACTCGGATTTTATGAAAGGAAATGAGAAAAAAGTTGGTTTCAAAAATATTATGGTTTTCCTATTTATGTTTATAAGCAAATTTAATTATGATGCCATGTGAAGTGATTGAAATGATTGAACGTAGCTCACCCTTATCGTAGGCTATGTACCGGAATGACCTCCGGGCGTCCCGTGTGCACCCTGCGGTAAGGGAGCGCTACATCTTTCCCCATCCCTAAGGTACAACATTTTAGATTTCTGCCTTAGTTGAGAGTTGACACTTTAATTGATGAATTGTACTTTAAAGATTAGTAATGATTCGTGTAGTTTTACATAAGGGATCACCTTGTTTGGTTATGGCTTCCTTATAAAAAGTGAGTCACGCATCAAGGGCCATATAATTCTCCACCTACATAGGATCTGTGTATTTACTAAGGAAGCTTTCTCGATTGTATTTAACTGCCTATAGCTTTTATAAACACTTAGAAAACTTAAGATCCATGGATGTTAGAGTTATTATCACCGTGAGAGTTATTATCACCCTGAATTCACTCAAGTTACTTTCAATTACCTGTCACGTTATAACTAAAATAGCATAATTTTATTATATTTTACCTTTAAAATGAGCTCATGATATCACATGTACACTTAAGTGATATTGTGGGATGCAATCGTACTTTAAAAAAATCCTAAAATATTATAATTAATCAAATTATTTTTATCTTATTTTATCTTTAATTTAATTATTTAACCTAACTTTAACTAAATCCTCAATTTTAGAATCCTTATTTT
The DNA here is from genome assembly GCA_025629825.1 of Erythroxylum guanchezii. NCBI lineage: Eukaryota > Viridiplantae > Streptophyta > Magnoliopsida > Malpighiales > Erythroxylaceae > Erythroxylum > Erythroxylum guanchezii. Next base: position 11,407,409 of record JAOTAX010000004.1, on the reverse strand, counting down.
CCAGGGTTAAGAATTTCGTACCATACCAGCTGGTACCGGCCGAAAAATGGTATGAAATTGGTAACGTCAGTACCGATCGGTACCAGCATTTACTGTTCGGTATCGGCCAAAACTAAAAATTTCGGTCGGTACCGTAAGTTTCGAAAATTGCAAGGACTAAATTGCAATTTCCAAAAACTTAACTACGTCTCTCCTTCGACTCTCTCTCATCTCTCACTCACTCTCAACATCTCCTCCTCAGCCTCTTACTGTCGTCATCGTCTAGTCATTCTCCTCCTTTCCTCATCTTCCTTGGACCTAGGCTCCTCCCTTGGCGTCGATTGAAGTCTTAAAGAGGCCACCATCTTCGTCTTCCTCCACACCGCAACACGTCGTCGTCGTCCTTCGCAGCCAGACTGCACCGTCCGTCGCACCACCAAGGCACCAACCCGTCAGTGACCCGAAATCAACCCGAAGACCCGATTGTTTGGGTGTGTGTATTTTTGATTTTTTCATTCTTCATTGCATTTTGATTGTGTTGGATGATGAATTTGTGTATGTTGGTGTTGGATGCTGGATTTTGGATAAGAAATTTTGAATTATTGCTGCTCACTCATGGTTTTGTGGATGTGAATTGGGTTGTTGGATTTTGGGAATGGAATTGAATTGTTGGAGTTGAATGGGCTTTGTGAATTGTTATTTATGAAATTTGAATTGAAATTGAATTTAGAAGTGGAATGTCTAAATTTTTTTGTTTGTGATTTACGGTGATATTGATGAATGAGATGTTCATGTATTTTATTTAACTATGTTTGGTAATTTGGTTACTCCGTGGTGGTGAGGCCGTGAGGTGAGGGTGGTGGTGAGTGAGGCTTTAACAATGTTGATGTTGATTAATTGATTATTAAAATTGAAAGTTGATAATCAACATTTAAACCTAAATGTAAAATAAAATTGATAATCAAATGTGAAATTAATAATCAAATGTGAAATTGTAAAATTGATACTCATAATTGGTAAAATTGAAAAAGCTTAAATCAATAATTGACACATTTTTAATATTTGTGAAATGGTAATTTATTTTTAATATTTGGGTACTGAATTTAAGTAAATAATTAGTTGAGTATAAAATTATGCAATTAGAAATTCGATTGTAGTTAATGATAGTATTTGCCTATTTGGGTATTAGTTTTGGGTAAATAATTAATTGAGTATAAAAGATGTTGGACTTTAATGGAATGGTAACATATATGTGTAGAGTATCATAAATATTTATAATTGGTCATCAACTCTTTTTGTAAATTTTTGTAAATTGTTTAAGGATATTTATTATTCTTTTTATTAGATGTTTTGAATCTTTTGATGTAATATTATTTATTAAAGTGATGAAATTGTATTATTGTAATATTTTAAATACTTTTTATTATTCTTAATTTTATATTTGTATGATGATGATTGTCTTTGTTTATATTAATTGTGGTTATTATTTATATGTGAAATATTCAAAAATTATTGTTATTTCATATTAATTGTCATTATTATTTATTATTATAATTTTTGAAAATATGGTTGATGTAAACAGTAAACTAGTAAAGTATACAGTACAACTGTACAATATACCAATGGACTATTTTGCAAATTTAAAAATTTTAGGAATTATTTTGGTAAATTTAAAAAATTACCTAAAACGGTATTCAGTACTAACCGGTATCGATACAATACTGTACCAGAACTTAATCTAGTATCGAATTTGGTATGCTATTCATAACATTGTTATTTTCACTCCATCCCTAAAATAATTTAACCCCAAATTTAATAATATTAACTTTTTTCCGTACTCTTTTATAGTTCTTTTTCACCGCCATCTTTATCGACATCATATATATTCATCATGATTGCTTCGTTGGAGGAAGCAAACATTTCAGTCTTCCAATTAATGACAAGAAGCAAAGTTTTAGGAGAGCTTGAAACAATAAAGGCTAATGGTTTGTAAGTGTGTTGGGGGATATCGGGCCTGCATCTGGAGCATTCTCAGATTCTTGTTCTTCATTCTAATGCAGAAACCTCTCTCATCTCCCTCAACCTCCCTTGATCCAATGCCCATTTGTTCTAGTAAGAGTTTAGCAGCTTTTATTTTTCCTATATAGAAATTGAACTTAAAGCTTAATCCCACAAAGTTTCATTTGATCTCTTTTTTGTCTTGTTCTCACGTATCCATCATAAAGTTGAATTGAATCTTTTGTCTTTACATGGATCCTAAGAAGTTTCTCGACTAAGATTTAATCCTTAAAAAAGCTTTGCTTCTTTGCCTAAGTTAAGCCCTAATGACTCCTCAAGGGTGACTACTGAAGTACTTGAGAATTTCTATCTCCATAAGGAAGCTTGAGGAGGTTGAATATAGGCCTCTCAATGATAAATTTCAAAAAAGAATTTCAACTTGGACCAATAAGTTCTTGTCTTATGGAGGTAAACTTCAGGTATTAATTTCAATATTCAATAATTTATGCATTTATTGGTTGTCTCACTTAGCTATTCCTAAAGGAGTACTGAAGAAGATTGATATACATATAAGAGACTTTTTATGGCGTAGGCTAAACACGAGTGGTAAAAAGATTTGCAAAGTTAAGAGGAGTGTCATTTGTCTTCCTAAAGAAAATAGAGGGTTGAGTATCAACTCTGGTTGTAGAATGAACTAAGTATTGTTACCTAAAAAGTTAATGGAGAATATGTCATAATAAGAAAAGCCTCTAAGTGAATTAGGTACATATGTTTCATGTCAAACAAAAAAGCCTTTGATCCATCTCTCATAAAAGTACTCATTCCTATAGTTTTCAACAAATTTTATGTACCAAGTTAGTCTTGCATTCTCATATCAAGGACTAAATTAGAGATGGATGATATACTAAATTCTTCTTTGACAATTGATATCCTCTAGGGCCTTTATGTTATAGACAATATTTCATTAATTTTAGAGGGCTGATCCCTGAAAACACCATTACGCAAGAACTTATTCAAAATAATAATTGGTATTGCCATATCACACAAGTAGGGGAATTGAAAATTTTAGAATTTGTGTGAAATGTATTTCTTATTCCTCTCTCTTACATGTACACTATTGAGGGAGAGTTTATATACAATTGTTCTAATCAATTCTACCCCTAGAAAAATCTATATGGTTACAACAAAAAGAGAAAAACACATATATGATATTTCTTTTAGAATGTGTATTACTCCTCAGCTGATGGGTTTGTGTCTTTGTAGGCTGATGGACCTGTGTCCCTTACATGCCCCTCAAATGCAAGCTTTGTGGGCCGAGAATGTTGAGTTTTCTACACAAACTGAAGTGTCGTTCGAATGTCATAGGTTTAGTGAAGAGATCGGCGAGTTGATCCTCCGAACTGTAGTTTATCTCTAGGGTTCCAACAGCTACTCGATCTCGAAGGAAATGCACATCAATTTCAATATGCTTCGTTCGAGCGTGGAACACATCATTTTGAGACAAGGCGTGAGCTCCATTATTGTCGCATCAGATGATGGGGCGATGAGAGGGTGAAAACCCTAATTCAGAGAGAAAAGATAATAGCCAAATAATCTCAGTCAAGAGAGTGGAGAGAGCTCGATATTCAGCTTCGGTACTGGAGCAAGCTACAACAGGTTGCTTTTTGGAGCTCCAATGGACGAGATTGCCACCCAGAAAGACACAGCCGCCGTAGGTGGATTTTTGATCATCAATAGAGCCACCCCAGTCAGAGTCAGAAAAGGCATGGATCTGTAAGGGGAATGAAGAAGAACGAAAAAGTAGTTTTGTTTCAACAATACCACGTAAGTATCGAAGAACCCTTTTTAAAGCAATCCAGTGCGGTTGAAGGGGATTAGTCAAAAATTGACTTAATTTATTGACAATGAAACAGATATCAGGACGACTGTGGCATAGGTACTGAAGACCACCAACAAGGCTGCGATAATCTAAAGGATTCGCAATTGGATCACCATCAAAGGCAGAGAGCTTCTGGCCAGAAGATACAGGAGTGGAACATGGCTTATAGGTAAGCATATTAGCCCTTTGTAGAAGATCATAGATGTATTTTTGTTGAGAGAGACACAGACCTATGGAATTTCTATGAACTTCGAAAGCAAGAAAGTAGTGTAAAGAACGAAGAGTTTTTAGAGCAAATTGGTTGTGTAAACGATGAATGAGATGTTGAATGGCCTGTCTATTGTTGCCGGTAATCAATATGTCACCAATATAGATCAGAATTTATAACTTGCTGTGATTTTGATGAAGATAAAAAAGGGATGTATCACATTTAGAGGGTGTAAATCCCCAACTTTGAAGAGTCTGTTTGAGGGTGAAAAACCAGGCTCGAGGAGCCTGTTTTAGCCTATATAGGGCTTTAGAAAGATGAAACACATGAGTAAGATAGGAGGAATTTACATACCCTTGTCGCTGATGAATGTAGACTTCATCGTGTAGGACTCCATTAAGAAATGCATTATTGATGTCAATCTGTTGAATATCCCACTAAAAGGAGACAGCTAGGGATAGAATGACTTTAATGGTGGAGGATTTGACCACTGGACTGAAAGTCTTAGTAAAATCCACACCTGGGGTTTGACTAAACCCTTTTGCCACTAATCGAGCCTTTGCATTGTCAAAGGAGCCATCTGAGTGATATTTGACATGAAACACCCGTTTTGTTCCCAAAACATTCATGCTAGGATGATGAGGGACAAGAGTCCAGGTCTAATTTTTATGGAGAGCATGCATTTCAGCATCCATAGTAGCCTTCCAAATAGGATCCTGTAGGGAAAAGGAAACAGATTGGGGTTCTTTGATTGGTGAGGGAGATAGAGGAGTATGGTAAAGTTTTGGTTTGAAAATGCCACTCTTGGAGCGAGTTTACATTAGATGAGTGTTTGTGAGAGGGACAGAATGACCAGTAGGTACAATGGTTGTTTAGAGAGGAGGAGGTGAAGAGAAATTAAGGGGGGTTGGTAAGCTGTGAGGAAAAATGGATGGTGAATGTAAAGCAAAAGATAGAGGAGGAGAATTTACCTGTAATGGTGGTAAGTCTGGAGAAGCTCCTGAAGACCAATCCTTTGGCAGGGAACTGCTAACAGCAGGCTGCATAGAAGAGGAAGAGGCTTTGAGAAGTGAGAGGGGTAGAGTAGAATGAGCTTTGCGGGATGGTAGAGGTAAGGGTGATTGTTTTTGAAAAAGGAGAGGGTAGGCATATTCGGATTCATTAAAAACAACATGATGAGAAATATAGATTTGTCCATGAGCATTAAGACATTTATACCCATGATGAAATAGACTGTAGCCAAGAAAAACACACTTAGTAGTGTGAAAGTTGAATTTGTGAGAAGAGTAGGGTTTTAGATAAGGAAAGCAACTACAACCAAAAGGTTTTAAATGAGCATAGGTTGGTTGTTTGTTATAAAGAAGCTCATAAGGTGATTTGTAATTAGTAATGGGACTGGGTAATTGATTGATGAGATAAGTGGCTGTGAGAAAAGCTTCTAACCAAAAAGAGAGAGGCATTGAGGCATGGGAGAGTAGGGTAAGACCCATTTCTATGATGTGACGATGTTTCCTTTCAGAAACATCGTTTTGTTGATGTGTATAGGGACAGGATAGTCTAGGAGTGATGCTTTGGGTTGCAAGCTAAGGTAGAAATGACTGGTATTCCCCTCCATTATCAGTATGAAATGCCTTTATCTTGTGATTAAATTGTAATTCCACATGTGATTTGAATTTTAGAAAGGTGGAGAAGGCTTCGGATTTGAGTTTTAGAGGGTAAAACCAAGTAAATCTAGTGTATGCAACAATAAAAATAATGTAATATCTATGTCCTTCTGTTGATAGAGTTGGGGAAGGACCCCATATGTCTGAATACACAATTTCAAAAGGTTGAGTAACATTAATTGAGTGATTTTGAAAGGGAAGTTGATGTAACTTTCCAACTTTACAAGCATCACAGAATTTAAGAGTGTGCATATCAATATGAAGATTCATAGATTTGTTAATCTTTGATAGAATAGATGGAGAAGGATGACCCATTGTGGCATGTAGCACATTGGCATCTACTGTGGTAACATAGGCAGTAGGGAAAGCAGAACCAAAGGAGGAAGGTGCAACAGATTTTGCATGAGACAATTTAGGTGTTGTCTTGAGGTGATACAGCCCATCTTGTAGAGTTCCCTGTAGAAGAGTGGTCCCTGAAAGCTTGTCCTTAAAGAAACAACCATTATCAGAAAATTCAACAACAATAACATTATCTTTAGTAAGCTTAGAAATGCTTAAAATATTATGGGTTATGGAAGGTACACGTAAAATGTTTGTAAGATATAAAGGTGTAGAAGAAGTATTGAAGTGAAATGAAGATGAACCAGTGTGTGTGATAGGTAAAAGATTACCATTGCCTACGGTTAAATGATCATTAGCAGTGTATGGAGAGTTGATACTTAGGTTCTGAATGTCAGGAGTGACATGATTGGTTGCACCATTGTCAACAAACCAAGTGGACTCAGTTGATGGCGGTTGGGGAACCATGTAGTGGTTAGGGGAACCAGATTGCACATAATTTGCTTGAGGTGGGTTATTATATCCAGTGTAGGTCTGCTTAGGTTGAGAAGAAGATCGCCAGGGCTGCTGAAGTTATGGAGCTCCTTGCCAGTTCTGATTAAAGCATTTGTTGCACTACAGAGTTGAATGGTTCGATTTTTGACAAAATTGACAGAATATTCGAGAATTAGATCTACCTCCTTTTCCTCTTGTGCCTCGACCACGTCCCCAATGTCTACCACTAGAAAAGGCAGGGGAATGAGTGTGACTGGCAAGGTTTGCAGATGGTGTTGAGATCTGAGACACAACATTCTGTTGTTCCAGACGAGTTTCATGCATGAGAAGGGAGCTTTGAACATCCTAAAAGGAAGAAAATGCCATAGTATTTGATAAAAAACAGACAATAGGATCATAATCTTGTCCTAGGCCAGCAAGAGTACTGAGGATGAGCTTAGATTCAGGGACTGGATTATCAGCCAAAAGAAGTGAGTCACTAATGATTTTTATTTTCTGCATATATGCACTGATAGTGTCAGATCCCTTTTTAATAGATGATAGCTGTTGTTTTATCTGCAGGATTTTAACCATGCTTGTTTGAGCAAATAGCTTTTCAAGGGTAATCCAAACTTTAACAGAAGATTGATAGTGAGTGACAAGGCTAACGATATCATCATCAACAGTTGATAATAGTCAGCAAAGAAGAAGTTGGTCAGATCTACGCCATAGGTGATACTCAAGGTTAGGTTGAGATAAACTGTCATTGGAAGGAATAAAAGCAGCAGGAATTTCAGAGGAGGAAGATAAAATTTTCCAGCTCCAGGGCACGAATTGCAGCAAGAACCTGGGCTCTCCAAGTAATGTAATTTGATTGGGTAAGTTTGATAACGGTAAAGTTTAGAGATTTTGCAAGAGAGGGAAAGTTGAGAAGCTGATCAGATGAAGAATCAGTAGTAGCAGTAGAAGAAGAAGGAGAAGCAATCATAGACGTTGGTCTTAGCAAAGCTCTGATACCATGAAAATTTTAGAATTTGTGTGAAATGTATTTTTTATTCCTCTCTCTTACATGTACACTGTCGAGGGAGAGTTTATATACAATTGTTCTAATCAATTCTACAGCTGGAAAAATCTATACGGTTATAACAGATAGAGAAAAACACAGATATGATATTTCTTCTAGAATGTGTATTATTCCTCAATTGATGGGCCTGTCTTTGTGGGCTGATGGACTGAGATGGGTTTGTGGAATGGTCCCTTACAGGAATTAGCCCAATTGCAAACAATATGTCGAATTATTTACCAAATTAGAGGCTACAGAATGAAATCAGATGGGAGTTACATAACTCATGCAAGTTTAATGCTCTGTCTTGTAAAAAGTTGCTTCTTGGTCCACTCATCATATTTCCCTTTTATAAATTGATTTGGGGTTCAAATATCACTAAAACCCATTCTTTCATTATTTGGTTAGCAGCTATTTAAAAGCTGGGTATCAGAGACAATATTAAATTTCCGGAATTGTCCTTTATGTAACTATGAAATAGAATTACTTGATCATATCTTCTTTAAGTGTCGCATACAAGTTAGCTATAGAGAAAATTTCTCAACTTGTTTGATATGTATGATAGGAGCCTCAACTGGTTGGAATGTCCATCTTAGATTATGAGTTTGAAATAGAAAAGTAAGAAAGATTGCTAGGTGTTCATGTTATTTGGGAAATCTAAACAGTTTAAAAAATTCACCTTAATGGGGTTTTACCTTAAGTTTAGATTAGAGATTGAGACAATTATCTCTACTTAATTCATAGTTTCACTTAAAACTAACAAAGCATCTCAAGTGTAATCTTAATATGTAGTTTGCTGTTATGTTATACCGTAGTTGTTGGGGATAAATTTCAGTTCTAGTTGTAATTTCCACCTTTTTGAATCAATACATTACATATTTTCCAGAAAAAAGAAATTGTATTGTACCCAGATCTTGTTTCTTTGTTCCTCACAACCTTTGACTATAAATTTCTGAAAGCATCGTATGCTTTCTCAGTAAGAGAGGTTCAAAGATTTCATCGTTGAAAATGAAGAAATCCCAAATGCTAAATTTGATTATGGGGCTGATTCTAGCTACTATTGTGACGTGGTGAAGATGGTAATGAAAGAGGAATGTGAAAGAGGTCAGTGAAGACTGAATATTGGTAATTTTAAGGTTAATTTATTTTAAGTTAAATAATTTAACTAGTTTAAGTAATTAAAAATAAAAATAAAATAAAATTAAGAAAATAATGTAATTAATGATAATATTTTAAATTTCTTAAGCACGATTAAGTTTCACAATATTAAGAGAGTTTGTTTTAAATATAAAATATAACATGTTTTATTTGCATAAAATTTAATTTAAACATTTTATTGGAGTTTAATTTAAATATAATAAAATATTGAAGTATAATTTATATTTAATTGTAAATATTAGATTTTTTTTTTTTTTGCACTTTTTGCTTAATGCAAATTAAAACATTCACCTTAAAGAAGAATTAGTGTCAACTAACAAGGATTTTACATCCAGGAAGCAGTAAGATTTATCGTTAAATCAAGTGGTCCACATAAAAAGGTTGAAGTCCGCTTCACGTTTTGCCATGACATGTTAAAAGATCAAATAGTAGTTTCTGCAATGGACTTGAACCATAATGCACTTTTCGCTGCAAATTCTTCCCGACTGCTCGTGGAAAATTATGCAGTGAAATATAATTACGAATCAAAGGCTTTTGATGCCTACCAAACGAGCTATTTTCGAGGGCGTGCAAAAGAATGGTGGGGAAAGACTTTTATTTGAAAGGAAATAACTTTACAATGTGAATTATTAGTCTTTCATTATTTTAAATTATACAACTAGGAATATACATCATGCATTAAAAAGGAAGGACCCAGGTTAAATTCAAGTTGAGTAGTGGACACACTGCTACTCTACCAAAACTGGGAGATGGCAACCTCATACTTAGATTTGGAGCAAATTATGGAGATACTCTAGATTATGGTGCCGCTGGGAATCAAGGCATCCTTGATGACGGTGACTATCCCACTCTTGATGAAATAACCATCGGTTTCTCTTGCTGCTTCTTGCACATTGTCGCTATTAATGATCTGAAATCAAAACAAGTCCATTCACCTCATTTCTTAATGCATTTGTATGATGCCTAATAGAACATAAGCTTATCAGATTCATCTGATTTAAGGCTAATTCAAAGGTTGAACATCCTAAAAGTGCGATGCCTATCATTTCAAAAGTGTCTAAAAGCATTTGACTATGGTTTTACGATCACTGTTGATATAGAATATGAACTCATATATCTGTCTGTTCAAAGGATTCTAGAAGATGACAACAAAAAAGTAAAAAGTAAAGAAATCTGAACCTTCACGTTGTCCCCGATTCGAGCATTCTTGTCAATAATTGCCCTTTTAATATGAGAATTCTTGCCAATACCTATTGGAACACTACCCTTTGCAGCCAGAAACCTCCTGTCAGCATCGGTCTACAAACAACCGCAAATATGGAGGTTAACGGAATTTAAATACAATTAAGTAAATTGGTCATCGTGTCAAGTGATTAACTCCGAATTTCTGTATTAGTTGTTGATGCTGAATTTATAGAGTTTTGCTTTAAGAATCTATTACCTCATAATAATCTGCTCCCATTAGTAATGTGTCTTCTATGATTGCACCTTCTGAAATGCAAGATCTAAGCCCCACAACGGAGTGATGAATCTTACAGTTCTGTAAACCACATAAAGGTGGGCACGATGAAAGTACAAGGATTATGGCCACAGTTCTATTAATGCAAAAGGACAGGATGCAACTATGGGCTAAAGGACAGAATATTCGTTTGACGGAATTAGAAAATAAATGCCACTTCCAAATGTCTAACCAATCACCTTTATGACACAACCTTCTCCAATCACGCTATCGGTGACATCAGCATCAAGCATCTTTGATGGAGGCAAATAACGAGGTTGAGTATAGATAGGAGCAGATCGATCATAAAAGCTGCAGAAGAACATCCAGAAAATAGACATATTCAAACAATAACAAAAATGCTAGTTAGAAATTGGACAGAAATTTCAAAGTACCTAAAATCTGGCACTGGCTTTTTTGTTATGCCAAGGTTGGCATTGTAGAAAGCCTCAATTGTACCAATGTCCTCCCAGTAGCCATCATACAAGTAAGCTTGCACCTGAAGAGGCTACCATTAGGCTTTGAAACATCGTAACATTTTGAGATATTGAAAACAGTCAACATACAATTTCGATATCGACTTATAATCGCTAAATTTTAGTTAAATATGTTTATTCCAACAACAAAGAAAATTTTTAAGCTCTTTATGAGACATTAATCTTTTCTCAAGTTACATATATACAAATGACTGAATGGGACAATGCTTACTCGCATCCCAATGGACGTGGCACCAGGAATAACTTCGCTTCCAAAATCATTGGCTCCAGGAAACTTTTCTCTCAGAAGTTCTAACATCACATCCTTGCTGACCACATAAATCCCCATGCTGGCAATGTAAGGCATCTCTTTTGCTCGCTCATCATCGAGACCTAAGATGGTGGTATCAACCTACACAGAGAAAATTAAAAAAGAAAATAGTAGAAAAAAGGAATTCAACCTCACATTTTCAAATATTCTAAGTGCAGAACACATGTTTGACACATGAAAAGATGCCATATATAATTTGTAAAAGAAATTACCTTCATGGCTTTTAGTTGTTCCCCCTTTGGCTTTTCGGCAAATTCAATTATGCGTCCTTCCTCATCAATTTTCATCAGACCAAATGCAGTTGCACGTTTTTCATCCATTGGCAGTGCAGCTACTGTAATATCTGCATCAGTTTCCCTATGTGCTTGGATGAATTTCTCATAATCCATTCTATATAGATGATCCCCAGCAAGAACCAGGAATTCCAGAACATTGTGTTCCTCAAACAACCACAAGTATTGCCTTACGGCATCAGCTGTGCCCTGCCAACAATCAGATCAAATTTCATCACAAATCTTTACAAAATAATGGAAACAACATTAAGTTATTACAAAAACTATTTCAAATATCTAAAGCAACACCCGCTACCAAACAGCTATATTGTACGTCTATACAACATCAACGTCCACTGAAAGGGCGTAATTTTCTAGCATAAGAAAGATGGTTAAAGTTAAACAATGGATCACAACATATGTAATCTTTTATCTTCTCTGGAAAGTCACTTGCATTTAACAGTTCTCATAACAAAAACTAATAGGAAGGCGCAGGGAGACTAGGTGCTTGCCTGGAACCAATTTGGGTTCTCTGGACTCTGCTGAGCAGCAAGAACTTCAACAAAGCCTTCATTCTTGTAACCACCCATGTTGCTTGCATATGCCCGTGAGAGGTGGCGATTGAGAGAAGCTGAGTTGAATTGCGTAAGAACATATATCTTTGATATGTTACTGTTCAAGCAATTGCTGACAGGAATATCAATTAACCTATAATTTGCTCCCAAAGGCACAGCAGGCTTCGCTCTCTTCTTTGTCAATGGGTAAAGACGGGTCCCAGCACCACCTCCAAGAATAATTCCCAGGACACTCTGTTAACATTCACAAAGCAGAATTGATGACTGATGCTAACGAAAAAACTCAAAAAAAGGGAAAGGAACAGAAAAGTTCAATCGTCAGAGACAACTTCAGAGCATAAAAAATGAAAAGAATAAGCAGGCTCTTTAATTTTCTTAAAAAGCATACTGCAGGATTTTGTTTTGCAAATCAATCTGTAGAGACTCTAATTCGATAAGATAGATTAAGCAAAAAAGTGCAATAATTTAGGCAATGATTTCTCTTCTCCATCATTTTTAAAATCCTGGCATCATGTTCATCTCGCTCACTTACAGTAGAGTGAAGAGCACAGAAAAAGGATAGATAAATCAAATACTCAAATCATGATAAGCCAAAGGTTGACCATTCAATGATGAATATAGCAGCAGTTCATCTGATATCGTTAGATATCAATTCAATGGAATGAACTTCTACACAGAATGTACCTCGTCAAATCAGTATAATCAGAATCCTGATAACAATAAAGCATTTACCCTCAAACGTAAACAGTATAAAAAATGTGAGATCTGTGTACCTCGTCAAATCAGTATAATCAGAATCATAATGGCAATAAAGCATTTACCCTCAAACATAAAGCGTATAAAAAATGTGAGATTTCTAACACATTCAGTCTTTTCAAAAGAGTTACAAAAATTGACACAAAATTAACATATTTTTTATTCGACTAAACGAAGTAAGAATGTAACTCGAATGAGATGCATGCAAACTTAAATTATGAAGAACGATTCATATTGCGTCGTTCGTCGTTGATCGGATCTATGACAATGCACCGTCACATGGTTTGTGAAAACAATTCCTTGCAAATCAACCAAAAGTTAAGTCAGCCTGATCACGACATGAGAACTTGAATCCATGCAGGGAAGCTAAAAGTCAAGAAAAAGAAAATGAGAGCACTAACTCTGCTCGCATCAGGATCAAGGCAGGTTTGCGAGTTCTTGGAATCAGAAACAGCCTTAGGAGAAATGATCCTCGGAGTCCTTGAATTAGAAGCAGATTCTCTCGGGAGATCGGAGACAGCACTGGAACAAATCTTCTGGCCGGAAAGGCAAGAAGACGAGAAGGAGAGACTCCTGGCGGCAGCTTTCCGAGCAGGATTCGAAGAAGAAGAAGGAGATGAAGAAAGAGTAGAAGACGACGAGACCCTGAGAGCTCCGATCGCCGCCATGCTAGCCATTACGGTCTCAGTAACAAATACACAAGGCGTTTTGTTTCAGTGAGTGGAAGAGAGAGTAGAGTATACTAGTGGAGGTGGAGGGTTTGAAGGGATCTGAATATGTGATATTTTGATGGGTCCTCGGGAACCGTTTTGCCCACTCCTTTTGCATTATATTACGGCAGAGGACAGCGTGGGTATCTTTGGGGAAAAAAATGGTATATTACTATTATTGTGCAATTATTGATACAGTAGCAGGAGGAAACAAATCGTACTTTTAAATATATAATATATTTATTTTGGTGAATCTCATTCTCAGGAGCCTCCCGTTTGGTCACGTGGATCTTGCCTTTCTATAATTTCATAATAATGTCTGTTGCAATTCTTTTTATTACGCAACGATTCTGCACCGTCCATTTTCATTCTAATTATTACGAAAATGGAGATAAAAGACGACAGACTTTAGTGACACGTCACGTGAGCCTTCTTCCTTTCATTTCAACAGACGAGTGATATACTATTTTATTTTTTCAATATTACTCATTGCTTCCATTTTATTCTTATTCTGTCTGTTTATTTTTGTTATTGTGTTTTCAATACGGAAAAAATGTCTCATATTTTAAAACTTATTTATATTTATATTATTAGTATTCCCACAACACTTCTAAAGAAATAAAAATTTTGTATTCTTTGCAATTGAGATAATGACGAAATTTTTTATTTTAACATTTCTAATTTATTTATACTGCTCCTAAGGAGAGACACCATTATTTTTGTGGGATGATAAGTGTTTTGTTTCGATTGATATATAATGATGGAAGACAAAAATGTAACATTAACTGATGTTACTTTTATCTTGACTTGATCATTGAAGCAAACTTTAGAAACGTTCATTAACAAGTTGTAAAAGTTATGTGAACGAGTATAAAGAATACCGTACCTTACTTAAACCTATACCAAGCCTTCATACAGACAATACCACAAGTATGTTTAAAAAAGTCACCATCATTATAAATAAGTGACACACTATACCATCATTGAGAACAAAGAATGTCATAACTGAGTACAAACTATACCAGAAGTTCATAAATAATATACCATGCTTTTATATTAAAAAAATATTACCACCCATACATAACAATGTGATACCTTCACCTTAAAATGAGAATACCATCTCTGAGTATATAGAATACCATGCGTTAGTTAAACCTATGCAAAGACTTCAAACATTCATTATCACGCTTATGTATTTAAAAAAAAATACCACCACCTATTATAGATAAGTGACACACATTAATTTAAAATAGAAATCCCTTAAAGTATGAAGAATACATACCTTAGTCAAATCTATACTGGGCCTTCATGCATTTAATACCACATTTATATTCAAAAAAATGCCATCATCCGTTACTTATAAGTAACATATTTAACTTTAAATGAGAATACCATCAATAAGCATACATAATACTATGGTTAAGTAAAAACTATACCAGAAGTTCAAATATAGTACACTATGTTTATGTATCAAAAACTCGTCACCTAAACATAACAGGTAACTAATATGTTCACCTTAAAATAGGAATACCATCATTGAGTACATAGAATACTATTTCTTAGCTAAACATATATTTGTCCTTCATAAATCCAATATAATGCTTATGTTGAAAAAATAACACCATCCATTATAGATAAGTTGACATATGTAGGGTTTCGATTATGCATCACAACTCAGAACATACACAACGGAAAATAAGACTAAACCCAAAAAATACAAAATTAAACATGTGTCATAAGTTTATTGAATAAACCATAAGAGAATAATTAGAAGTCGATCACGAAACCAAATTTGAAACCTGTCTTTTACATATTTGATTTATTCCTTACAGTCATAAATTGTGTGGTTATTTTGTTTGTTTTAGAATTAGTTTTAGCAATTCATTAATTAATTAATTTCTCAATAATCAACATTTAAGTAATCAGTCCAAATAATTGAATTAGTTTTAGCCAAGTAATTGTTCAGTAACTACCTGTGGATTGATACTCTTACTTCTCTATTTACTTGCGTGACCCGTACTTGTAAGGCCTTGGACAAGTTTTGGTGTCGTTGCTAGGGAGTTTCCCTTTGGGCAATATTAGGCGATCAATTGTTTGGTTACTTTGGGCATTTATTTTTCATTATCATTTTGTTATTTTTCATTTTATTTACTTCTTCTTGTAGCTTATTTCTTCACTCGGAGTATTCTTTTTTATTTTTGATTTGCAAGAAATTCCTTCTGTATATGAGACATTCTCATATTACAGAAAATTTGTTATTTGATCCAGAAATTGAAAAGATCGCTAAGACGCTCTGAAAAGCTATGAAACAGCAAAGAACACAATCTGTGCAAGGTAACCAGCGAATAGAAACCGAACATGATGATACTACAAGTGAGCAAATAATGGTAAAACAAATGCAGAATGGTAGGCAAAATCAGAGAACAATGCGGGACCATGCAATACCGAATTTTGAGGATTACCCTTCGAGCAATGCGATACCTCCAGTTACAGCTAATAACTTTGAACTGAAGACAGGACTTGTGCAGATGATCCAACAGTCCCAATTTGGTTGTTAACTACAAATTTCGGAACCTAACTCTTGTGAATATCATTGTACTTAATTTGAGCGTGCATAATACCTTGTAGGGTTATTTCCATGAACCTTTATTAGGCATCATCCCACAAGGGTGGCGTGCCCACAACAGATAAACATCAAAACAAACTTATTCCTCCAACTTAACCCTTTTAACAAAAGAGTCAATAAGAATAAACACAATCGAAATTACTTCAATCTATCATTTCATTACTCAAGCAATAGAGTTTGATAAACTTTATTTATATAACAAAAGCCACACCATTGGCTTGTTGCAAAAAAACAAAAAATAGCAAATGAAGCAATTCCCTTAGGCTCTTGATCACTTGATCTCTTAGCTATCACTTGAAGATGGAACAGAAAGGGGGTGAGCTTGAAAGCTCATAGGTAACAGTTTATAACAGAAAAGTAAGCAAAACTTTTGAAACCATTTTACTTGTCATAGAAAATTCTCATTAAGTTTACAAAACACATATTTCTTAGGCTTTCAGCCAAAACATTTACAACTCATTTTCAATGTAGAAATTCATGTGTATGTAAATCATAAATGCATCACTCATATCAACTTGTCATGAACATATAAACATATCAAATGGTTTGGGTAAGTCCAAAACATGACCCACTGCACATTTCCACATAAGTGGTCCTTTGTAGTCCTGAATTCTTGAGGGAGTCCTTGAGGGAGCTTCATGCCACTAGAGGGCAGGCGGGAGAAGCCTATACTTGGGTCAACGTGCACATGATGGTTCTTGAGGGACTACCACAAACCCACATAATATATAGATTTTAAAATCTTGTAAACTTGTTGCCCAAAATGGCACTTTTCTTGAAAACTTGCTTATCATATACTTGAAGTGTATCTTGAAAACCTTTCTTGAAAACATGATTTCATAAACATGCATCTTTTTCAAAAATATTACTTTCATGGTCTTTTCCTTTTTGAAAATCATCACTCAGATCATGTAGCAAACATATAACATATTTCACAAATCATTCATGAACAATAATGCAGCACTTATGATGCAATGAAATCAGAAAACTTCTTTGATTTAAAGAA
>JAOTAX010000004.1:11378391-11388560 GCA_025629825.1 Erythroxylum guanchezii | reverse complement strand
TACAAGAAGAGCAATTTTCATTTTACATTCTACACAAAATTTCCTGCTATACATTCACTGAGTTGTGAGGAGTTGAGGTACATTTTGTTACATCAACTATTCTGATCAAGATTCAGGGGCAAAAGTTCCAGCAGTCATCATTTGTTGGCAGTTTATGCAAACAGAGCACCAAGTATTTGACAGAAGGTCTCAGCCAGTTTTAATCTTCGACAGGTTCTGGGCTGAAGGTGCTATCTCCAATCACGCAAGGGGGCATCTTCAAGAGTACTTAATTGTTTTCTTTGATTACATAATACCGATAATGTCAAGTGCCTATATATATAGGCTTATATCAACAGACTAAGCATTATTATCGTCTGCTTATCCTATTTTATAGCAACTTATTTGACTAGCTTAAAGTAAGGAAACAACCCTGCAAACTTAGTCCCACTTTGAATCATTCATCAATATGCCCCCATGATTCAAAGTCACACACACCGAGCAAAGTTCTGAAATAGAAAAGTTTTCCTTTGATAGACTCTTGGTCAGTATATCTGCCAACTGCTCATTAGTGCTGCCATATTTCAAGGAAATCTCGTCTGTTGCAACTAGATCACGAATAAAGTGGTAACGAAGATCGATGTGTTTCATTCTGCTGTTGGATTCTTTGTCATAGAGATAGGTACTTTGTTATCACAGAATATCTCTATTGCTCCCTTTTGCTTATGTTGAAGTTCAACTAATACTCTCCTTAGCCAAATAGCTTGACAAGCTGCTGAGGTTGTTGCAATGTATTCAGCTTTCGAGGTTGATAACGCTGTTGTAGCTTATTTTTTTGAACTCGAAGTCACTACTCCAGACCCGAACGTGAACACATTTGCTGAGATACTTCGTCTATCATCCAAGGAACTTGCCCAATCGTTGTTTGTGAACCCAAATATTCTAAAATAAAAAATTTTTGAGTACAAAATTCCATAGCCCATAGTTCCTGCAACATAACGCAATACTCTCTTCGCTGCTCCATAGTGATTCTTGGAAGGTTGTTACATGAACCTTGAGATAATACCAACAGGAAATGCTAGATTTGGTCGAGTATGCATCAAATATATTAGGCCTCCCACCAAGCTCCTGAACTGTCTAGGATCTGTTTTTCTTGCTCCATCTTTATGTTGCAACTTTTAGTTGATATTCATAGGCGTATCTGCAGGCTTGCTATTTAGCATGCCAAATTTTTGCAATAAATCTTTGGCATATTTCCTTTGTGAGATAAAAATCTCATCTTTAGTTTGATGGACTTCAAAACTAAGAAAATAACATAATAGGCCCATATACATCTCAAAATTACTCATCATTTGTTTCTTGTATTCAATCACAAGAAAACTAGAAGAACTAGTGTAAATGATATCATCAACATAAAGACAAACAATGATAAACTCTTGGTTACCTTTCCTTTTAACGTACAAGGTGGGCTCGTTTTCACTTCTCATGTATCCCTTTTCTAGAAAATATCCATCAATTTTACTATACCAGGCTCAAGTGGCCTGCTTCAATCCGTACAACGCCTTCTTTAATTTGTACACCTTTGTTTCATTGTCTTGTAATATAAAACCTTCTGGTTGTAGAACATAGACCTCTTCCTATAAGTCTCCATTTAAGAATGCGGACTTGACGCTGAATTGATGAACCGACCACCGCATCTGTGCTATTAATGCTAAAACAATTCTCATAGTTTCGAAATGAGCTATTGGAGAACAAGTTTCTTCGAAATCGATACCTTGTTATTGCACGTATCCTTTCGCTACAAGGCGGGCCTTGTACTTTTGTATGCTCCCATCTGCGACATATTTGTTTTTGAACACCCACTTCAACCCAATTGCATTTTTGTCTTTCGGTAAATCCACCAATTCCCATGTTTCATCTTTTTCAATAGCATTAATTTCTTCCACCATCGCTTTCTACCACTCTTCTTTTCCAATTGCATCTATAAAGCGTATAGGATCTGAAACAATAAGAGCAAAGTGACAAGATGCATAAATGTCAGTTAATGATCTATAGTTCCATGGTGGTGTCTCATTTGAAGAGTCTCCAAGATTGTATAAAGAATTTTTGCTTCTTGTTGAAGTCGATGAACTTGATGATTCTATAGATATGGGTGTCTGTCTTTACTCTGTAGAGATTTCAATAGGAATAGAAGTCTCTTGCTGTAAATTCTCTGCCTTTTCCCAATTCTAGCTTGTATTCTCATCAAATATTACATCTCTTTTGATGAAAAACTTTCTACTAATGGGATTGTACAATCTATATGCCTTGGATTGAGTACAATAATCAGTAAAAATGCATTTTTCAGATTTGTCATCAAGCTTTTGATAAGCTTGAGAGTGCACTAATGCATAAGCAACACATCTAAAAACTCGTAAATGACTTACATTAGGTTTCCTTCCATGCCAAGCTTCATATGGAGTTCGATTCATGACAACCCTTGTTGGTGATAAATTCAATAAATAGACAGATGTTGCTACGACTTCTGCCCAGAATTGATTCAAAAGCCCTCTTGCTTGTAGCATGCTTCTTGTCATTTCCATAATTGTTTGATTTTTTTGTTTAGCGATGCCATTTTGCTTCGGAGTGTAAGGTGTTGTTAACTCCCTATGAATGCCATGTTCCTCACAGTACAGGTTAAACTCTTTGGATATGAACTCTCCTCCTCTATCTGCACAAAGAGTCTTAATGTAGCCGCCACTTTGTTTTTTGATAGAGTACATATTTTGACATTCCTTATTTAGTTGTAATTATCCTTTAATAGAATATTGTAATAGGAAATCAGATCCTTTAATTTAGGCTATAAAACCTCTTGTAAACGTGTATATATGCTCTTCATTGTGAATGAATAGTACAACATCTTCTCACAAATTATTGACTCTTTACATGGTATCAGCCTAATTTGATCCATCATGTCTTCTCCTTCCTCCTCTACCACCGGCTCCGACTCCATTCTTGCCGCTGCTTCCGTCGATTCTGGTGTTTCCCATCAGAATTTTCACTTTCCCACCTTGCCCATTCGTCTTGATCGCTCTAACTACTTTCTATGGCGCAGTACCGTCCGTTCTGCGTTGGAGGCTTATGGATTGGATTCATTCATCACCATCACCAGTCCACCGACACCAACTATGGTCATCCCGGCTGTTCCTCCTACTGATCCTGTCCGTCCCGACACTGCCGTTCCCGAGCGTGTCGTCCCAAATCCAGATCTGGCTTCTTGGATTAAGAAAGATCGCCTTGTTTTCGCCTTCTCTGATGCTGGTTGGGTTTCGGATCCTGATGACTGCAGATCACAGCATGGCTTTGCCATTTATTTTGGTGGTAACCTTATCAGTTGGTCTTCTCGCAAGCAGAAAGTCGTAGCTCGCTCCAGCACTGAAGCCGAATACCGGGCAATCGCCTTTGCCGCTGCTGAGTTAATCTGGTTACAGCAATTACTAAAGGAAATGGCCATCCCTGTTCAGCAGCCACCTATTTTACTATGTGATAACCTGAGTGCCACGTTTCTATCTGCCAATCCAGTATTTCATCAGCGCTCTAAGCATATTAAAATCGATTACCACTTTGTTCGTGAACAGGTTGCATCTGGTGCTCTTATAGTTCGGCATGTATCGTCTCTTGGTCAGATCGCTGATATCTTCACAAAGGCTGTTGGCAATCATCATTTTCTTACTCTTCGTGACAAGCTGCATGTTCGTTCCCGATCATGAGCTTGCGGGGGGATGATAGAGTACATATTTTGACATTCCTTATTTAGTTGTAATTATCCTTTAATAGAATATTGTAATAGGAAATCAGATCCTTTAATTTAGGCTATAAAACCTCTTGTAAACGTGTATATATGCTCTTCATTGTGAATGAACAGTACAACATCTTCTCACAAATTATTGACTCTTTACATTTTTCCACCAAAGCTTTAAATTTCTTGAATTTCCTAAATGTTTCTGACTTGTTTTTCAGGAAATACACCCAGCTCATCCAACTAAAATCATCAGTAAATAACAAGAAATATAGACTTCCACCTAAGGATTCAGTTTGCATAGGACCACATAAATCTGCATGAATTAGCTCTAAGCATTGTATAACGCTCGAAGCCTTTCCAACAGGAAATGACTTTCTAACTTGTTTTCCATGAATGCACCCTTCATATTGAATGTTGCCTCTGCCTCTGCCAGTTCCACGATCGTGGCCACGACCGTGAACTCCTCCTCAACCTCAACCATTTTTGGTTGAATAATCACTTTTCTCTATCACTTGAAATCCTTTCTCTTTGTTTTTTTCCCCCGTTGATCTGTTGACTCATAAGCTTGAAAGGATCTCATCAATTCATTAATTGAAAGGATAGATAAATCCTTGGTTTCTTCTATAGCCGCGACCAAATGATCGAATTTAGGAGTCAAACTCTGGAGAATTTTTGCAACAACTATTTTGTCTGAAATTAACTCATCGTATGAGCGCATCTAACTGATAATTGCCATTGCTTTTGACATAAAATCAGTAATTGATTGATTGGTTGTCATGCTGAAACTCTCAAATTCACGTCGTAAGGTTTGCAAATTTACCGTTACGATCCTTTCGTCACCTCAAAACTCCGTTCGCAGAATTGTCCAAGCTTGCTTCAATGTGGTTGCCGCTGCGATTCGAGAAAAGATGCTCTCATGAACTGCTTGCTGAAGAATAAATAAAGCTTTGACATCTTTCTTTTAGATTTCCTTTAATCTTGCCTCTTCTTCTACATCTGATTCTGAAAGATCAACAAACCCATAGTCTACTAAGTCCCATAGATCTTAAGACCTAAGTAAAGTTTTCACTTTAATACTCCACCACTCATATTTTTCACCATTGAAGATAGGTAAGAATGGTTGTGAAGAGGAGAACCCAAGTCCCATTGAGCAAGTTTTTGCCATGCTCTCGTGTATCACTCAAGTGTTTCCCAAATACCCAAATGATCGTGTGAGGCTCTGATACCAAACTTGTTGAAAAAACAAAACAAGGCAAAGACAATTGAGATGATAGAAAATTGAAAGTAATGCCCTTTTGAATGTACTTAATTGTTTTCTTTGATTACATAACACTGATAATGTCAAGTGCCTCTATATATATAGGCTTATATCAACAGACTAAGCATTATTATCATCTACTCATCCTACTTTATTGCAACTTATTTGACTAGCTTAAAATAATGAAACAACCCTGCAGACTCAGTCCTATTTTGAATCATTCATCAATAGTTCTTAGCCACATAAAGTTCTCTAATATTGATCAAAATTAGCCTTAAGATGTCTGGGTGGCAACAACCTAGTTTTCGAATATCCTAAAAAAGAGTTTAAGGAAGTTACGATTACGTGAGTTGGTTTTGGATTTTGTGAGAAACCAAGTCAAATTATTGCATCAGAAACTCTTAGGAAGGGAACTTTGAGTGTTGCATTTGAGAAACAACTCTCCCCTTAAGGAAAACACAAGCAATTAGTAGACGGAAGGTTAGTAAAAGTGAATTTGTCTTTTGGTTTGAAGTTTTCGTTTGATGGCAAGTAAAGTGAAAAGTCAATTAAAATATTTTCCTATTTCCATAAGTTTCTTATTTGAGTTGTTTTTCTACTTGTTTTAGTTTTCTGGTACCATAAGTTTTTTACTTGTTTAGGTTGTTTTAGTTTTCTAGTACTATAATTTTTCTACTTGTTTAGGTTTTCTATTTTTAAAAGTTTCCTAATTGCTCTTAATTTTCTATTTTACTTTGAATTACGGTTGCTTTGTCAAGTCTACAATAGGCCTTCTAAACTTTGTATTTAACATTCAATCAATAATATTTAGTTGACTTTTTCTACAAGTAGATTCTCCTATCTCTTTAAATTAAGTGTATTGCTTAGTTTGCTTATGTTTCTCGTTGCGTTAAGTGATGCCAGAGTTGGTTGAATCATCCATTTCGTGGCTAGTGATCACAGTAGAAACATATGTTGCACTACAGGTAATCCTATGTCAGAGTACTAAGTGGAGGCACTGAGGGAGATTTAGAGGCGTATTTTGGGGGGATTTGGAGCAGCTTGGTCCGCTTAACTCTCTTTCCAATATGGATAGGGATGATGACGGAGATCATGTTAGAGAAGAAGGAGCACTAAGGACCTGTTTAGTTAAGGGTTTCGTAATAAAATGAGATATAATATAACACACTTTCATCTTTTAGAAGGAAGTTTTATAATAGAATGAAATGGAATGAGATGGAAGCGGAAAGTTTCATGATACATTCCATTCTATTGTAAACAGTAAAAATAAGAAACTTCCGATTTGGAAGATTTAGGATGGAACGTAAACTAATAAATATGAATTATTTAATATATCCTCAATAATTTTTCGTAATACCAAATGTGACCAAGTCATAATATTATATTAAATAGAATTAGTATATTAAACAGAATATAATAATATTTAATATAATAAATTTTATTAAATAATAATAATAATAATTATATTGTTAATAATAAATTGTATATAATTAATAATAAAATAAATTTTTTTAACAAAATTGTTATGAATGAAAATAGAAAAATAGAAAAATCATTCCTTAATTGTATGTATATATTTCTATACAAATAAAATTTAAATAAATTATTTTTAAATATAAATAACATAGAATAGAATAGAATAAAATTTATTAAATAATTAATAATGACAATATTTTTATATAATTAATAATAAAATAAAAATTATAATAAAATTTTTATTAATGAAAACAGAAAATAATAAAAACTTATTCTTTAATTTTTTGTATATATTTCTATATAAATTAAAATATAAATAAATTATTTTTAAATATAAATCACAGAGAATAGAATAGAATAAAATAGAATAAATAATAAATAATAAAATTTTTATATAATTAATAATAAAAATAGAAAATATATAACAAATTATTCTTTAATTGTTTGTATATATTTCTATATAAATAAAAATATAAATAAAGTATTTTTAAATATAAATCACATAGAATAAAATAAAATAAAATAAAAAATTAAATATTTAATAATAGCATTTTTATATAAATAATAATAAATTGTATATAATTAATAATAAAATAAAAATTTTAATAAAATTTTTATTAATGAAAAATAGAAAATATATAAAAAATTATT
The DNA here is from genome assembly GCA_025629825.1 of Erythroxylum guanchezii. Lineage (NCBI taxonomy): Eukaryota > Viridiplantae > Streptophyta > Magnoliopsida > Malpighiales > Erythroxylaceae > Erythroxylum > Erythroxylum guanchezii. The sequence continues at coordinate 11,381,415 of JAOTAX010000004.1, read as the reverse complement.
CTTTAAATGTTTGTATAAATTTCTATATAAATAAAAACATAAATAAATTATTTTAAATATAAATCACATAGAATAGAATAAAATAAAATAAAATATATTAAATAATTAATAATAATATTTTTTATATAATTAATAATAAAATAAACATTTAATAAAATTTCTATAAATGAAAAATAGAAAAAATAGAAAAAATTATTCTTTAATTGTTTGTATATATTTCTGTATAAATAAAAATATAAATAAATTATTTTTAAATATAAATCACATATAATAAAATTAAAATAAATATTATTAAATAATTAATAATAATATTTTTATATAATTAATAATAAAATGTATATAATTAATAATAAAATAAAAATTTAATAAATTTATTAATAAAATAGAAAATATATAAAAATTATTCTTTAATTGTTTGTATATATTTCTGTATAAACAAAAATATAAATACATTATTTTTAAATATAAATTACATAGAATAGAATAAAATAAAATTTATTAAATAATTAATAAGAATATTTTTGTATAATTAATAATAAATTGTATATAATTAATAATAAAATAATAAACCTCCTACAACAACCATTTTAATATAAGGGGTATAATAGTCTTTTATTATACATTATATTCCATTCCATCCATCTTTTAAGCAACACTTCATTACATTACATTATAAGCCTTTCCATTCTCCAAACAATTTTTCACCATATTACATTCCATTATATTATAAACCGTTCCGTTTCATTCCATTCAATTGCATTCAATTCATTTCCATTAATTAACATCCAACCAAATAGGCCTAAGGCTTCCAATTCAGAGACTCTTTCCTGCTCAGTGCTAGAGGTAGTTTACCTATGATAGTGAATTATAATCATACGAGGAGCTACTGTATGATGGACCACAAAACCAAAGAAACATTGAAGGTGATTTCAAGTTTTGAGTAGATATTCCTATCTTCAGTAATGATTTTAGTATAGAAGGAGGTCTTGATTGGATCACAAATGTTGAACGATTCTTTGATTATCATGACATCTTGGAAGAGAGGAAGGTAAAGTTGGTAGCTTCTAGGTTAAAGGGAGCTACTGATACTTAGTGGGAAAAGATCAGTAAGAGGAGATGGCGTGGTGATCAAAAGGATTCAATTTGGTCTAGGATATGGATGAAATAAATGATTTGGAGGGATTTTTTACTGTTAAATTACGAGCAGATTCTGTTCCAACAGTACAAACATTACATACAAGGTTCAAGGTCTATGCAAAACTACATGCGAAAATTTTAAGGTTATCTCGACATAATGATCTGGAAGAGATAAGAGGGGTAGACGATTTCAAAAATCCTGGATGGTTTGAGACCTGCTTTATGATATAAGATTAGAATATTACTGATTTAAACTTTTACAGAGGCTTAAAATTTTGCATTGAAGGCAAATTGTTAGCTCAAGAGAGAGGCATAATTGAGCCTTCTAGTAGAAGTTATACAGGAGAAGCTTCTTGAGTTTCCATATAAAGGATGAAGACCCTACTGGAACCTCCTCTGTGTGAGAATCATTTTCGAGAAGAGAAGGTTACACGTAAACAAGGGTGGGCGAAAACAAGCAAGCTCCTAAAAAGAACAATTCCTATTTCAAACCTCGACCTGGAGTCTGTGATTGGTATGGGAACTGGGACATTTTTCAAACTGATGTCCCTAGCGAAAAGTATATATTATAGAGCATGAGAAAGATAATGATGCCATTATTTGTGGACTTGAAGGTGATGATGAAGATTACAAGAGCCACTATAAAGAAAATGAGGTGCAGGAGAATTAAGTAATTCAGAAGTTACTACTAGCTCTAAAATAAGAAGATAAGACCTAACAATATCAATAATTTCAAACATGTTATACCATTTTAGATCAACTGTTTGAAGTGATTGTTGACAGTGGAAATTGTGAGAACATCATTAGTAAAGATGTCGTAAAATGACTTGGATTGCAGATTAAGATGCACCAAATCCTTACACAATCAAGTGGATTAACTCGCCATAAAGGATTTGGGCGTGTAAACGTTATAAGGTGTCCTTTTCTATTGGTTAATAATGGGGTGAGATTTACTTTGATGATGTGGATCTAAATGCTTGTCAATTGTTGTTGGGAAGACCTTGACACTCAGTAGGATGGATGGGAGAATGTGTACAAGTTAGAGAAAGGTGGAAAAAATTGTGTTTCACCAGCAATGGAAGAATTCTCAACCCAAATCCTCCAAAGTAGAGGAGCATACTTTCTTTATTGTTACTGAATCAGAATGTGAAATATTGATAATGGACTTTCCTTCTAATTCGTTATATCCTGATTTGCTAGAGTACTTAAGGACAAGTTTACCAAATAGAGCGGACTGAGGTGGAATGTCTATTAAAATATGTTTCCTATTTCCATAAGTTTCTTACTTACAATGATTTCCTATTTTTATAGGCTATTTTTTACTTGTTTTAGTTTTCTATTTCTATAGACTTTCTACTTGTTTTAATTTTTTACGTCTATAAGTTTCCTACTTGCTCTTAATTTCTTATTTTACTTTAAATTAGGATTGCTTTGTCAAGCTTATGAATAGGCCTCCTAAATCTTGTATTATACATTCAATCAATAATATTAACATATTAGTTAGCTTTTCGCTTTCTCTACAAGTGGATTCTTATATTTCTTCAAATTAAGTGTGTTACTTAGTTCCTTCCCCCATAAGTCTAAGAATATAGCTTTATTTAAAGACATATTTTAGGAACCAAACAAGGGCACCAAAGAATGAAAGAGGTAGGTGATACGAGAATTTATAATGGTTTTGTTGGTAAGAAGGATCAAGGTCATTTCATCTTCCAAATAGTTAGAGTTATAATTAAGTGGGGGTCGTTTGGTTCCACTTCTGTTTTTCTATTATTGTTTTTGGTTTCTGTTTCCTGTTTTTGGTTTCTGTTTAGTTGAGATTTGTAATATAAAAACTGAAAACAAAAACCTGTTTGGTTGAGATTTCTAATAAAAAACTGAAAACAAAAA
>JAOTAX010000004.1:11366183-11378291 GCA_025629825.1 Erythroxylum guanchezii | reverse complement strand
GAGTTGCTATTGGTTGTAATGGAAATGTTATGGAAAAGAAGAATTGATAGTTAGATGACATAAGTTTGATGTTTGAGCTAGTATGAAGTGATTTTGCATGATAAGAAGTGAAGATTATGAAGTTTATAAGTGTATATGTTGTTAGGAAAGAGGTAGGAAGCATGAAAGAAGGTTTGGAGGGCTTTGGGGAAGCCCATGTCCGTTAAACGGACATGGAAGACATGGAAGTCCGTTTAACGGACCTTCTCGGGTCAAAAAGGGCCCCTTTCATCGCCCATGTCCGTTAAACGGCCATGGAAGTCCGTTTAACGGCCTTTCTCGGGTGAAATGGTGAAGTTTACCCGATACATGTCCGTTAAACGGACATGCACGGGAAAGATTGTGCTTTTTGACACGTTTAGAGGCAGAATCAGGTTTTGTGGTCTTCATGAAAGTTGTAGCCATTGAAGTCTACTTTCTAATGGTCTAAGAACGAAAGCAATCTGACATCTAGATTGAAAGTTACAATTGCGCCAAGAGAGGTTCAAATCGATTTATGGTATGAACATATGTGATTCTTTTGATTATAACTCCCTCATCCGACCTCCAATTGAGGTGATTCTTGAAGCAGTGGTTTCCTAAGACATGAATCTATCTCTCCATAAAAATTTGTAGCATTTGAAGTTGAATTAAGAAAGTTTGTATTAGAACAAGTAAGAGGTCGGTTAGGAGAGCATGATTAGGGTTTGAGCAGACTTGAGCTTTTTAAGCATATCTTGAGTTATAGAGCTCTGATTGAGATGATTCTTTCTTTAAAGTAAACTAGAGACATAGAGCTATGATTTCTATGAAGAAGTCAAATTGAAATTATGATTTGAAGACTTCCAAATTCTGTTCGTAAATAGGAGAATTGAGTTTAAGCTAAGTGACTGATTTGTATGAACGCACCAAGGAACCATTTGTGAGTGAATTTTGGGATGTTATGAGCATGGAGATGATTGCTAATGTCTAATAAGGGTTCAATGGAAAAAAAAAATTATATCCGCAAGAGATTGGGCTTCGGAATCAAGCAGGTTCCAACAGACGAATGAGTAAGCAAGAGAGTTGGGTTCCGGAAACGGGATCCATCACAAAATGACTTTACTTAAATGATTTTGATGAACAACAAATAATAATGAAACAAAAAAAGTAAGGAGGAAGCAGAAGCATGTGAGACGCAAGAAACAAATAAAAATCAGACGGAAGTACAAAGCAATTGTCAAACGATAAAAAGAGTCAAATCTCAAAACTGTAGCTACATTCTCTCGACTCTCAACTCCCTTACTTTGAAATTTTTTTCATACTGTTTTCAGTGCCAGAATTTTCGAAAGGGAATTAACGAAAAGAATACACAATTCAACCCCCCTTTCGTATGCATTTATATACCGTTTATTAGCTCTTAGACATCGCCAACAATCTAAAACAGGTAAACATCCAGATGAGAAAATTGTATTATAGACAAATTAAAAAGCTTATAGATTAACCTATCTTTAAAATTTATGTGATTAAAAAAAATTTCTTACCCATTTCAATTTTAATTAAATGCACTGGACATTTTTATTGCGCAAAACGGTAGAGTTAATCTGCCAGTACTATATTAAATACCGTGCTCGCGGATGAGCATTAGACATTCCATAAATAGTTTATTGATTAAAAGTTAGAAGCACCCAAGTCCCTTTCTTTTTAATGTCTTTGGAGATAACAGGGTTGTTTGTCACTTTTTCTCCTGATATAGAAATGGTGCGGGCATGAAGATTGTGTGCACTGTCATAGACTGTCAGCAATATTAGCTGTACATATCTCTGTATTTAGTGTATGTATATTTTCCTAATCTTCTGTAATCTTTGATATGTTACTCATTTTGTAATTTTGCACGGCTATTTAAGGCTTTGATAGTTAATGAAATATGAAAGTTAAATCTTCTCAAAACTTGACATAGACAAGCTGGGTGTTTAAGAAAAAGACTGAGAGGAACATAGCGTGTGAGTGTTGGTATGGATAAACTATCTCCTTAAGCCATCTGGTAATCTGTTAGAGATTGGTGTAGTGTGTGCTGAGTGTTTGACACTTATGTCTCACTTCTAACATTTGTCCGCTCAATGGACTTCGCGGAGTGTTAATAAAGCTGCTCATACGTTAGCAAGGGTCGCTTTATTAAATGCAAACCGTTTCGTTTGGGATAACATCCCTAGTAGTATTGTTTACGTGGTTCGTTCTGATTTTTCGCAATTGTTTTCAATTCTGACGAAGCTTAGGTCCGGGTGTATAGGGTAAAGCCTGTTGGCTTGGGTTTAGTTGCTTCCTCAGTTTTGATTTCTCGTTTTGCTTTAATGAAACTTTAATTTCAAAAAAAAAAGACTAATTAATTAAGTGTACGCACGAATGACTCTTTGGAAACATGCTGTACTGTAAAGGTGAGCGGGCAATTTGCATGATTTCGCTAGGCTTGGTTATTTAAGGACTACTTATTTTTGTGGGTAAAAATGTTAACGTAAATTTTAAAGCCAATATATGTCTAATTGGTAGATGATATCCATTCTCCATGTCTGAGAACAAACAATATTTCGTCAACCGCTGTAGAGTTATATTTAGTTCACATGATTTAGCTCATTTTAAGCTCTCTAAAGGGAAACAGAAGAAAGAAGCATAAATCAGGACCATCGGAAGTGGGCAGAATGACTTCCTATTTAGTTATTCTTCGCTTTTCATAAAATTCTTACACACTTTACTTGATAATTACTCTCGACCACCGTTACATTCTTAACCAATAAATAGAAGTTGAAATGGTTAATCCAGGAATATTTATTTGAAGCTGAAGCCAAGCAATCATTCTCCAACCTACGACTGCCTTACCACCATTTCACCACAATAGGACTCCTCACAAAGTGTTTATTATCTGACCATACCAGTTCGCCAAATACATATTCCTTCCCTGCATTGCCTTTTTTTCTTGCCAGGGTCACCTTGAAGTCCTTCTCCTCTCCAACCTTCTTGAACACTAAGCTCTCGGGCTCAACAAAAACTGATATTCCCCATGGTTTCTTTATACGAACTTTGTAAGTTCCTGGAGTGCCAACATTTTTAACTTTTCGAGTTATGGTGATTGACCCGGTGAATCGAGTGACTGTAATAGAAGGGTAGTTGAAGTTGGCTAGGTTAATGGGTTTGGACGGGCACTTATATGGAGCCTGTGAGAAAGATGAAATTTGTGTTTCTTTGTACCCCAATGCACATAGAAAATTCAGGTAATCAGAGGCAGTCAAGTCGTAAACCAGCCCTGGATCCATAGCTTGGTTAGGTCTTATATGTCCTGCACCGTAATCGAATGGAGTTGCTTTACAATACGACGCATTGACAATTGGCTCCATATTGTTGTCCTTTGTCCTCGCTGGAAATTGCAAACTAGGTTACCATTAAAGGCTGCTCAAGTACATAAGAATTGTCCATATGCGGAAATGTGAGCCAGCAAAGTCACCTAAGGTACAAGGACTAATACACGTACCACTAGTCATGATTGATGATTTAATTGCTGCTGGACTCCAACTTGGATGCAGTGTTTTAAGAAGGCCAACAATTCCTGAAACATGAGGGCATGACATTGATGTTCCTGAGACTGAGTTAAATAGAACTCTTCGCATGTCAAAGGCTGCATTAGTTGGCCCTTGTGCTTCTGAGTATGCTGCTATGATACTCACTCCTGGTGCTGTGATGTCAGGCTGAAACGTAGAGAATAACTATAAAATTCTTAGTGTAATAACAAATATTTTGAAGCAAGAAGATTGAGATGTTGCTAATGCCTTGAGAATCTCTGGTGTCACCATGTTAGGTCCCTTGGAAGAAAAAGCTGCCATCACAGGGGCTGGCCTCGTACCAATTTGTGTTTTGGGACGTGTAATATAGGCTACAGGAGACCTGTCAGGATTATGAAGTGATTAAGGAAGAATTTATTAGATTTGATTAACCGAGATGAACATTTTGATAAAATGTGCTGCACATCAAGCAAAAGTCGGAAAGTAATGTCATCATTACTTGGTTGAATTGATGTAATTGAAGACAGCAAGACCATTGGAGTAATTTAGTTGCAAAGCAGGAAGGACATGAGGATCAGCGAGAATTTCATTGCCGTTTAGCTCATTATTAGCAAGAACCATTCCTGCAGCACCCACAAGAGCAGCTTGTTCACCCTTATCCACCCTTCCATTTACCCCTCTAAGACAGACCAAGATCTTTCCCCTTGCCATTTTCTGATCAAGTGCTCCAGCTTGGCACAATAAACTGCTTGATGTTGATAAAAAAACTTAGTTGCAAATGGGATGATAAATGGTTTTCAGTATCAGAAGCATAATCACTTGAGTCATGAAGCTAAGTATGAAAAATTGATGGCTGTAACTGAATTTGATAACAATAATAACTTGCATTGTTTAGGCTCTTACGCGGCTGAAGCAGATGCATTAGGTGCTCTAGCATCAGCAGCACTAAGAAGTGGGAAATATTTGTTGGTTGGTAAGGCTGTTTCCGATAGACTCTCTCCCTTTCAGACCAAACACATTGCAGTCAATAGCTGAGACAGAATAATCATGGAAATGCTGCAGGGAATGTTGACCAATGATAATTTTGCTAAGACTACAACAAGTGAGCTAGAAAGGAGAAAGGGACCTTGTAGCTAAAGTGGTTGCCAAGGACTACATAACTTGGGAATTCTCTGTCCATGGTGCTGGCACCAACAGTGATGTGCCATGGTGCGACGTTAGAGACAGTACCATCCGTAGGACCATAATTCCCAGCAGAGCAAATCACTGCAATTCCGTGTTTAACTGCATGGAAAGAGCCAATTGCAACACTGTCATTGAAGAATGGCGTAGGACCACCTCCCAAGGACACGGACAAAACATCAACACCATCAGCTATGGCAGCATCAAATGCAGCCAATATATCTACATCGTAGCATTCATTTCCATCAACTGGGGGATAGCAGACTTTGTATGCAGCCACTCGGGCTCTTGGTGAGCCCCCTTTGGCTGCTCCTTTGCCAAAGTTAAAGATACCGGCTCGTTCCACAATGTTTCCACCAGCCGTCGATAGGGTATGTGATCCATGGCCATCCTCATCCCGAGGATTGTCAAATGAGGAATTCAGCGGACCTGCTACAGAAGCATACCCTTTATTGAAGTACCTTGCTCCAATCAGCTTCCTTCATACATTAACATGTTCTTTTCACTGTTAATCATTTATCTACAGGAAATAGAATCACAATTTAACTGGTAGAGTAGACTTTATAGGGAACATACGAATTTATGCATCAAGGGCTAATAATAGGTTCGAGATCCTATAGTAGCCAGCGTCAAGGGAAATAACTGAAAAGGCAACAAAGATATACTAGTTTAACATCAAGAGCAGCTTATTAATATTTTCTCAATTTCTTAGAAATAAACTAGTAATTTGCACAGAAAACTTAGTTCATGTGCACGGACATATGCCGGAGAAACGGAAGCTCTTAGTTCATGTGCACGGACATATGCCGGAGAAACGGAAGCTAACACGTAAAAAGATTTCTCACAACTTACCATTAGTAGTTAAATCACAGTTACTCTCTTTAAGTATTCCCCATTCTTGGAGTTTTGAGTGACAAATATTATAGAATGAAATACAACAGAATCACATATATTTTTATCGTAGATAGAGATCATTGGGTTGGCGCTACTGTCAAGGTCCTGAACAACAGATTTCCTAGTTTACAATCGTCACGGGCTCCAACACCCACTTGCACATGTCCAGCTTAGCCTAGGAGGTAAAATTAGTACACCTAAGGACCATTCAGATCATGCAGGGGACCGTGTCTTCGAACAGACATTTCATCTTCAACTAAAACAATAAAGCCTATCCATTTCTATTAAGAGATTGCATAGATTTACTTAATAGTATCTGCCACTAAAAAGTTTGAACGCTTTTTCTTCTTGAGTGTTTTTTAAGTTACAGCTTTAGTAGAAAATTAACAACAAACTAATATCGGGTTGTGGTTGTGGTTGTGGACACCAGATGTATTCGTCGTCCCCACTGTTACTGCATGGATTCCGTAAAGGCGGCATCCCACGAAAGATTGGACCACCATTTGTCGGCTACCGAATTTTATCTTGGAATCATGACATCAAGGTCTTAAATAATAAAAGAACTCATTGTTTAGATCTAGTTTGAAGTGATTATTAAATTAGCTACAGCTGGTGGATTCATTATCATACGTTGAAAAGTAAGACCTGTAGAAGATACTAATGGTAACAAAAACAAACCTGTTGCAGTGGAAATTACGATCCGACCCATTCTGACATATTCCTTTCCACTTTGAAGGAATCGGTCCATACCCTTCATCGCTGAAGCTTTTTGATTCTGGCCATACGCCTAAAGTATTCCCATCATAAGGAAACAGTAAGGCAAAGAAAGTCGAATACTTTAAACAACCACAAAACAAAGGGAGTGCAATTCATGCTCCTATTATCCAAACTCCATGTTTAAAGCTCTTATCATGTTATGATTCTCCTTTAGTTTCTATATATTTTTCATCACAGTGAGAAAGTTTATTAGATCATAGGACCGACCGCATAACTCATCTAGCGTTTTTACGTTACTAGTATAATCAACAATTCCTAGAAATAAACTGCAATAGAAGCCCCATTTTATCGAAAGACTTCCAAATGCAAGAGTTTTATCAACCAGTACTGTATAAGCGTAACCTTTCCTTGGGCATTGCATTTGCGGATAACAGCTCCTGTTCTACAAACTCCAAACAAATAAACTAATCGATTTAACTGTAGACAACTGTTGGGTTCATTTGTATAATATATATATATATATATAATATTCAAACAACGGATGGTCACATATTGCACCTCACGAGGGTAAGGAAATGCGAAAAGAAATTTCTACATCTTCTAGACAAAGTCAACTTTGCATAATTTTGAATTAAGATAATAAAGTTGGATCCAATCTTCACCAATTTATTTTAGTTGTAATCATCAGAAAACCACACGACTAACTCACCAGTATCAAGGTTTCCGATGATTACATCACCGCCAAATCTTGCCTTCTTCCACAGTGAGCTCGAAGGAACTAGGCCGTTCTGCTCCAATCCCAGAAAGCTCCATGAGTGAGTTGTGTGCAATTTCCTCCCTTGGTTCAAGAACACTGACACTACGCTCGGATGCTCTGCGTTTGACAAGGATTTCCAACTCCAATAGCTTTTAATTAGTATAAAGCAAGGAAAAAACAGAGTAAAGGAGTAAAGCAGAGTAGCTTCTAGGTACCCACTAGCTATTTCAGCTGCTACATTCTCGTCCAAATTTGCAGCGAAACCATTGATGTGGTTCGTGTATGAATAAAAAATGGCATCTTTGGCATGCTCCTGACTGCTTCCGTTAAAAGTAGGAAATGATATCAGTAGACTAGCAAAAGTAGAAAACTAAGGTAAGATAAATTAACAAGTATTTGAGAATCCAATTACCTTCGCAAAAAGGATCCCAGAAAATCGTAGTGAGACTCCGTAATTCGATTATACTCTGCAGAGGATACTTGAACTTCATGTGAATGGGCTCCAAGGTATACAACATAGCCCTACAGCACAAAATACATGTCAACAAGAAAGGATTGTGAGGTGAACTTCATTCCTTCTGTTGCTTCCACTGCATGGACAAGTGACTATATTATTATGAATCGTGGTTGATAATATGAAAAAGGATTGAACGCTTACCCGTTTGGAAGCAAGAGTGGGTCTCTGACAAAAAAATAAGATAAGAAATGGCAAAAGGGAAAGGTGTGGACATGGAAGACTCATTGGCCTGTAGTCGTTACCTCTTTTTAAGTATAATATGACCTCACTCTGTTTCTCCACTTCCCTATATAGCTAGCTTATAGAACAGTGGAACGTAAAAACTCCCCGCTATGCCCATTGCAAACGCATCAAATTTATTTAACCATGTCTTTTTTTTTTTTACTATATTTGGTCTTCCCTGTTGTTACGGAATATATGCTTACGGTGGAGATTGAAGATACCTAGCATTTATCTCTATATCATAATGGTTTAGTTGTAATTTAAAATTTAATGATCGATGGATTCATTTTCCACCTAAGAGAGCATAATGGTTTAGTTGTAATTTAAAATGTAATGATCGATGGATTCATTTTCCACCTAAGAGAGCACATTGCTTAAGATACTCACTTTAACTTATATGTATTTTTAGGCACAAATCGAAAACAAAGAAATTAAAATGAGTTGAAAGTACGATATTTTAATCATTTTTCGAAGATTAACTTTTACTTGTCTTTATGGAATAAAAAGAATAAAATTAAAAAACAAGAAAAAGACAAGAAAAAAAAAAGAAAACGCAAAGAAGAACCTTAGATGCTCACGGCATACAGCTAGAAAAATAAGGAAGTAGAAAGATGTGGATGTTTAATGCAAGAACGTGAATTTAAAGGATGATGGACAACAATAAAACGACACTAAGGAGAGAAGAAAACGGCAGCAAAAGAGGAAGAGAAGAGGTTGCTGGGAAGAAACAAAACGCATAGCAAGAAACAAGCAAAAACGACAAGATGTGCAGTGCAAAATGCACAACACCAAGGACCAAAACGACACAGCACGTTGGACATTTGGAGGACCTAAAATGCGCCACAGACGTCCGCGTTTAATGCAGACGTTTGCATCAAATGCAGACAATTTCTGCGTTCAATAGGGGGAGTTCTTAAAGCATGAATAGTGATGTTGGACCATAATGTTAAATTGTCAAATCAAAGAATAGTGAGAAGCGAGAGTAGTAGCGAATAGAGAAAAGGAGGCGCAGTGAAGGGGCACTGCTAGGGTTCTTCAGTAAGGGTTATTAATCGAGGCTGAAGCATTTTTTTGGAAGAGACCTATGAAGGGCTAGACATCCCAACGTCAATTCGGCAATGACATCGATGTCGATGACCCGAGTTAAGTGTATTTTTCTTTTTTATTGTTTTTCTTTTTTATTGTTTCTTTCTCTCAACAGAAATTGATTGTGTTATCATACGTTAATCGATTTAGGTTTTGTGTATGGATAATTGGATTTTCATTATTGTTCGGTTATTTATGTATAAACTCATTGGGTATTATGAAAGGATGATTTTAATGCATTCATTGAATCGTTTAATTACAAATATGTTGCTAGAATTTTGAAATAATCTGTAATTGTTATGTTGAAATTCATGTTTAGTGACTAATGATTCGTAATCATTAGGGATAACATGATTTAAGTTAAATGATGCGTCATATGTGGTTGTTTTCTTGATTAATTGGTTTCTCTAATTCGTAATGCAACTACCTAATTAAATCTAGAGATCGTATCCTAGGTTATTCGGTGGTTAGGTTTAATTAATGATCGTATCTTAATTAAACAAAACCTAAGGAAAAACTTAGGTTAGTTATTAACCCACGATTAATAGTTGCTATGAAGGTTTGAGAACAACAAATCAACGAAGTATGCTTAATTAGGGTGTAGGCCGAGATTGAACTAAAGAACCGGTCCTTACCGAATTCCCATTTTTATCATTTTCTTGCAAGTTTTCTTTAATTTGTTTTTATTAGTCTAGTTTCATTTTATTTTCTAAATCCAAAACCACCCCCAAAACCTAAACACCGATTAATTTCATTTCTACAACTTTACACACTCTCTCTGTGAGATCGACCTAGACTCACCACTGCTATAGTAGTAGCCTAATTATTTTATTTTCATTAGCGTTACGATGTATTGTCACAAACATATGGGTGCTTATTAAAGGACAAGTTTACCGAATTAACCCCATATGAAAAATTCATTTAGAACTTACTTGCATTTCTGTGAAAATTCTCATTGTGATAATTATATAAGCTATCATTTGACTAAAGATTTCTAAAGTTAGCTTATATAGAGATTGCTATGTTTTGATACTACTTATAAATTATTTTGATCATAGGTAGTTCAGTTGGTAATCATTGGATGTAGTATGAACTATTTGGAGGTAGTTGGGTAATTAAGATGAAATTCATCACCCTAAAGTAACTAAGGAGAACATTTTGTTATTCTCGAATAGTATTGATTCAAGAAATCCTTGGCAAAGGTGAAATGATGTTTTGTAAATAGTTTACAATTGTCATTTTTTGAATCAATAGCTAATAATAGAGAACTAATATGATTGAACTCAAAATAGAGTAGATATTAATTTCATACTTTATGTCTAATTGGAACATTATATGATCAAATGATTGAATTATATGAAAAAATCATGTACGAAAATATTAGTAAAAATCGCTTGGACATTCTTAAATATTTGAGTGGTCATGATGCGTTACTTAACACCAATTTTAATATATTAATATATTTTTTAGTTAAAGAATTAAAGATAAATTAAAGGAGTTTAATTTATTTAATCCTAAATATGATTTAGGGTTATAATTTGTATCCCTTTCCAACATATTTGACAAACTAATGGGCCTCACAAGAAGAAGTAAAAGTTTAAAAGAGCAAAGGTATTTTAATAAACTTTATTATTAGATATGATATATTTAATAATTAAGGATCAATATGAGATATTGAATCTTATTTAGGCATAATTGGTATTTAATTAGAATTATTTGTAATTCTAATTAAAGTTTCATTAAAATTGAATTTAATTTCAATTAAAACACAAAAATGTCTAAAACCTATTATAAATAGGCTTAAGCTCTAATGGAGCTAGGCCCCCGAAATTTTTTTATTATTAGGCATGATTTAAATTAATGTTGAGATTTTGAGGGATTAAAATTTGGGATTAATTAGTGATATGATTGAATTATCTTATATTTTCTCATGTATTTTTATATGATTTCAATCCTATTTTAAAGATAAAATGCTTAACTGATGTTTAATTTGTGTTTACTACTAGGTTGGATATGCTGGTATATTTTTGAAACAAAAGAGACATTTTAATTATCTAACCAAATGAGCATTAAAGAGTAACGCATAAGGCAGAGGAGGGAAACGACGTCCCACAGCAAAGATATGGGCAGAAGGTTTTAATTGAGGAGAGTTTAATTGGTCTTGTCATTACACGGTAAAGAGTCTTGCATCAAGAGCAAATTAAATCAAGACGCTAAAGACACAATGCAGGCACAAAGAAGAACGATGACGCATGGGCATGAAAAATTAAATCAGCTATAGGAGAGCAAATTAACATGTGAGCGTTTAATAGACACGCAAAAGGAGAACAAAGCAAACGGACAAGGGGAGCAAGCGAAATTGTGAAAGGAGATGCATTTAAATTGTCAAAAATTAGCTACAGAAAAGAGAGCACGCAGCAACAGACAAAAGGCAGCAAAAATCAATTAGGCAAGGGGGAACGTGTGTGACGTAGGTTTTGAAGGCAGACGCTAGAGCAAAATGACGAAATTAAACCACCGCACAGTAGATTAAAGATTAAATCAGCTGGGAAGGCAACACGCGGAGGAATAAGAACGTAAGTGACGGTAAAAACAAGGCAGCAAGCTTTAAAAGAAAGACAAAATTAGCTAAGGGGGACAACTATGGAGCGCTAACAGGTGAGACATGCATACGCACAGCAGAATAAAATAGAGAGACCAGCAGAAAGCGAAACGCACACGTAGAAGCTAGAATGAGGAGGCGTCGTTTTGGAGAGAAGGCACGCAACAAAGGAGGGTTTTAAAGCTGTGAGAGTTTAATTGTCCTGTTATGAATAGTGCCGACAGAATCAATACATGGTAGACTCAACAAGCTTCAAGGAAGGGGAGTCAGCGTAAGCAATGTTTTAAGAGTTTAAGTGATGATGACCCTTATTGGTCAAATCACTTAAACAGTAGAGATAGAAGCACCGCAGACGAGGAGAGTGAGCAGGCAGTTAAAGGGTTTTTCGGTAAAGATGAAGATGAGGGCTGAAGCACTTTTTGGAAAACACTCATGCAGAGCTAAACGTCTCGACACCAATTCAGAGGTGATATCAACGCTGACGACTCGGGTTAAGTATTTTTTTTATTATTTTGTTGTTTCTTTCTCTCATTAGGAATTGATTGTGTTATCCTATTTTAATTGATTTGGGCTTTGTGTATGG
>JAOTAX010000004.1:11339129-11356783 GCA_025629825.1 Erythroxylum guanchezii | reverse complement strand
CTTTAGAGACAGTCTCTATTGGCTGTTTAGGTTTGAGTTTGCATACAGACACATGGATCCGGGCTTTCGGGAAGGTCCCGGCAACAAATATTTTGTTTTCCGCACCTGGTACATATGATGTACCTCCCGGGATTTTCCTACATATCTATAAGGGATATGGGTTAGTAAAAAGGTACTCGATCACAACAATGACAATTGGAAGTGAGTCCCATGATCATTGCATATAAAATTGATATGTATATTTTGAATTATTAAAACTAATTGTATGGCTGCTCTAAATGTGAAACATGAAATGAGTGATCAAAGTGATACGTGATGCTATATGAATATTAGTGAAATGATCTGAATTACATGATTTCATGAATAATGTGTGTTATGTGATAGGAGTCAGCCATCAAGGATGGTCCACTCACTGAGTTCGCAAAACTCACCCAAAATTTACAATATTTTTCAGGCTTAGAGAAGATCTCCAATTAGACAAATTGGACTCTAGCCACTGCATTCGAGTAGGAGCTAGAGGTCGGAATCAGTTCATGTCTGCATTTGTACTTCTTTAATTTTTGAATCAAAATTTGTTTTCCACAATTATTGTACATTAGTAATTTGAATAATTTTTTTTGTAATGACTTTCAAAATTGTAAATGTTTGTAAATGAGATTGAACAATGAGTGTAGTAACACTCGTGAATTCAAATGTTTATCAATAAAATGGGCCCAATTAGGAAATTGATTTTCCACATATGCGTGCATTGTTTTAAAAAAATTGTAATAAGTTTGATTGAATGATTGTTCTAGTATGCCACCCTTGTAGGGTACGTACTCGTGCATTACTCAGGATATTGGGTACGTGTCTTACGAGAGTGGGGTGCTATAGATATAGACAGCCACTTACACAATCGTGTAGGTAACCATATACTCCAAAAATACCTAAATTTATGGTTTTACATAGACAAAGTGACTTACATGAGCAACATACATAGTCGTGTATATCAACACATATGGGCATGTATACAACCAAAAACAATGTTTTCAAATTTCCACACGTTTACAGTAACTTACACGATTACTATACAATGTCTTTATCTCCAAGTTGCTTCAAATCTTTATTTCTGACCACAATTTCATTGGAATTCATTTCCTTTTGATCTATGAAGGCAATTAACACCTACAAACTATTAAATACTATAAAGCTATTAAATAATAGGCAAAACACATCAAAAAATAGGTATATAAGTATAGTTAATTAATCGTTTATTAGTAGGATACCACTATAGAGTCTTCAAACATTTTATCATCTTCCCCTAACCTCAAAAAAGTTGTACAATAAAGAAGGTCTTTGTCTAATTCAAAATCTCTTTAATATTTTCTCATCCATGTATAATAACTTACTAACAAACTCAAATCTTTTTTTGGTCAATACTGTAAAGGAATATTATGAAAATTCTCTTAGAGTGGAACACTCTCTTCCTTGAGTCTTTCAAGATTAATACTAGCTCTCCACACTTGAAAGAAAAAAGGTTACTTAAGGATATCATATAGCCCTACTTCTACTTCACTCTTGGCCACTAGTTTAGAGGAAAATTTGAACAATATATAGTTCTCTTTAGATACCAAAAACTAAAACAACAATTTTCCTTTCCACTATTTTTTAGCCCAGTTGTTAATAACTAGTAAGGGGGTCTTTCCACTATTAAAAAAACCAACCAAGGTTAAGTTCCAACTTCTTGCACCCTCCTTCAGCACTTCTAGGTATAAAGAGACTATAGAATGACCCTTTGGGTAGGTAGAAAGATAATATTATAAAGAGGACCATGAGCTTTCTCCTAATATTTCCTTCCAACTAATACGATGATTGATATTTTATAGGATTGTCTTGGTATATTTTGAAGGCTAAGGAGGAAGAGACGAAGGTTCAATTAAACAATTGGTATCTCCTAACTGCTTCAAAGGGCCAAATGATGGTTGGGTGGGGAAGGGTGGAAAGGTAAAAATTATTGACGATGGTTTGATTGGTTTGGGAAAGGAAGGCATTTATAGCCTAAACTGTAATAAACCATCCTATAGATAAGAAAAATCTGCTTCAAAAAGTTGTTACCTTAAGGTTTAAAGAGGCAAGAATTAAAAAAAGTGGATAAGAGGTGCAATACTAAGACTTCCTAAAAAGTCACTCATCCTAGTGAGTTTCTGATGACTTTTAGAGCATTGGTGGTAATATGACCATACCATATTAAGAAAAAATTTCTTAAATGTAAAAGATTCTAAATTATTAATTCTAATTTAAGTTGAAATGTAATTATAGCTAATTTTAGAAAATAATTTTTCAAAATTTAATTAGGAATTAATATAATTGTTAATCCTAATCATATAATAAAAATAATTGATTTAATTTTACAATTGATAAAAATATTTTTGTAATCTTTGTTAAATTAGGAATATAGTATTCTACACTTCAGTAACTTTTTCCAGTCTTAGAATTACCTTAATCTAAAAGCTGAATAGGTTATAGGCATGTTTGGATAATAACTGATCAGCTAATTTTTGGCTGATTGATTAAAAATGAGTTGTTTGACTTTGCCTATCAGCTAATTATTGTATTTGGTTGTTGGCTGGTTAGGTTGGCTGAGTCAACCCAACCAGTTAAAATTAAAAAGCTACTAGGAAGTAGGGTTTCAAGAATTAGCTGTTTATTTTTTCTTATAATACCAATTTTACCCTTTAAATTTTTTACCAACGTCTTTTACGCCTCTCTCATGTTCTCTAGAAGGTCTCACTCTCGTTTTCTCTCCCTTGTTCAGATTACCAGATACACAACAACGAATTAGTTGCATGGTTCAGATTACCAAGTTACTGGTAGGTTTTTTGTTTGATTCTCTCTTATTGGTCGACATCTGTGGGTTTATTATTTACTGGTGGGTTTTCAGAGTTTCTGGTGGAAGTATGTGATGAACTGTGGAAGCTCACCAAAAATATCCTGTTTGGCCGACGTATTTATCATGTTCTGGTTAGCTTGGATCAAACCATATTCGGTTACCGGTTGCTGTCCTTTGTTGCTGTAAATTTCTGTTTCACTAGATCCACTTTTGACTTTTTGTTATTGATGGTATAGTCGTTATCCATTGATCAGCAATGGTTAAATCCAATATACATGTAATGTCCTTTTTGTCTATATATTGCCAACTACTTGGAATATTATTCGCTTGATTCCTTTCGACTGAAGTTTATGTCACTGTCTATAGGTTTTATTTTATTTTGTATATTTTAGTGAAAAGAGAGAGAGGGGTACTGGGATGTTATTGTTTGTGTTGATTCTTGTTCCTAAGGGATTCTTGTTCCTACATTCTTTGATGCTTGCTTGTCGGTGAAAAGAGAATTAGTACTTGCATATATACTTACCTTTATTTTTATCCCCATGCAAACCTTAAGTGTGTTCTTTTTGATTTGCAGGCTAGACCAGTTAACATAATAACAGGATCTCATGTATGGATTGAAGACCCAGAAGTAGCATAGATTGATGGAGAAGTTTTCAAAATTGATGGTGAAGAAGTTCAGGTTCATACCACAAATAAGAAAACAGTGAGTTGATGTGGAGCCTTCTCATCTTTCTCCCTGTGTAGTATTTGTAGGAATTAGGCTCTTCAGGATACAAATGATGTTTGTTAAAAGTGCACTTGTAATAGCAGTATCAGTTTATATTGGTTATAAAGTCCTTGGCCTGGTATTGACCTGTTATAACAGTGAAATCCTTGCAAAGAGTTAAGATTTGATGATTCATTAAGTGTTATGACAATGTTAGTTTTCTTTAATGACTTTTACGTAGAACCTGCCTTTCAATCCTCCCTCCGTTGTCCTATTACATACCTTTTGTTGATTATCAACAATCTGGGCTACTTGTAGGTTGTGGCACTTCAAAAATCTAAGTACAGTTGAGTCTTTCATTCTCGTGCACAATATTATTACTTTACTAACAATTTGTTGCATCATAAAAGGAGAAATTTTCTAGAATGAGCCTAGCATTTCTGCACCATTATTAATGGGCTAGTTGACTCAAAATTAGCAGAACATGACTTTTAGAGGTCTGTCAAATAAATAATTCACCTTTCCATCTTATCTTTCATCTAATTCAATAACCATCCCTTTTTAGGTGATGATGTGGTTTCCTATAATTATGGAGAAAAATCTGCACAATTATTGACAGCAACAGGGTTTTTACATCTTGTGTTGAAGCCTTATGATGGGTAAGTATTTAGTTTCCAATGTAAGCACATAATAATGCAAACCTGACTACTATAAACATCAAAGCATTCACTGATTCACATTGTTTGGCTGTATAGACTTGGTCATTACACCGTCCCTAAGGAGATGGTTGAGGTCCGCAACTAGCTTGCCTCAAGGCTGGGGCTTGAGGGATCCCATTGACAGTTTAATTAGAGGATTAGAATCCAGATAAAGCTACTAAGGAAGAGCAAGGAAAACAAATAATGGGAAAAGGAAAAGTAATGGATTTGTTCAAGTAGGTAGATGTACTGAAATGGGGTATGGGTATATGGTATAAATAATTTGACCTTCCTAATTCCCTTTTATTATCTTGCCTGGCCTGAAGAATAAAAGTTCAATGTGTTTTCCCGTTCATTTTGGTAGTAATCTATAAGTAACAAGTCTAGTCAGTTTGGTTTGCAGAGCATTTTGTAGTGAAGTTTGATCAATACAGTGAAAGTTCGGTTAATCACCCTGCTCTCTCTATTTCCATGTCTTGGTAAAAACATTTATTAAAAAAGCATGAGTTCCAAACAATTGCTCACAAGAGATGCATTATTTCATATCAAAACAAAAACATAATGAGGGAACACTTACTACATATGATTATTGATTGATCTGGATAAAGCAGACCATTGTTTTGAAACTATTAACTAGTTACAACTGACGATAACTAGGCTTACATAACTAGAAACTACTTCTACCATTTACTTAATACTACCAGAGCAGAAAAGAGATTATTATTATTATTATTATTATTATTATTATTATCATTATTATTATTTATCATTATTATTATTATTATTATTATTATTATTATTATTATTATTATTATTATTATTATCATTATTATTATTTAACATTATTATTATGTATCATTATTATTATTATTATCATCATCATCATTTATCATTATCATCATCATCATCATCATCATCATCATCATCATCATTATTATTATTATTGGAGTTATAAGCTTCATTTTTGTAGAATTTAATATCTAAAATCTAAATTCCTATAAGAATTGAACTAAATACTAAGATATTAATATTTATACCCTTATAATTTTTTTAAAAGTTATGTCCTCATAAGTCATTTTACACATAAACAACTAATCCTAAACACCTAATTTTACTAAACATCAAATGATAAATAGTTAATGCAATCAGCTAATATAATCAACTATCAGCTATCAGCTGATAGAATCAACTAACAGCTAATGCAATCAGCTGATTGCCAAACAGAACCTATATATTTCTTAGTTTAAGTCATATTTAACCTTATATCCAAACTCTAGCATTGCCATCTTCGCAAGTTGCTACCAATATTGCATTAGTCTCCACTACACTTCACCTACTCTATGAGCCACCATCTACAATCATTAACCCCTGTCGAGCACTTATCATCTTCTGCTTTGAGTCACCGCCACTAAGTTGCATCTCTAATAACACATGCAGCAACCCCTATCGTCATCCACCATCATCGTAGAACTCTAAGCACATTCTGTCCAATCATAGTAAAGACAACTGCAAGTCACTAGTTCTAGAACTCCAACATTTATAACTTGCCTAAAACCCCTTAAACTTACCAACGACTTGTCATAGAGAAGTACTACTACATCTAGCCATACATATCATCATCTCTTTGCTCGCGACAATAAAATGGAAGGCAACATCAGTAAATGTCACCTTTTTCAACAAAAACCACTGCCAAGAAAAGTTCCATAAACCAATAGCAAGAGTTCCACAAATACTTAGAACTGCCATCATAATAAAAGAATCAACAAAAGAATAACCACATCTATAGAAAACATGTTTGGGTTTGTAAAACTTGTATATAGAAATACAAAACAAATTTATATTGCCACAAGTTCTAGTATTTATATTGCTTGTGGCTTATTATGGAGGCCTTAATTTGAAATCTAAAAATTTATGATTATATCCTTTATGGTTTAAGGGTTTTGCAACTTTTAGACTTCCAGATTTCATATCTTTGAAATGAAGTATGGGTTTAATGCTTTATAAAACTTCCTATCTAATCCTATTTTGTAATTAGGTTTTACTTCTGTAATCTGAACTTTTCAAATCTAAATAATATTTGATCCTAAATCTAATTTTTGCATTATAGTTTGCAATTTATTTCCATTTCAATTCCAAAATTACAATCAATGATAACAAAAAGATTAATCAAGTTACAATATTATATATAGGTTTAATAATAATGTTAGAAAATCAATGAAAGATTAGACCATGTGCACAGTGAAAAAAATAAAACTTTTTATCCGATTTCTTGAAAGCCAAGATTATTTTAATTTTATAATATAATTAATTCATAAAATATAATAAAAGTATGAATAACAATCTATATGATTAAGCCCAAGTTTACTATATAAATTGGCACCACTTTCATGGCTTTTAATATACTTTTTGACTCCTAATTCTTGATTTTGTGCTTAAATTAATCCTTGAGTGTGTGCTTGTGTTTTAGGCAATTTGATAGTAAAAATTGTTGCAAATTAACATTAATTGCACTATTAATTATTTTTAGAACAATTGATACTGCAAATTGCTATTATTAATTGTAGGAACTTCAAGGAGAAAGGAGTTAATGTGCTAAAAACAAGAACAAAGGCACTACAAGACTTTCGCCACAGCAAAGCAGACCTGTTGCCGCAGCGAAACATGAAGATTCCGGGACCAACTTTCGGGAAAAGTTCTCCATGGTGAAAATTAATTATTACGCCACAGCGAAGAATCCAAAAAAGAGCAAAAACCTTTCGGGAAAAGTACGTCGTGGCGAACTATCAAAAACCCGAACCATATTTGGAAAATTCTCTCACTATTCGACCCGACCTACTGATCCATCACTTAAAAATCTACCAAATTAGGTTACAGTGGAACAATCATCAACACATAGAAACAATCTCTACCTAGAGAGCCGACACTCATACCTCACACTCTCGACCTTCATCCATTAATTCCATCCACTTTTCATCATCGACTTCATCATCTATTGCTGCTGCCATGGATGCTTTCGGTGAGCTTACGATCGTGAGGATTTTTGAAGGTATGCTCAGCTAAAGCACCATTTCCTCTTGAAGATGTAGCGATGGCTTGAGTTCGATGGGCTTCAAAGGGGAGTAGCCTTTACATTGTCAAGTTTAACTACATTGTTATGAACTCCTGAGTTAGGGATTTATGCCTTGTAGTTAGATTTTCTTGATTAGAGTTTAATCAAGTGTTAAATAATGTATTGTGTTAGGGATTTGTTTATATAGAAGTTGGATACTTAATATATGAAGTCTCATATATGTCTTTTTGGTGATTGTGTTAACACTCTTTTATCTACCTAGTTATCTATGATATTGAGATTATGCTTAATACGAATTGACCACTTGCATTAGCTCATCCATTAACACATACTAAGATGCATTTAACAAGGTTTTGATAAATGGAGTTCACTGATTAAAACCTTGGACTTAAAGAGTTCTTTAAGGTTCATCATTTGGAAACTTAGTGATTTTTTCTCCCAAAAAAATTTGTTTTGAACTATGATAGCCAAAGCTTGTTTTCAAAAGGATTTTATCAAATTGATCATCGTTTGAGTTTTTAAGTTTCTTTCCCAAAAATCCAAAAATATCTTTTATACATTTTTCTTTCAATCAATCAATTTAGTTGAGTTTTACCAATGATCCAAAACTCCCCTTTATCAATTTAGTTGCATTTCTTGACAAATAGGCTAGCTTAGACCATTTGCGCTAGGTTTCGATTAAGTGAGACGAACTAAGGTTGCACTCTGTATTGCAATCCTTAGAATTAAATTTTTGATTTGGTATCCAAGGGAATAACCCAAAGACTAACGCGCGGATCAAAATGGCGCTGTTGCTGAGGATCCAAGCAATTGGTTTTCTTTAGGTTAGTCGTTTTCATTTTTAACTGTCGTTGATAATAGGAGCCTTCTCTTTTACATTTCATTCTGGATAGTTTTCTTTCATACTTGATCGTAGTATAAGTTTTTAATTTCTCTTTACATAGGATAAATTTTGAAAACACAAACAAAGCATACTTTCACAGTTGGATTTTTCATACATAGCATTTTCCATACATACTCTTTGACACCATACACTAGCATCCTTCACATCTCACCTTTTAATTGATTTTGTGTGCTTGTGAGTCAATTTTGTTGCAATTTCTTTTATTTGAATTGTTTCTGTGCATGCCTTGTAGAACTAGACTTGTTCCTTTTCAACGCGAAATTGAGAGACGATTAAGGAAGCTTGGAAAAGAGAGGAAAGAACAAGAGAGAAGTAAGGTAGTTGAGGAAGAGGAATCAAGTCAGCTGACTAGTGGAAGTGAGTCGCGAGAAAGAGTGATCATGATTGAAAACCCAGCTTTTATTCAAAATCCCAACTTTCATGCCAACAAACCTAGAAATGGAGATAATGGAGGAAATGGGGAGCATGAGAGAGTAGGAGAGAATAATGGAAATGAAAGACGGAGAACCATTAGGGAAGCAACAACTTATGATGTGAACTATGATCCATTTACTACTGCTTGCCCTAATTTTGATGTTAATTTTGAAATGAAAAGATTATTGATTAATTTCCTTCCTAAATTTCATGGCTTTGTAGGAAAGGATCCCTATATGCATCTACAATCCTTGTCCATGATCTGCCAAAGTATGAAGCTAGTGGGAGCTTCCCTTGATTAAGTTTTATGGAAGGTTTTTCATCTGTCTCTGGAAGGAAAAGCACGGGAGTGGTACATGAGTCTCCCGAGGCATGTGGCGAATGCCTACCATAGCTAGGAAAATTTGAGAAAAGATTTCTTAAAAAAGTATTTTCCAGCTTCTAGAACTTCATCGATGAGGAAGGAGATTTATTCTGCTAGGCAAGTTTATGATGAATCCCTTTACAACTACTGGAATCGTTTTTAGGATCTATTGTCTAGATGTCCACATCACTAGATACCGGATGAGTATTTAGTGTAATACTTCTATGATGGGTTGAAAAGTCAAGAGAAAGGAATGTTGGATGTGGCATCGGGAGGTTCCTTGATTGATCTTACAACTTCGGAAGAATGGGATTTGATTAAGAAGATGGCTCCGAATCACTAACAGTATAGTGTGAGGGATACCAGGGGAGTACATGAGTTAGGAGCTTCAATAGCTCAAGCTAAAAGAGTGGAGAGTTTGAAGTCTAAGATTGACTCATTGGAAAATAGAATCACTTTGCAATTATCTTTCATCACTGTCGAATTGAAGAACCTGAATGTGCAGTGCCCATCATCTTCTATAGATCTTACCGCACCCAGCTGTGACACTTGTGGGTCGGTAATGCACATATCGAGTATTTCCCCAGGTCGGTATGAAGAGGTGTCCACAGTGTACCAAGGAAGACCAAACCAAAAATGGGACCCTTACTCCAACACTTACAATGAGGGCTGGAAGGCCAATTCCAGATTTAGTTGGAGTAACGAAGAGGGCAGAGCTCCGAATATACTTCAACAAGGAGGAGGAGCTGGTACTTCCACTAACCAGTTTCCTAATCAACAATAAGCTATGATGATCCCAGCCAAGGAGGACACCAATCAACTGCTACATAATATGATGACCTTGATGAAGGAAGAAAGGAATTTGAACAACAATCAATTCAATGCAATAGTCAATCTGATTCAGCAGGCTTCCTCTAAAACTGCTGCTCGGTTCAATGCTTTGGAGAAGAGAATGGAGCAGTGGGAGACCAAAGCAGAAAATATCAACTCATATGTCACTCAGTTGTCCAACAACATGAGTGAGAACCAAGCAAGAAGTAGTGGGACAATTCCTTCTAACACTGTGATGAATCCAAAAAGCCTCAATGTAATTGCTCTCCGAAGTGGGAAACAAGTGAGGTTTAATATTCCAGAAGAGAAAGCATGTGATGAGGAGATTGAGAGTGAGGAAGCGCCTCTACCAAAGGAGAAAATCAAGAAATCTGAAAGTTTTAAGGAAGAATCATTGTTGAGCGAAGGGAAGACTGCATCGAAGGACAAAGGAGCTACTTCAGGGAATTCCAAGGAGAAAGCACCAATACAAGAGCATGGAGAATCAAGCAAGCAGGACGACCAAGGTAAGAAGGTAAATCTTCAAGACCTTCTTTTTCCTAATTCATATTTAATGAGCAAGCGTATGACTGAAATCAAGCATGAAAAGGATATAATTGATTTATTTAGAAAAGTCGAAGTCAACATGCCTTTGCTTGAATCAGTAAAAAGAGTTCCGGCCTATGCTAAATATCTTAAGGACTTGTGCATGAACAAGAGGAAGTTTAGGCCTAATGAGTGAGTCCAAGTGAGCTCAAACATATCAACCCTTTTTAAACCTCAAATAACTGTCAAATGTCAAGACCCTAGATGTTTCACCATTCCATGCATTATAGGAAAAGTAACTATAGGAAGAGCTTTGATGGATCTAGGGGTAGCAATTAATGTGATGCCTAAGTCCGTCTATCAATCCTTAGGAGTAAAAAGTCTCAAGCCCATGTCTGTTGTGTTACAATTGGCTAATAGATCATTTAGGCATCCAGTGGGGATTATTGAAGACATCCTGGTCCAGGTAAAAGGTTTGGTTTTTCCAACTGATTTTTATGTGCTTGATATGTCTTCTGAAGTTGTGCAGGATACCTCCTTAATTCTTAGGCGGTCTTTCTTGAGGAATGCTAGTACCATGATCAGCATGAAGGAAGGTAAGATCACCATGGAGGTAGGCGATCAACAGGTAAGCTTCAATATGTATGAAGCTATGAAGCACCACCATGAAGACTATTCGCTCTTAGGAGTTAATATGCTTGATATGATTGTTGATGATCCATGTATTGAATTTGAACAAGCAATAAATCCCTTGACTAATGATTCCTTGGAGAGAGTATTTGTTGCTGATGTTTCAGGTGGACTACAGAGAGCAAATGCTGGCATAGAACTAGAAGGAGGTCAAGTTACCTCTCCAAAGCATGGGTATGAGGCCAAACGTCCCTTAGGAGCTGAAGGACCCACCTTAAGCACCGGGTTGTTTCTCTTTTTTCACTTGCAATGCACTTTTGCTTACTGATTGAAGAGGTGATGAATTTGTTATGCATGAGTATGTTGACCAAATGTGGGGGAGAAACTTGATCAGTAGGATTAGGTTTAGCTTTAGTCGACTTAGGTTTAGTTGTTTTAATAATACATCTTCCCTTTGAATTCTAAATTTTAATGGATGCATGACACATCTTTAATGATAGAAGAAATTGGTGTAGATGGTGCATTACATTTTTTTTTGTATTGGTATACTTGCATATAAGCTAAGGATCCATTAGAACTTGTTACACTTTTCTTTTTGTGCATCGGGCAAATTTTGCCACAGCATAGTATATTTCGCCGCGGCGACGGATGCCATTTTGCCTCAGCGTGAATCAATTTCTCGTCGCGGTGAACAGTTGTATGCAGCTCTTGCCACGGCATACTTAAATTCTTTTGCCGCAGCGAACGACATTTCTGCACGAATTTTCCCTCGTAAAATTTCTCTTTTTCCCTTAATGTTCTTCGGACTTTTCTTCTGCCCTCTGTCTTTTTCGTCATTTCCACTCTCCCTCCTTCTAAACCTACTAACTCCTTCTTCTCCCTCACTTATGTTCATCTTCTACATTTTCTCTTTGCCGCGGCTTACCTGTGGACTCGCGTCATTCTCTTCGTGCTCGGCCTCCTTCAACAAGCCCTTTTACGTCACTCCTTTTCGCATCATCCAGCCCCTTTCTTGTAAGTTTTCTCTCCTTTCTTTCATCTTCATTTCATTTTATTTTATGTTGATTAGGGTTAGTTCGCTGTGGAAAAGATACTTCTTTCGTCGCAACATGGTAGATTTCAAAGTTTCGTCGTGGCGTGATAAGTAATGGTTTCACCACAGCAACAGATATTTCGCCGCGACGTAGGAAGTATAGCTTTCGCTGCAGCGAGAGACATTTCACTGTAACGAGTTTTTATCTTTTAGTGAATTTGTTTAATCCATGTTATTTTTGTTTTCTGCAGGAAATGCCTCGAACCAAAAATCCATCCCAAAACTCTCCCACCTCATCTTCCAGCTTTTCCCTATCCTCCCTTTCGTCCCACTCTTCCTAATCTTCCCAACCACCTCCTTCCTCCCTTCAAGTTAATCCCGAGTACAATCACCTAGCCGAGAAAATCGACGCTAGGCCATTTATCAAGGAACGACCTTTTCCTCTAACCCCACATAACAACCTTTTCGTACACCAACTTGTTCAGTTCCAGCTTTCCAGCTTGGTTCAGCCTAGGGACTAAGGAAATGACAAATTTGTTCGTCATTTCTACACCCATGCCCGCTTCTATAACACCTTGGACATTAATTTTTGAGGTGTCACTATCCCTCAAGCCTTCACCACCGCTAGCATCAGAGACCATTATCTCCTTCCCCCTGTCCTTCGTTGCCACTACGAACAACTAATCCACTACTACCCTTGGGACAATGTCCTTCGTACCTTTTTATCCTGAGGGTGCTGAATGGCATCAACCTTGTATTTATCAACGCTACATTAGGCGTTCTGACCTCCACTCCGAGGCCCGTCCTTGGTTGCACCTTGTCAGCAACAACATCCTTCCAACCACCCACCTCGCCTACGTCACCAAACAACAAGCCCTTTACCTCTACCTCCTTATGGTTAGCCGGCCGGTCGACATAGCCCACACCATCGCATCAGCCCTCCGTGAATCCATTCCCACCGCCAAACTCACCAACTCCATCACCTTTTCACCAACATATTCCGGGCCCATCGTGCCCTAGAATACAATAATAATAGTTATTTCTACCCATCCCCCCTCTTTCGCTGTATCTGCCTCAAACAACCTCGCCTCCAACCTCCTCCTTGATCCCCTCCCCGATCCACCCCACCTCCTCCTATTGCTATAACCACCCTTGTTGCCACCCATTCCGAGGCCTTTCCTTGCGAGGACGTCCTTTCCATCCCAACACCTCCTGAGCCCCTCACGTTACAGGCCCTCGCTCGCTGAGCGGACATACTTCAGGAGCCCTTCTGCGAGTGGAAACTAGACAGGAGCAAGACCGCCAGTGTCACCGACGAATGGATGCCCTGATTGCCGCCCACCTGCACTTTCCGCTTCCTTCGGAGGAAGACGATTCCCTCGACGACGCTGGCACATCTGGAGCCGGCCCTTCTGCTGTTGCGCCTGATCATCTGATGGAGTAGTTTAGACATTTCTTTCTGAATTTTTTCTTTTCTTGTTGTTGTAATTATTTTTGTTTTAGTTAGTTAGTTGGATCAATAGCTCATTTTGTAATGACCAAATAGTTGCACCAATTATATAAAATTATTTCTCTTTTCCATTTTATGCACCTTCCCTTTTCACTTTAATGCTTTCTCTCTGTTAATTGTTCTTTTTCATTGAGGACAATGTGTTATTTAAGTGTGGGAGAGCTTTTTCCTACCTTGTTACTCTTGTTTGTGCTCTATTGTGGCCATTTATATGTTGGTGTTAGTCAATTATACATAATGTTAAAATTTTTAAACTTGGTGATTGTGAAAACTCAGTTCTGCTGTTTTTCACCGCGACGTACTTGGCCTTCGTCGCAGCCATATGTGTGTTTTTTCCCGCGGCCAAATTTGTGAGCTACACCCTTGCAAAAATCATTTTGATGAAAAATTTTGCCTCAATTCAACAATTTTTCCACACTCGACTCTTATAATTCTTGCTTTTCAAAAAATTTATAAGTTTCAAAGTGATGCTTGAGTTTTTGAAAATACCTCCCATTTTTAAAATGATAGTCAGTTTTGGCTAAATTTACTTTTGATATTTTCAACACAAAGTAAGTGAAGTCATGCTATCAAAGTAGCACTTTATGTTTTTAAGACTTAAGATTGTTCATTGAGATATTACCCTTGTTGGAAGGATATTTGGGCCTGAAATTTTTTTCAATTCTCGTGTGTATCTGCTTATTTCATATCTCTCTAGAAATTGTTTCAATTCTTAATCAAAGCTTTATGAACTAGAATTTTGTTAAAATGATAGAGGCATTCTTTCAAAACCTTTTGCCCCAAACACATTCCCATAAACACTTATCCATTACTAGCCCCTTAAGCCATTATTTATGAGCACATGCACACATCTTTATATGGTGTCAATAGGTTATTTTACATTTCCTTCTAGTTATTTCAAAAAAAAGGAGAAAAGAAAGAAAAAGAGAAAAATACAAGAAGCATGAAATATAGTTATGTATGTATGTGGTATATTTTTGTTAAAAAAATAATTTTTGTGTCAATATTGTTTAACTGTTGACATCTATTTTATAATTCTAGTGCATGTATTCATACTTTTTCTTTCTTCATCCATTTCATCTAGCCTTCCGTACATTACAAACTTGAAAAGTCCTTTTGATTTCCGGAATTATAGTTCTTGTAGTAGAGAAGTAGGACTGGCACAAGCTTATGGTAGAGAATGGATTAAGCAGATTTTAGAGTGAAAATATCCTTAAACACAAATGAGAAGAGAGCAAACACTTTACCTTGAGTGAAATCTCTTTTGTTCAATCTCTTGGATTAAAATTTTTCATGTTTATTTTCTTATCCCTCTTTCAGTCTGCTTTGATTGATTTCTGAGAAAACGATTTTTGACAATTTCCTATTATTATTTTGAGCATGGTCAGAATTTTTCTTTTACACTTGTGTCTCTTTGACTCTTATAAACTTTGTCCAGAAGTACGAAGGTCAAAGTGTGGGGGAATGTGAATGAGCCCAAGTTTACTATATAAATTTGCACCACTTTCATGGCTTTTAATATGCTTTTTGACTCCTAATTCTTGATTTTGTGCTTAAATTAATCCTTGAGTGTGTGCTTGTATTTTATGCAATTTGATAGCAAAAATTGTTGCAAATTAACATTAATTACACTATTAATTTTCTGAGAACAATTGATATTGTAAATTACTATTATTGATTGTAGGAACTTTAAGGAGAAAGGAGTCAATGTGCTGAAAGCAAGAGCAAAGGCGCTACAAGACTTTCGTTGCGGCAAAGCAGACTTGTCGCTATGGCGAAATATGAAGATTCTGGGACTAACTTTCAAGAAAAGTTTGCCGCGGAAAAAATTAATCATTACGTCACAGCGAAGAATCCAGCAAAAAGCAAAAACCTTTCGAGAAAAGTACGCCGGGACGAACTATCGAAAACTCGAACCATATTTGGAAAATTCTCTCAGTATTCAACCCGACCCACTGATCCATCACTTAAAAACCTACCAAATTAGGTTACAGCAAAATGATCATCAATACACGGAGCACTCTCTATCTAGAGAGCCAACACTCATACCTCTCACTCTCGACCTTCATCCATTAATTCCATCCACTTTTCATCGTCGACTTCATCATCTGCTGCTGCTATCATGGATGCTTTCGGTGAGCTTATGGTCGTGAGGATTTCTGAAGTTATGCTCGACTAAAGCACCATTTCCTTTTGAAGATGTAGTGATGGCTTGAGTTCGATGGGCTTCAAAGGGGAGGACTCTTTACATTGTCAAGTTTAACTACATTGTTATGAACTTCTTAGTTAGGGATTTATGCCTGCTAGTTAGATTTTCTTGATTAGAGTTTAATCTGAACAATGTTTTGTGTTATGGATTTGTTTGTGTAGAACTTGGATGCTTAATATATGAAGTCTCATATATGTCTTTTTGGTGCTCCTATGTCTTAAGAGGGGAGGCAGTGCTCCTATGTCAGAGAGGAGTGCCAGAACTTTCCCTGCACAATCTGAGGAGAAGAGTAGTGGATCAAGCAGGCCTAGATAGATGAAAACTGTCTCACATCAAGCCTCAACGGCTGGAGGCAGCAGGAGGGGAGATGGCGATAAGCCGCCCATTCTCAAATGTGAGCACTGCGGAAGGTTTCACAAAAGGGAATGTTATCGACTGACTGGAGCATGCTTCAGCTTTGGGGAGAAAGGACACATGGCAAGAGAGTGCCTTCAGAATCTAAGACATGAGAGAAGTCAGATGAAAGCTTCCAAAAGGGCCAAGATAATAGGACATAGGACAATGACGGAAATAGGCAGTAGAAGTTCTGATGCAGCCAGGAAAGTGAACCCTCTAGGGAGAACGAGGGGACAAGCACCAGCTAGAGTGTTTGCTATGACAAGGGAGGATGTAGAGAGAACTCCAGAAGTCGTAACTGGTATGATTAAATTATTTGATGAAGATGTTATTGTTTTGACTGATCCAGGTTCTACTCATTCGTTTGTGTCATTGAGTAGAACTATGCATGGTAGAGAATTGAGCCCATTGGATACTCTTTTATTGGTGAGTACTCTAATTGGCCAATGTATTATTATTAGTCAAGTCTATAGAGGCTTTAAGATTCATATTGGAGAGGAACAATTAGTGGTGGATCTAATGCCATTGAGGATGGGAGGATTAGATGAGATTTTGGGGATGGACACTTTCGAGAAGTATAATGCCAACGTGGATTACAAACAGAAGATCTTGGAGTTCAAAATTTGAAAAGGTAGAAAGGTGGTGTTTATGGGGGACAGAAAAGCGAGTTCGACTAGAATGGTTTCGGCTCTAACAGCAGAAAAACTGATGAGGAAAGAGTGTGAAGCATTTTTGGCCTATGTGGTAGACACAAAGGCAGATAGAGGGAAGTTAGAAGAAATACCTATGGTCATGGAATTTTCGGATGTCTTTCCCGAGGAATTACCAGGACTAGCATCACCTAGGGAAATTGAATTTCCTATTGAACTTCTTCCGGGTACAATGCCAATTTTGATTCCACCTTATAGAATCGCTCTGGCAGAATTGAAGGAGCTTAAGGAGCAATTGGAAGAATTATTGGAGAAGTGTTATATTAGGCTGACCTCTTCACCATGGGGAGCTCCGGTCCTTTTTGTAAAGAAGAAAGATGGATCGTTGAGGATGTGTGTGAATTACAAGAAACTCAACCATGTCACTATCAAGAATAGATATCCGATCCCCCGCATAGATGATTTGTTTGATCAGTTGTAAGGGGCAAGAGTCTTTTTTAAGATAGACTTGAGATTGGATTATCACCAATTAAGGATAAAGGAGCCTGATGTCTCAAAGACTGCTTTTAAAACACGGTATGGCCATTTTGAGTTTTTGGTTATGTGATCGCGGTTCGTCGATCAATCTAGGATCGATCTTTGGAAACCGGTCAAAAACAATAAATTCCAAGATTGCAGTATAAGCTGAACCTCGGGTCGTCTCACTTTTTGGAACCGACAAAAAATGGTTAAAAGCTAGCCTAAGTCAAACAAATGCAATAAAAGCTAATAAAAAGTTGGGGGTTTTGTGTATTGATCAAGACTAAGGAAAATAACTAAAATTGAAGAAAATTTGTATAAAAAGT
>JAOTAX010000004.1:11326802-11339029 GCA_025629825.1 Erythroxylum guanchezii | reverse complement strand
AGCTCCAAGGAAGCTCTACAACTTCCATGAAGAACTTGAAAATCAATTTCATCTCTAAAGGGGGTCAA
The DNA here is from genome assembly GCA_025629825.1 of Erythroxylum guanchezii. Taxonomy (NCBI): domain Eukaryota; kingdom Viridiplantae; phylum Streptophyta; class Magnoliopsida; order Malpighiales; family Erythroxylaceae; genus Erythroxylum; species Erythroxylum guanchezii. Next base: position 11,338,961 of record JAOTAX010000004.1, on the reverse strand, counting down.
AAACCCAATTAAAGTTACTGCCCCTACTTGTCATCTCAAAACAGTAACAGAACTTCCAAAAATTATAACTTCCTATTCCAATGTCCAAAAATTCCAAACTTTACGTCAATGGAAAGATCAAGACATAATCTAAAACTTTCATGAAGCACTTAAAGACAATTTCAACCTCTAACTAGGTCAATTTTTCACTCAAAGATTCTGCCATGCTAAACATCACCTAAGAAAAATCCAAACTTTCAAATTTCATATCTTCCAATTTCCACATCCAAAAATTACATACTATATGGCAATAAAAACCTAGGAATATAAGCTACAACTTTCATTAAGGCCACTTTCTCCAATTCAGATCACATCAATACGGCGCTTGGCCTTAAAGCACAACATACATAATCTTATACTTAAGAGCATTTTCAAAAACAAAGTAAAATAACCTTAACTTCGGAAAATCATAATTTTCAATTCCGATATTGAAAAATATCATATTTTATGGCGACGGAAAGCTTTCAACAGAAGCTACAAGTTTCATGAAGATCATTTTCTCGAATTCTGCCTAAATCAAAAAGTCAACTCTCTACTCCAAAAAGTCAAACTTTCATAATTCATCAATTCGCACACTCTTTCTCTTTATTTCTTGAATTTTCAACTTCCATTTCAACCAACTCATTCACTTAAACTTTCATAACTCAAACAAATTTACTCAAATGTCAAAGTCCTCAAAACTAATCGACTCTTTTTCCAATTAATTTTCCTTAAAGCACAATTTCATCTATAACACTATACATATACAAAAACACTCATTTCAATTCATTTTAATATTTCTATTTTTCACTAAAAATTCGGGGTCCAATAGGAAGAGTTCGCCGTGGCAAACTTGTAAGAATTCACGAGGAATTTTCCTTTCTAGAAAAGTTCACCGTGGACATGCTTCGGTATTTTAGGCATAACTTTTTCTATAGTTATCCAAATGGGATGATTTTTTATTTGGAATACACTAGAGAAATAGGGATACAAATTGTTTGACGAAATTGAGTTTTAATTCATGCTCTAAAAATTTCAATTTCTGGATGGAAGTTGAGCACAAAATACTGTTTCAGTAAAAGAACAGTCTAAAAATTTTTGGAGTATAACTTTCTAATTACTGAACCAAATTGAATGATTTTGTTGTTATTAGAAACTTAAGACAATGGGGAAAATTTTTCTAGAAGAAAGTGTTATCAAATTTCTTCATTTACCTTATCAGAATGATCATGGAAAATTGACTCAAAGGTTTAGATTTTTGGAAGGGTCTTAGTTCATAAAGCTTAGAAAATGCATAGATTTAAGTATTCTAGAATCAATTCTAGTGAACATGCTTTGTGGGTTATCAATTTGTATTCCTATTGAATGGGATTTTTGCCAATGTGAAGGGGATCAAGAAAGGCAAGAGGAGCAAGGGAAAAGGCGTCTTTGAGCAAGTAATTAAGCAAGGAATTCAAGGTGGGTTACATGTTTATAATAGAGTTAATAAGCCACTAATGTTTTCTTTTGAATCAAAAGAATAAAATGATTTCAGTTACTTCATAAATATTGCATTTATTGCTTTTGAATGATTTGAGAAATTTTCATATGTTTGGTTTATGAATTTGGTTTATGAATTATGAAATGATGATGGAAATGTGTTTGAAATGTTACATGCTTATGAAAATCATGTTTTCGAAATGTGCCATTTTGGGCAATCTGTTTTCAAGTCATGAAATACATGTTATGTGGGTTTGTGGTAGTCCATTCTATTATGTCAAGTGCACTTCGACTCTATTAAAGGTTTCTCCCACCTGCCTGCTAATGGCATGGAGCTCCTTTATTGACTCCCTCATTTTTATGACTACTCAAAACCATTATATGGGATTGCGATAGTATGTTCTGTTTACAACTACACAAGACCATTATATGGGAATGTGTTAGCACGTTTTGTTTATGGACCTACCCAAACCATGCTAATGTGCTTATATGTTATGAATTGTTGACAAATTTGATGACTACATGACTTATGCAATTTGTGAATTTATCTGACAAGTTGAGATTTGAGAAATATGTGTTTTATGGATTCAATATGAATTTTCTATAACAAATGAACATTTCAACGGTTTTGCTTGTTTCTCCGTAATAAACTATTACCCATGAGCTTTCAAGCTCACCCCCCGGTTCCTCCTATCTTCAGGTGATGAGCAAGAGATCGAGTGATCGAGCATAAAGGCATTACTTAAATTCTGCATATTTTGGATTTTAAATTCTCTTTTGTAAAAGACAAGGTTTTAGCCGCATTTCAAGCATCATTTGTTCATCTGTAAAGTTTGTATTTTTGGATTATGATGTATTGTGGCTTGAAATGCCCATTGACCGCGTGTCGTTACACTAGTCAAAATAAAATAACTAGACCTACTACTATAGCAGTGGTGAGTCTAGGTCGATCCCACAGAGTGTGTGTGTAAAGTTTATGAAATGAAATTAACTGGTGTTTAGGTTTAACTGGGGGTTTTGGATTTTTAGAATAAGAGAATAAATTGAAACTAACTAATAAAAACAAATTAAAGAAAACATGCAAAAAATGATAAAAGTGGGGAATTCGATAGGGACCTGGTTCTTTGGTTCAATCTCGACCTACACCCTAATTAAGCATATTTTATTAATTTGTTATTCTCAAACCTCTCCTAGCAACTATTAATCATGACTTAATAATTAACCCGAGTTTTTACTAGGGTTTTGTTTAATCAAGATACGATCGTTAATTAAATCTAACCACCAAATAACCTAGGATAGGATCCCTAGATTTAATTAGGCAGTAGCATTACAAATTAGGAAAACCGATTAATCAAGGCAACAACCACATACGATATGTTATTTAACCTAGGTCATGTTATCCCTAATGATTACGAATTATTAGTCGCTACATGAATTTCAACATAACAGTTACGGATTATATCAAAATTCTAGCAATGGGTTTCCAATTAACGATTCCATGAATGCATTAAATCATCATCCCACAATACCCAATGCGTTCATACACAAATAACCAAATAATAATGAAAATCTGATTATCCATACACAATACCCAAATCAATTAACATAGGATAACACAATCAATTTCTAATGAGAGAAAGAAACAACAAAATAATTAAAAAAATACTTAACCCGGGCCATCGGCGTTGATGTTGCCTCTGAACCGGCACCGAGACGTCACCCTTCCATGAGTCTCTCTCGAAAAAATACTTCAGCCCCCATTCAATGTCTAGCCGAAACCCCCTTTACTGCCTCCCTTGTCTGCGTGAAATGCACGCAGCACTGCATTAAATGCAGCTAAGCCACCGCCTCTGTTTTGTTCCCTTGTTCCTGTAGCATCCCTGTAGTGTCCACTATAGCGTGATTGGACAAATAAAGATTGGGGGTTCTTCTTATTCACGCCACTGTTCATGCACACAACCCCCTCCCCTCGGCTCTACTCTTCTGCCCTTGTGCGTTTTGAGTAAAATGCCCCACAACTACGCACAGCATAGCGTTTTCTGCATTGTGTGAAGCATTTAGGAGCGTTAAATGCATGTGTGAAACGCGTGCCCGCAGCTCTCCTCTATTCTCTTCTCGTGCGTTGTCGTTTTTGCTTGCTACTCCTTGCTTGGTCAAGCGTTCTCCTAACGCTACCGTTTTGCTCATTATCTGCTGCAGTGTTACTTCAACGTTTTAATTCCAATGCATGCAAAATCATGTTACCTTCTTCTTCTGCAATTGTTTTATTATTGAACCATAATATCCATGTAGTTGTATGGGTGTGAGATGCAGTATTTAATTTATCTTCTTTGTCCTTTCATTTTTCTTGTATTCTTCTTGTCTTTTAATTTTCTTCTTCTCGCTCTATAAAGACAAGTGAGTATTGATCTTCAGAAAATAACTCAATGTAATTCTTCCGACTCACTTTAATTTCTTTGCTTCCAAATTGTATCTAAAATCATATATGAATTAAAGTGACTATCTTAAGCATTTTCATATCATTAATCGCTAAGTGTAAATGATTAAATATATCAACACTTAAACACATAACAAATTCTCCCACACTTAGCTTTTGTCTATCCTCGGGCAAAACAACCAAATTAAGTGCAAAGACCCGAAACATTTACTCAATTCCTATATTTTATAAGTATATATAATCACAAGCAAAGATGAGTGATTTTAAAAAATCAAAGCAAGATGTCAACATTCCAAGCTTTTACTTATGATCAATCAACATTCATCATCCTTAAAAACTGAGCAATCTAACAGTAGACTCGAAAAATGTGTTTAGCTAAAATACACTCTAGCTAAAATACACTCAACATTATTCATGATCATGACAATCCATAACGTTGCATATCATTTCATTTCTCCACCACTAATGTTTACATGCAAAATTACAAATTAAAGGACTTTTTAAGGCTGTAATGTGGGCAAGGGAAGGTGAGATGTATTTGGGTCAAGTAGCATGAAATTTATCAAAGCTAGTGAAACAAAAGTAACACTCAATCAAAAACTGGGTACCGTCAGCTATGAAAAATGCAACATATATACTTCACAACCCCATTCAGCTCTCATACATAAACCAAATGAAGCATATACTAATCCGAAGGAATCACTCATACAATTTATGCCAACAATACATTGAAATCATAAGAGTGAACCTTCCTCGCCAAAATCTACCTCATATTCAACATATTCAAATAACACATTCATTACAACTCTAGGAAGATGCATTAACCATAAGCAACTTTTCAACACATATGCAATTCCTCCTTGATAAATTAATTTAAACAATTTTTGTCAATTTTTTTCATTTTCTTCTTTCTTTCTTTTTAATTTTCTTTTCTTTTCTTTTCCCTTTTTTTCTTTTTTTCTTTCTTTTCCTTATAAAAAATTAAAATAAACTACATCAACATGGGAATTTCAATGATAAGAAATAAAATAACATCCCAACATTATAACCAATCCTCACATATGTACACCCCTACACTTAGAATTTTGTACATCTATAAACTCAACAATCACAAATGTTCCGCTAGCTTTAGGACTTGGGTAGGACATCTGGTTAAGTTTAAAAGCAAAAGCATAAAATGTGGTTTATACAAAAAGAAAGGCTAAAGCTCAAAGGGGTTTATCTAGGGAAAAATCAGGTCAATAGGATATGTTATTTGGTTAATGTAGTTTATGGAAAACAAAGAATGCTTAATCATATCCATGTTAATGCATGTGATAAAAATGTGTCTCGCATAGAAATTCAAAGCAAAATTGGGACGTACATGTCATGAAGGTCACACATTATCAAAAGGCAATGAGACCGATATGGATGTGTCAGTCAAATAAGGCTCAAAATCTCACCGGCTTGGTCTACTATTAGCCACTACTCTTCTAAAGATAATGCATATCGACCAATCACAAGAGCAAAAGTACATGCTAAAGTTGCTATGAAATTCTCTAGTCAGTCCACACTCTAATCATGATTATATAATCCCAAAAGCAATAGAAAATAAGAAAATGTTTGTTTCACTTGTTTTATTCTTTCTCTCATTTTGATTGAAAACTTAAAAACAAGTAAAACAAACAAATTCAAAAGCACACATGTATATAAAAAGTAATGCGGAAATGTAAAGGAAAAGAAATTTACTTCCCTTAGGTTGCCTCCTAAGAAGTGCCTTTATTTAGGGTTGCTGGCTCGACTGCTTGTTTTCCCCTCACGTGACGAAATTGTGTTCTTCAGGTGTCACATGCGGCTCCTCCACGTGAGGTAGTTTTGGATAGGGTCTTAGTTGATCATCATCCTCATTCAGCGTCTTCCCTATTCTTACATTCTCAATCCCGATTGGATCCATACAGTCTAAAAATATTTCGAATGTCTCTTCACCTTTTTCTTCATCATTCAATTCCTCCAATCTGTTATGTAAAGGTAAAGAGTTAGTCTAAAAAATAATCATGGACTCAGTACTTACCTCGGACCTAAAAGATGTGTCCTCTTCGACTTTAAGCTCCTTCTCAACTTCTTTGATACAAACAATTCGTTAAGGGTTGACTTCAAAATTCTCAAGCTCTTTATCACTTTGCAAAGTTTCTACAGAAACGTCCATTGGGTATACCTCGGGTTGATACGGCTGCTCCTTTTCGCTTTGCGATTCTAGGCAATCTAGCCTTATTGCCATCTAACTCATTAGGTGTTCCATCCTCTGTTGGCTCGCTTTTGTCTCTTGTCAGAATTCTTGCAATTGCTGCTACATATTTTGTTGAAATTGTTGCATATCTTATTGAAATTGCAAATTGTTAGCAGCAAGATTCTTAACAAGTTCTTCTAAAGATGCAACTGAATCGTGTTGGCTCTCTGAATCTTGGGCATTAGGTCATGTGTTTCTTGGAAATTGCCCTCCATCCTTCTAGAATTGTAGAGTTTTCTCCTGCAATTGCAAAGTATTAACTTTCAAAATATTAATCAACTCTTCTAGAGATGGACCAGAGTCGTGATAGGAAGTTTCTGGTCTGTACGAGAATTGATATGCGTCTTGCAAACTATTATGGAAGTAATTCTGGTGATTATACCATCCATAACAAAAGTTAGGTTGATCAGTCCAAAAATTGTTATAAGATTAAGAATACTTGTCATAAAAGAAATTACTTTCGTCCATATCAATTTTTTTAAGCACGAAAAAATGAAAAGATCACGAAATAACTGAAAAGAAATCAATTACGAACAAATATATATAAAACACCAATTAAATCATAAACTAAAACTAAAACGCCGCACTCCCTAGAAACGATGCCAAAAATTGACCATGCGTCGTTACGCTAGTTAAAATAAAATAACTAGGCCTACTACTATAGTAGTGGTGAGTTTAGGTTGATCCCACAGAGAGTGTGTGTATAGTTTATGAAATGAAATTAATTGGTGTTTAGGTTTAACGGGGGGTTTTGGATTTTTGGACTAAGAAAATAAAATCAAACTAACTAATAAAAACAAATTAAAGAAAACATGTAAAAAAGTGATAAAAGTAGGGAATTTGGTAGGGTCCCGGTTCTCTGGTTCAATCTCAGCCTACACCCTAATTAAGCATATTTTATTAATTTGTTGTTCTCAAACCTCTCCTAACAACTATTAATCGTGACTTAATAATTAACCCGAGTTTTCCCTAGGTTTTGTTTAATCAAGATACGATCGTTAATTAAATCTAACCACTGAATAACCAAAGATACGATCTATAGATTTAATTAGGCAGTAGCATTACGAATTAGAAAAATCGATTAATCAAGGCAACAACCACATATGATGCATTATTTAACCTAGGTCATGTTATCCCTAATGATTACGAATCATTAGTCACTACACATTGGAATTCTCATGCGTGTTGTTTTTGATTGCTACTCCTTGCTTGGTCAAACGTTCTCCTGACGTTGCTGTTTTGCTCATTATCTGCTGCAGTGTTACTTCAATGTTTTAATTCCAATGCATGCAAAATCATGTTACCTTATTCTTCTACAATTGTTTTATTATTGAACCATAATATCCACGTAGTTGTATGGGTGTGAGATGCAGTCTTTAATTTATCTTCTTTGTCTTTCATTTTTCTTATATTCTTCTTGTCTTTTAATTTTCTTCTTCTCGCTCCATGAAGACAAGTGAGTATTGATCTTCAGAAAATAACTCAAATATAATGCTTCCGACTCGCTTTAATTTCTTTTCTTCCAAATTGTACCTAAAATCATATATGAATTAAAGTGAGTATCTTAAGCATTTTCATGTCATTAATCGCTAAGTGCAAATGATTAAATATATCAACAATTAAACACATATCACCAATCCCTATGGGACGATTGCTATCCATACTGCGATTTTCGATCTGTATACTTGTAGGATAAGAGGCTTTAATTTAAAATTTGGAAAATTAGCTATCAAGTTTTTTACGTCGTTGCCAAGGATTGCTCCTAGCATCGAGTTTGGTTTGAATTGTTTTGATTTGGGTTTTCTTTTCATTTTTACTTTGATTATTCTTTTCTGGTGTGTAATAGGTGTATGCACACGAGGATTGCAGGAGTTGCAGAGAAATTGCAAGAACTTGACATCACCAAAGTAGAAAAGGAATTGAGAAAGGCAAGGAGACAAGATTAAATTGAGAAGATAGTGGTGGACAGAGGGAACAAGGTGGTGAAGAAAGAACTTTGATGGACTTTATGCGGCTAGGGTTTAACTCGAACCTGTAAGGAATTGCTAAAGCCCCAGTGAATGAGAACAATTTTGAAATGAAGCCTACTTTACTTAATATTTTGAAAAGCAATGTTCAATTTTATGGTTTGCCATATGAGGATCCTAATACTCATGTTGCCAATTTTTTGGAAATTTGTGACACTTTCAGGCCAAACGGCTTGTCGAAAGATGTAGTGAAGATGAGATTGTTTCCCTTCACACTAAAGGATTGAGCAAAGGCATGGATGAACTCCCTTACTCTAGAACAAGTCAGACTATGGGACCAGTTGATGCAAGCCTTTTGTCCAAATATTTCCCATTGACAAAGACAATAAAGATCATCAAGGAAATCACCAACTTTCAACAAAATGACAGAGAATCATTGTACGAGGCATATGAGCATTTCAAGGAGTTGCAGAGGAGTTACCCCCATCATAATCTACCTAGGGAATTTTTGCTACAAACATTTTATAATGGGGTTAATTTAGTAACCAGAAGCACCATTGATGTAGATGCAAGAGGTTCATTGATGAAGAAGACCATAGATACTACGTATGACCTGATTGAAGACATGACTACAATCAACTACCTTTGGTACAATGAAAGGAGTAAACCACTACAGATGAAGAAATAAAAAGGGGTTATGTCAGCAGATTCAATAGCTACTTTATTTGTAGAAATTACATCATTAAGGAAATAGGTAAGTGATCTTCAATCTTCATCCAGTTCTTTGAAGTATATGCATCAAAATTGTGAGATTTATGGAGCGGATAGTCATAATTCATCAGAATGTTATTTGATGAGCATTGAAGGCACAAAATAAGCTCATTATTTAGGCTTCCAATAGAGGTCAAGTAATAACCATATTTTGGTACTTATAATGTTGGATGAAAAAACCATCCAAATTTTTCTTGGGCTAACCTTGTAGGAACCAATTGGAGACCTCAAAGACCCCAGGATTTCAAGAAAAGGAAAGTAACTCACATGTTGCCATTGAGTCAAAGTTTGGAGGTATTGAATTAAGGCTAGAGGCAAAAATGGAAGTATAATCTGCAAGGATAGATTCTCAACTTTCACAGTTGAGCTCCCAATTTTCAAAGATGATGGAAGTGATGGGTACAATTGGATTGAAGGTGAACAATATCGAGGAGGCACAGGCAAGAAGTGATCAGGCAATAAAACGTTATCAAGTGAAGACTGATCAGTTAATTAAAAATCAACCATCATCAATCTACAACCTAGAGGTGCAGATGGGTTAGCTGGCAACTGTAGTATCAAACAAACCCCAAGGTAACCTTCCCAAAACTTCATAACCTTATCAGAAAGAACATTTAAAGGCAATTTAGTTGAGAAGCGGAAAGGAGTTATCAAAGCCAGTCTTAAAGGAAGTTGCTGATCCAGTGGAGAAAAGTTAGGAAAAAGGTAAAGAGAAAGTCACTGAGGAGGAGGAACCCCATATAATCTACCTCCACCATATGATACAAAATTAGCGTTTCCTCAGAGAGTGAGTCAGAATCTAGTGGAGACCTAATTCAATAAATTTTTGTAAAAATTGAAGAAGCTGTATATGAGTTTTTCTTTTCCAAAAGTTTTGGGGCACATGCCCAAGTACACTAAGTTCTTAAAGTAATCACTTTCTCGTAAACGAAGTTGGGATTCAAATCAGACAGTAACATGGACAGCCATTTGCAGCTCTGTGATCACGAACAATATTCCTTCAAAACTAAAGGATCCAGGGAGTTTTACTATTCCTTTTATTGTTAATGGTGTTGAATTTTCTAAATGTATATGTGATTTAGGCCTAGTATTAATCTGATGCCATTATTTATTTTTAGGAAGCTAAACTTAGATGACATAAAGTCAACGTTAATGACAATTTAGTTAGTTGATTAGTCCATAAAGAATCCTTTTGGAGTTTTCGAAGATGTTTTGGTAAAAATAGATAAGTTTGTGATTCCTGTTGACTTTGTCATTCTTGATGTTGTTGAAGTTAGAAATTGTCCCTTGATTTTGGGACGCCCATTTATGAATACTAGTCAGGCGTTGATTGATGTGAATAATGGTGTGCTGATTTTGCGTAGTGGTGATGAAAAAGTTGAGTTCAACATGAATAAGAGTTTGAAAAATAGGGAGGAGCTGGATTGTTGAATAAGAATGGATGTGATGGATAAATGTGTTGAGGAGATAACTGGTACAATTATAAAAACAATGAGTGGGAGGGAATTAGAATTGAATGAAGAAGATGAGAGTGGAAAGAGAGAGAAGGATGGAGAGGCAGAAGAGAAAAGTGAGAAGGAACCTTTGGTGAGGACCAAGCCACCCATACCACCTTCCAATGAGAGAGCACCCACCCTAGAATTAAAACCTTTACCTTCACACCTAGATATACATTTTTAGGTGAAAATCAAACATTACTAATGATTATTTCAAACCAGTTGAGTGATGAACAAGAGAGCGATGGGTTGGTAGATAACAGACATTCGAGGGATAAGTCTGAGTGTTGTGATGCATAGAATAAATCTTGATGATGAATGTAAACCTGTGAGAGATAAGCAAAGGCGTTTGAATCCAAATATGCAGGAAGTTGTAAAACAGGAGGTGATTAACTTATTGGATGCAGGAATTATATACCCAATCTAAGATAGTGAATGGGTAAGTCCAATTCAGTGTGTACCAAAGAAAGGCAAAACGCCAGTGGTGAAAAATGAAAAGGATGAGTTGATTTCCACATGAACAGTCATTGGTTGGAGAGTTTGTATTAATTACAGGAAGCTCAACTCAGTGACAAAGAAGGACCACTTCTGACTGTCTTTTATGGACTAGATGATTGCGAGAGTTGCAGTGTAACATTTCATCCCCATATTAAGGGTTAGGACTCGAAATTTCAGTACATGTGAGCTTAAAAAGAAATTAAGATAATGCATTTTCTTGCTCATGCATCATGTTAGCATATATGCACCTAAATACTGAATGTTTTCGTATAAAAAGTGGTACATGCATTCATTGACAACTTCCGGGTATAAATGATATTAAATGTGATTTTATTGAAGAAAGAGTGATCTTGGTATGAGTTGTGATAAGGAAAGATTTAGAAACAAGATTGGTAGCGATCTGGAAAATGTTCACTAAGAGTGCTTCGGGCTGTTAGCCATAACGTTTTCTCTAGTTATCAAAACGAGATGATTTTTAATTTGGATTAAACTAGAAACATATGGCTACATTTCTTGTGAAGACATCAAATTTCAATTCTGTCTCTAAGAATCTCAAAAGTTGTTATGAAGTTAAGAATTTGGTGCAGTACGTTGGTGTATGAATGGAAAATTCATCTTCGGAATTCAGGGGCAAATTTGGGTTTGATATAAATAGATCTTAGCAAAAGTGCCTTATGGAAAGTAGTAGATCTGTCTTTCATCTTTCCAACGGTATATAGTATGAAAATTTTGGACATCGGAGTCAAAAGTTATGATCCTTGTAAATGGAGACGTTCTGGGGAAGAAATGAGACGGAAGAAAATGAGACGAAAGAAATGAGACGAAAGAAAATGAGACGACAGAAAATGAGACGGAAGAAATGAGACGAAAGAAAATGAGATGGAAGAAAATGAGACGGAAGAAATGAGATGGAGGAAAATGAGATGGAAGAAATGAGACGGAAGAAAATGAGACGGAAGAAATGACACGGAAGAAAATGAGACGATGAAAATGAGACGATGGAAATGAGACGATGGGAATGAGACGATAGAAATGAGATGATAGAACTAAGATGAAAGGAAAGTGAGATGATGCAAAAGTCAGATGATAGAATTGGATTTCGAGGTCTTCATAAAAGTTTTATATCTAGAAGTCCTCTTTCCAATAGTCCAAAAACGAAGTCAATCCGACACCTGTAGTGAGAGTTATAGCAATTGCGCCAAGGCATGTACAATATGAGTAAAGATA
>JAOTAX010000004.1:11289409-11316047 GCA_025629825.1 Erythroxylum guanchezii | reverse complement strand
CTACTTTTACGTCTGTTTTTATTCCTTCTTTGTTATTCATCAAAATCATATATATGTAAAGTCATTTTGACTCAACATATACTTATGCTCTTGTGATTTGTTAATGTGCATCATTCTTAAGAGAGCGGTAAATAGTGATAGACAAAAAACCAGTGAGGTTTTGAATCATATTAGACTGACACATCTATATTAGTCTCACTATTTTGTTTGATATGTGTGACCTTCATGACATATACATCCTTACTTTACGTTGATTTTCTATCCAAGACTACATTTTTATCACATGCATTTTAAGAAAATGATTAGGCATTCTTTATTGATTATGAGCTATATTAGCAAAATAGCCTACCCATTTATGTGAATTTTTCTTTGCTAACTCCCTTTCAGCTTTATTGTCCTTTTCTTTTATATAAACCATATTACATGCACCTAACCAAATTCCCTACCTAAGTCTTAAAGCCAACGGAGCATTTGTTAATTCTTGATGAATGTGATTGTACAAAAGCCTAAGTGTGGGGGTATTCATACATGTGGGTTAGTTATATTTGTTAAAATTCCATGTTATTAATCCTATGTTGATGTAGCTTCTATCACTTTTATTTTTTAAAAAAAAGAGAAACAATTTTTTAGTTTGAATAAAAGTATCAAAGAGGAAATACAATTGTTGTGAAAAGTTGTTAATAGTTTATCCTCCTTAAGTTATATTGATTGGGTATTTGAATATATTGCATATGAGGCGGATGTTCCTTTGGTTGCAACACTTTTGTGTTATGTTTATGTGGCTTATGGTGTGAGAGTTGAATTGAATTGTGAAACATAATTGTTGTATTCTTCATAGCTTATGTGCTTGATATCTCATTTTTGAATGGATCTTAAATTATGCGCTTGATATTTCATTGAGTGTTACTTTTGCTTCACATTCCCCCTTACCCTTACCCATATTACAACCATAGAAAAGACTTTTGATTTATGATTATGCATGTGACTTTTAGTGGTGGAGAAATGAAATGATATGCAAAGTTATGGACTGTTGTGATTATGAATGCTGTTTAAGTGTAACCGTGGAAATATCTTGTTTAAACACCTTTTATCTATGTCTACCTCTAGATCACTCAATTTCTAAGGGTGTTGAATGTTGATTGATCAAGAGTAGCTTTGAATTTTGAGTTATTGCTTTAGGTTTTCAAAGTCATTCATCTTTACTTATGGCTATCTATTCTTAGCAAACACGGAAAATGAATAAAAGTTTTGGTTTGTGATTATTGCAAAATATAACATCGTTTATCCTCTTAAACTTAGTCCATTTAGTTATTTTTATGACATATTTGGGCATTATTCATATTTTATTAGTCAAAACCCAAAATTATTTATTCTAAATTTTAGTTATTCATATTTTATTAGTTAAAACCCAAAATTATTTATTGTGAATTTTACTGTAAAATTGGCCTAAATTGAACTAATTTTTTTAAAGTTTAATGGACTGATGTAGTTGTGTTAATTATGTGGAGATGATTAAAAACCCAGTAGCCTATGAAAAGAAACAATCCATACAAAATGGCATTACAATAGATGAAACAAAACATACAAGCGGCGTATATGATGTATGCAACAACTAGACCAAAATGACAGTCCAAGTAGCTGAGAGGTAAAGTAGGAAATGACAACTTGAGCAAAAGAAAGCGTCAGCAGCTAGGAAGCCAAAATGCATTCCACGCCATAGGAAACGCAAACAGCATCTGTATTTACACAAACAAGAACACGTCTACACTTCATGCAAACATTAAGCATGAAATGTAGACGGTTGGCCAATAACAAAAGGGACATCAGCATAGGTTTTTAAGGCAATGACCACTACCAGTGGACCAGCAAAGAATTCATAAAATAAGAACAGTAGCAGTAGCGTAGAGGAGAGAATAGAGAGGAGGCGCAGTAGGAAACAGGGGTTCGGCTGGGATTATTCAATGGGGGCTGAAGCATTTTTCCGCAAGAGACCTATGGAGGACTAGACGTCCTGATGTCGATTTGGAGGTGACATCTATGTTGATAACACAATCAATTTCTAATGAGAGAAAGAAATAACAAAATATATTATTATATTTGGGTTTTATGTATGGATAATCTTATTCTCATTATTTTTTCGTTATTTATGTATGAACCCATTGGGTATTGTGAAAAGATGATTTTAATGCATTCATTGAATCATTTATTTGCAAACCCATTGCTAGAATTTCGATATAATCCATAATTATTATGTTCAAATTCATGTACAGTGACTAATGATTTGTAATCATTAGGGATAACATGACCTAGGTTAAATGACGCATCGTATGTAGTTATTTCCTTGATTAATCGGTTTTCATAATTTGTAATGCTATTACCCAATTGAATCTAGAGATCGTATCCTAAGTTATTCGGTAGTTAGGTTTAATTAACGATTGTATCTTGAGTAAACACTACTTAAGGAAAAACTCGGGTTAATTACTAACCCACGATTAATAGCTGCTAGGAGTGGTTTGAGAACAAGAAATCAATGAAATATGTTTAATTAGGCTATAGGCTTAAATTGAACTAAACAACCAGGTCCCTACCAAATTCTCCACTTTTATCATTTTTTGCACGTTTTCGTTAATTTGTTTTTATTAGTCTAGTTTCATTTTATTTTCTTATTTCTAAATCCAAAACCCCCTAAACCTAAACATCAATTAATTTCATTTCAACAACTTTACACACACTCTATGTGGGATCGACCTAGACTCACCATTGCTATAGTAGTAGTCTATTTTTTATTTTGACTAACGTTATAACGCACTGTCAATTTTGTCGTTATTACCGGGGAGTGCATTGTTTTAGTTTTGTTGTGATTTTAACCGGTGTTTTGTATATATTTGTTCATAATTGGTTTCTTTTCAGTTATTTCGTGATCATGTCATTGTTTTGTTTCGTGATTGTGATTTTAAAAAATAATAAATAAAATTAAAATTAATTAAAAATAATCATGGATGAAAGTAATTTGTACTTTAACTCTTATTCTCAATCTTATAACCAAGGTTGGACTTATCAACCTAACTTTGGTCCAACCTTAGTTATGGATGGCATAATCATCAGAGTTACTTCTATGATAGTTTGCAGGATACACAACAATTCCCATGTAGATCAGAAGTTTTTTTGTCAAAACTCAGGTACATCTCTAGAAGAATTGATGTTGTGATTGCTAACAATCTCCAATTTCAAAAGAGCCTACAACAGTAGTTCCAACAGTTCCAATAGGAAATAAGGCATATAACGTCTAGAAACCAAAATTTGTTAAGCCAAATGGGTGAAATGGCGACGAGGATCGACTATCTAGAATCACAAATGGAAGAGGAGCAGCCATATCGACCGAGATATACCTAATGGATGTTAGTGTGGAAAGCTTACAGAGTGATCAGGAGCTTTAGAATTTTGATAGCAATACTCAAGGAATTGCATGTAAATAAGAAGTTGAGGAGGAGCTCGATCCAAAAAAGGAGATATCATTTAGCTCGGAGGTGAGTACTGAGTTCATGATTTTTTTTAGAATAATTCTTCACCTTTACATAGCAGATTGGAGGAATTAAATAAGGAAGAAAAAGGCGAAGAGACATTTGAGATCTTTACAGAGTGCATGGACTTAGTCAAGATTAAAAGTCATAGGATAGGGAAGATGCTGAATATGATGGATCATCAACTGAGACCCTATCCTAAAAAACCTCACATGGAGAAGTCGCATATGACACCTGAAGATCACGATTTTGTCACGTGAGGAGAAAACATAGAGTCGAGCCAGTGACCCTAAAAGAAGGCACTTCTTGGGAGGTTACCTAAGGGAAGTAAATATCTTTTCTTTACATTTTCGCATTATTTTTTATGCATTTGTGTTTTTGAATTTGTTTGTTTTACTTATTTTCAATCAAAAAGATAGAAAGAATAAAACAACAAAACTAACATTTTATATTTTCTGTTGATTCTAGGACTATATAGTCATGATTAGAGTGTGAATTGACTAGAGAATTTTGTAGCAACTTTAACTTTTATTTTTACTCTTGTGATTGGTCAATGTGCATTATCTTTAGAAGAGTAGTGACTAGTGGTAGACAAAGCTGGTGAGATTTTGAACCTTATTTGACTGACACATTCATATCAATCTCATTGTCTTTTGATAATGTGTAACCTTCATGACATGTACATCTTGATTTTGGCTTGAATTTCTATTCGAGACCACATTTTTATCACTTACAATAACATGGATATGATTAGGCATTCTTTTCTTTTTCAAACTAAATTAGCCAAATAGCCTACCCATTATATGATTTTCCTTTTTAATAAGCCCCTTTGAGCTTTATTTGCCTTTTCTTTGTGTATTAGCCACATCACCTGTTTTAACCTAACCAAATGCCCTTCCCAAACCTTAAAGCTAGCGGAACATTTGTTGATTATTGAGTTTGTGGATATAAAAAAGTATAAGTATAGGGGTATATATATGTGTGGGTTAGTTATAATGTTGTGATGTTATTTAATATCTTATCATTGAAATTTCCATGTTGAAGTAGTTTATTTTAATTTTTATAAGAGAAAAGAAAAGGAAGGAAAAGAAAGAAAAAGAAAAAGAATAAAATGTTTAAATAAATGTATCAAAGAGGAAGTGCCTAAGCAATTTGCAAGGTTATTCATGCTTAATGCATCCTCCTAAAGTTGTATTGAATGGGTTATTTGAGTATGTTGAATATGAGATAGATATTGGCTCAGAAGGGTCACTCTTTGTGGTTTCAATGTATTGTCATCAATTGTATAAATGATCCCTTCGGATTGGCATATACTTCATATGGTTTGTGTATGAGAGCTCAAGTTTGAGTTGTGAAACTTGTTTTTGCATTCATCATACTTGATGTACACAATTGAGAGTAAATGTTGGTTTTTACATTTGATAGTACATTAAGTGTTGCTTGTTTCACTAGCTGTAATAGCTTTCAAGCTACTTAACCCAAATACGTCTCACCTTATCTTTTCCCACGTTACAACCTTGAAAAGTCCTTTAATCCATAATTTTACATGCGAACATTAGTGGTGGAGAAATGAAATGATATGCAAAGTTGCTGAATGACATGATCATGAATGGTGTTGAGTGTACCAATAGATATATTGTAGTTAAACACATTTTCCAAGTTTACCATTAGATTGCTCAGTTTCTGAAAATGATAAATGTTGATTGATCATGAGTAAAAGCTTGGAATGTTGACTTCTTGCTATGATTTTTGAAAATCGTTCATCTTTGCTTTTAGGTCTATGAGCTTAATTTTGATGTTTTGCCCAAGGATAGCCAAAAGCTAAATGTGAGGGGATTTGATTAGTGTAAAATATTACATCTTTTATCCTCCTAAACCTAGTCCATTTAGTTATTTATATGACATATTCCGTTTAGTTATTTGTATGACGTATTTGGGCATGATTATTCATATTTTATTAGTTAAAACCCAAAATTATTTATTGTGAATTTTACTATAAAATTGGCCCAAGTTGGACTATTTTTTTAAAAGTTTAATGGATTGATGTAATTGTGTTAATTATGTGGAGATAATAAAAAATCCAACAGCCCATGACAAGCTATAGTTGACGCAAAATGGCATTGCATCAGATGAAACAAAACATGCAAGAGACATGTACATTGCATGCAAACAACTAAACCAAAATGACAATCCAACTAGCTGAGAGACGAAGTAGGAAATGACATCATGAGTAGAAGAAAGTGCCAGCAGCTAGGAAGCCAAAATGTAGTTCACGCCATAGAAAATGCAAACAATGTCTTCGTTTCATGCAAACGTTATGCATGAAGCCCAGACATTTGGCCAATAACAAACGGGGCATCAACGTAGGTTTTTTAGGCAATGAATACAACTTGTGGAATAAAAAAGAATTCATAAAATCATAACAATCGCAGTAGCGTAGAGGAGAGAATAGAGAGGAGGCACAATAGCAAAGAGGGGTTCGGTTGGGATTATTCAATGGGGGCTGAAGCATTTTTCTGCAAGAGATCTATGGAGGGCTAGATGCCCCGACGTCGATTTGGAGGTGGCATTGATGCCGACGACTCGTGTTAAGTATATTTCACTATTTTTGTTATTTCTTTCTCTCATTAGAAATTGATTGTGTTATCCTAAGTTAATTGATTTAGGTTTTTTGTATGGATAACTGTATTCTCGTTATTGTTCGGTTATTTGCATATGAACCCATTGGGTATTGTGAAAAAATGATTTTAATGAGTCCATTGAATCTCTTATTTGCAAACCAATTGCTAGAATTTTGATATAATTTATAATTGTTATGTTGAATTTCATATGTAGCGACTAATGATTCGTAATCATTAGGGATAACATGACCTAGATTAAATGAAGCATTATATGTGGTTGTTGCTTAATTAATCGGTTTTCCTAATTCATAATGCTACTACCCAAATTTAGAAATTATATCCTAGGTTATTTAGTTGTTAGGTTTAATTAACGATCATATCTTGATTAAACACTTCCTAAGGGAAAATTTGGGTTAATTATTAACCCATGATTAACAGTTTCTAGGAGAGGTTTGTAAACAACAAATCAATGAAATATGTTTAAGTAGGGTATAGACCTAGATTGAACCAAAAAACCAAGTCCCTACCGAATTCCCCACGTTTATCATTTTTTGCATGTTTTCTTTAATTTGCTTTTATTAGTCCAGTTTCATTTTATTTTCTTATTTCTAAATCCAAAACCCCCTTAAACCTAAACATAGATTAATTTCATTTCAAAAACTTTACAAACACTCTTTATAGGATTGACCTAGACTCACCACTACTATAGTAATAGTCTAGTTTTTATCTTGACTAGCATTATGACGCGCTGTCAATTTGTGATTTTGGTTTTGACGATTTGCCTTAGGATGGTCAAAGACTAAATGTGGGGGAACTTGATATGTGTTTAAATTTTGATTCACTTGATATGCTACACTTAGTGATTAATGCCTCAGAAATGCTTAAGATACTCACTTTGACTCATATGTGATTTTAGGCATAATTTGAAATCAAAGAAGTTAAAGTGAGTCGAAAGCACGATATTTAGGCTATTTTCTAAAGAAGCATAATTGACTTTATGGAGTAAGAAGAAGAAAAGAAAGACAAGAGGAAGACAAGAAAAATGAAAATGAAAATACAAAGAAGATTTAAAGTTGCTCATAGTACATACATGAAATTTGCATGTAATTATGTGAATTAACAGCAGCACAGTAGGAGAAGAAAAAACGAACAAGCCAATAGACCAAAACGATGTTGGTGAGGCAAATAAAATGCATGCAGCATACATTGGGCCAAAAATGCAAAGCACACCTGCGTTTAACACAAATCAGACATCTACATTCGCAGATGTTGTGTGATAAACGCAGACTACACAAACATTTGCACATAATGGAATGTGTTTTAATTAAAATGCACAATAACAATGTGGGGGTGTGAATAGTAGGGTTGACTAAACGAAATAAAAAATAAAGAGTAGCGCAGACAAGGAAGTGGAGCGCCAGAAAAAGAAGAGTTTTTGCTCCGTCTTTATCTTTTCACCACTGAAGTAGCTATGGAGAAGATGATTAATGCTTGGAGCATAAAAGTGAAGATAGAAGGCTAGTTTCCTAACACTAGTTCAACGGGGATATCAACGACAAGTCACGATTAAGCCATTTTATCATATTAACGTGCAATTTCTTTTTGGATTGTTATGTTGTTTATGTTGATTTGATTGGGTTTTGGAATGGATGATCTTAATATGTTATTTTGATTATTTTATTTCAAACCTATTGCTATACCATTGAATGTAATCCGTAATCGTTACTTTTCATGTTTGGTAGTAGCATCTAATGATCCTGTATCATTAGGAACAACATAACTTAGGTTAGATAACCCGAACGTGTGAGGTTGCTACTTATATTGATCATTTTCCACATCATAATGCAGCTGCCAAATTAAATCTAGAGATCATATCCTAGGTTATTCGGTAGTTTGGTTTAATTTATGATCTTATTTTGATTAAACAAAACCTAAAAGAAAACTAAGATTAGTAGAGCATTCTATTAGTCTCAGATCGATAGTCTGAAGAGAGTTGTAAAGACGTTAGGATGATGAAATATGCTTAATCATGTTTAGGCCGAGATTGAACTTAGAACTGGACCTTATGTATATTTGACAGTTTAATCATTTTTGATCGCTTATTTAATTTTTTATAGTTTACTTTTATTTTATTTTCTAAATTGCTAAAAATCCATAACCCCCCTTCTATGTTTTCCTTACATCAATTAGTTTTGGTCACTAAAATTAACCGGATATTCCCTGTGGATTCGATTCCGACTCTCCCTAACTATAAATTTTAATGTACAAAGTCGAATAAATTTTATAGTGTACTCGACACACGCTGTCATTGCATGATGGCTATTCTAATGCTAACTTTTTCTATGCTTCTTTACTTTATTATAGTAATGTTAACAAAATATCCGCATTATTGGATGCTAATGGAATGAAATATATAGAGCAGAACCATCGATTACAGTTAGGCAACGAACATTTTTTAGCTCTTATAGGTATTGACCTAGATCTTGCTCTAAGCCCCAACATTTAGAATCTCTTTTCATGTAATATCGAATAGAGAGTTAAGGAGGAGTTGGTCTCACCTATCACAACTACAGATATTTGAAGAATCCTATTCAACCTTCATCCTTATAAATTACCTGGATGGTTTTACTTCATTATTCTTCCAGCAAACTTAGAGCATCACAGGGGAGCTTTTGTTGGGTTTCAATCATGCATGACATAAATCAACTATCAAAATATGCAGCAGAATATAAAACAAAAACCAAAAAATACATAATCAAACATGTGCCATTAGATGTAGTAAAATACAACATGAACTTAAGATGTGTACCTTATAATATCCTTCGTTCTTCATTGTCTTCACTTCTTCGGGTTGCTGTAAACCACAACGACCAAAGGAGGATGTCTCTAATGATATCCATATGAAGAGTGAAGCCTAAAACCTCTTAGGAAGAATGGTTAGAACACACACAAATTGCTAGCTTTGTTGTGTGATCTTTGAGAGAGTATTTTAGAAAATAGTGAACAATTCACCAAAAGGACACTTTATTTTCTTACACCTTTTGCACGAAAATGGGGTGTCTTTGACACCCTTTGGCTTCCCTCTAACACCTAACATCAATGGAGAGCTAGTGGGAATTAGGTGGCATTTAATCCCACTTAATTTAGCATGAAAACATTTACCCCTTCTTTAAAGGTTAATTTCTCATCTTGCTTACTAAAGGTAATTTTGTCATCTTACCTAATAATCAAGATTCACATGTTTCATATGATTTACATTCAAATGACCCTAAACTACCACACTTTTGTAGCTTAGTCATGCATCTCTCATATCTTGGGTCCCAGTGAAAACCATGTTACTCATTCTTCACATCTATAATGCGTGTTACCCATTAGGTTACTGGTGATGTTGACCACTTTAATTAATACTTAATTCAAGCAAGTCATGAGAGGTATCTAGCAACACATCATGACCCCCAACTGACCAGAAAGTTAGTGGTTTGACTAGGAACCCTTCCATAGATAATGTTCCCATGTAATTCGTCCTTTCACCATTCTATACCCTATTTGGTTCAAATTATGATTAAAGTGTCAACTCCCACTGGACTGACTATATCACATCTAGCCCAAGTGATGTTAGTTCTTGTCCCTTAGGGTCATCACTCAATTGGATATGTCATTGAAGGTTATATTTATGACATTTCCACTATGGCCAGCGATTCCTGAGTAATAACCCTGATAAGGGATTGTGGATATCATCTCCTCCTCTCAAGAGTGGTAAATCCTTTATTGGCTACTCAATTACCTGCGAATACCTCAAGCTATACCCAATCACCATCCTATGAGCAACCTCTATGAGGCAATGAGGAATGGAGTCAATGTATAGGATCAGTATCTAAGATATCCTTGAGCATCTCAAGTCTAAGGATATTTGCACCATTAATATAATGAGACTATCATTGACAATAGAATAGATTATCCATACGATTGTCTAATAGCAAGTCATCCAATGTATTTACTAATCTTAGCAAGCATCTACATGTTAGCTCTAAACAACTCATGCTTACATCTTATGAGATCCATTGCTTGATCTAATCAAGGAGTATAACATGTGTTGGTCTGTCTAATTTAATAATGTCCCATCTTATTAATCCTATGACTATGGATAATTTAGACACTAATATAATTACACATGATAGGAATCTCATTATTATGATGATCTTATCATGGTTTCCTGCATGCTATGGAATGCATCAAGGACTTCGTTAATTTGATTTAAGATTATTATCAATTCATAAAGAATATGAACATCAAATTAACAAAAATGCCTTTTCATTAATCATAAAGATTTGTATAATAATTGCTAAAGGTAATTGCATTTAGAGAACTTCTCTAACACTTTTAGTCATGGAATTTTTTCATTCGTCTAAGCCACTACAAGAAAAAAAACTACATTTATCTGTTGACGTGAATAAATATTGGGGAATATCATATAGTTGACTAGTCTTCACAATATATCTACATCCTTCAGCTACCTTGGCATTCCTATTACATCACTTAAACTTAAGTTCTATGACTGCTTACCGATCATTGAATGACTCAAAGCTAGAGTAATGGCATGGCAAAAAATAAACTTATCATATACAGATAGTATCATACTAATCATTTCAGTGCTCACTAGTTTACACCTTCATTATACTACTCATATTGCAATGCCAAGGAGAGCCATCAAAGAAATGGACAAGATTATGACAATTTTCCTCTGGCTTATTCAATTTGGGAACTTAAAGACGGAGAAAACTAAGTGGAGTGGTTACTCATCCAAAAAGGTAAGGTGGCCTTGGGATGATCTCGATAACAACTGTGTAAAAAGTATTAATGTGTAAGAGGTTATGGAGGCCTTATATCGATAGTAATGCTTTATAGATCAAGTGGCTAGATGAATATTACTTCAAATTTGCAAATTTCTAGCAGGTTGATTTCACAAACATCGGCTCTCTAATCCTTAAGCAAATGATGCAGATGAGGGATTTCATTTATCCTCACATTAAACACTAGATCGGCAATGGAGAAAGGACATGGACATGGCTTGATAACTATTTCAAAATTAGTCCTCTTGCGCAACATCCTCACTTTCAGCTACTAATGTCACGATCTGGTACCACATCAGGCACATGACATTTGCCGCATACCCGAGTTAAGGACACCCACGGTGTCCTTAATCTGATTATGCAAGGCTAACTAAATATCTCTCCCTTTTTTTGGAAAAATTTGAGCAACAGAACGACTGTATTTTAAAAATATCAAAACTAAATCAAATACCTGCAAATAATAAACACATTTCTATATTCACTTCAAAAATTTTACTAAAACTTCAAGACTTTAAATTCCACACAAAACAATCTCAACAATAGTATCCAAGTTCATACATAAGGCCTTTTACAACAACAAAATAGTCGAGAGTTAAATTTATAAAATCATAAAGCATATCAACATAACCAATCTAATAAAAACGGTAAAATAGTTTATGAGCCACTATGTAACTAAAGTACCAAACAGAAACTATCCACGTGCAGTAAAACCCCGAAAATGTCAAAAGACCTCATGATCCACTCAAAACTTCAAGCTCACTAATTTAACCTGCATAGTTGGAAAGCAGAGGGGGGGAGTACACTATGTATTCAATGAGCAGGAAAAACATATATCGCAAACAGAACTCAATACACACCAAGACGGTGTAGATAACTTATGAAGTGAACATACATCACATAGAAACACACAGGCCTAGCCTATGACTCAACGTATACTGGTTAGGAACCATATGGGCCTAGCCTATTAATCACTCATCTGGTGAACACAGGTTCCAGTTCTAGTACAAAAAAGGTATAAAAAATCACATGCATTAATCAAATTTCGTCAGAAAATAAATCTCAGAGTAAGCTAAAACAATCACGTGTGTTGCCCCTAGTCAGCCAAATTAGTGTGCATACCCACCAATTCCTAGTGTCGGCTCGACTTTCATCCGTGGTGAGTCCGAACTACAGTTGACAAGAGCATCATGACCCTAGGTGATGACCTCATCGATGTCTAGACCCTAGGTGTCAAATCACTCACAAGTCCCATAAAAAGGTGTCGATACGAAGACTTGACTTTTATACACCAGCGTCCACGGTACGAAGGTCGCTTAATTTGATGTGCCTAGCACACGATTGGCCAATCGTTACCTCACTAATCACAAAAAAAATGATATACAAATATTGAGTACAAAAATGAAGTAAGGCACCATGCCTTTATTTATCAGTCCAATCGATAAAATGAATCCGTGCCATAGCTCTAAGCCAAAAAAGAACAAATACACGTAGCATACATGACTCAATTATGCATATGTAAATCCGAAAGCATTATTTAGTGCAATAAAATTCATCTTTTGTACTCCAAGTGCAAAGTTGTTTGAAAATGTAGTTTCAAGCATTGTCCTTTTCACTTCAAGTACAGGCTTGTTGAAAACAATATCATTTCTCAAAATATGTAATAAAAACATCGGTTTCAAAACAATGTCATTTATTAAATACATAAGTACAATAGCATCTACTTGAGACTGCTATTTATGTGATAAACAGAGTCCTTTTAAAACAGTTGATGTTACTTCATATGAGAACAAAGTCCCTTCAAAAGTAGTTGACTTTACTCTATATGAGATATGGACTAAAAAAAACCCTATCTTTCTCATGTGAAAGTTTAAGGTTGTCCAACTTAGTAAAGCAGATTCAATCAGACAAACTTGAAGTGAAATTTGATAAATGTCTGTTTATAGGATATCTTAAGGAAACAATTGGATATCAATTCTACAATGCTTTAGAGTAAAAGGTGTTTGTCTCCAAGCATGCTATCTTTTTAAAGAAATAGTTTCTTCTAAGAGAAGACAATGGGAACAAAGTTGAACTTGTTGAAGTTCATGATGCTCAAATTGACACAGATCAACTGCCTAAACCTAAGATTGTAGTTCATAAAAATGAGACAACAGTTAAACCTTCTGACACACAAAATGTTCGTAGGTCAAGTAGGATACGTAATGCTCTAGAGAGATATAGATTGCTCGTAAGTAAACATAATGACGTATTGCTCATAGAGGACGATAAGCCTACAACCTATGAAGAGGCTCTGAAGAGTTCAAAATATGAAAAATGGTTTCAAGCCATGAAGTCCGAAATGGATTCCATGTTTGAAAACCAAGTTTGAACATTGGTTGACCTACCTAAAGGGCTAAAACCCATAGGGTGCAAGCGGATTTTCAAGAAAAAAATGGACATGGATGGTAATGTGCTTACTTATAAAGCAAGGCTAGTGGCTAAAAGTTATCGTCAAAGATAAGGAGTTGGCTATGATGAAACATTTAGCTCCATAGCCATGCTTAAATCAATTAGAATACTCTTAGCCATTGCTACTCATTAAGATTATGAGATATAGAAAATGGATGTGAAGATGACTTTCCTTAATGGAAACCTAGCTAGGGATATGTATATGATACAACCTGAAGGCTTCATATCCAATAATGGCAAAAGGATATGTAAGCTGTAAAAATCATTTATGGATTAAAGCAAACATTTAGGAGTTGGAACATCTGATTTGATACGACAATCAAAGAGATTGGTTTCTCACAAAATCCAGATGAACCTTGTGTGTACAAGAAGGTTAATAGGAGTGCTATCATATTCCTTATGTTATATGTGGATGACATATTACTAATAGGAAATGATGTCTTAATTTTGCAATATGTCAAAATTCGGTTGTCCCAGAATTTCTCCATAAAAGACCTTGGAGAAGCAACTTATATATTGGGAATAAAGATCTATAGAGATAGATCAAGGAAGTTATTAGATCTTTCACAGTCTACATATATAGATAAAGTGCTAAAGAGGTTTAGCATGGAGTAGTCTAAGAGAGGGTTTCTTTCTATAGATCATGGGATAAATCTCTCAAAATTTATGTGTCTCAAGATGCAAAGATGAGAGGACTCACATGAGTTTGATCCCATATGCTTTGACTATAGGATCAATCATGTATGTTATATTACGTACTAGACTTGATATATCGTATGTTCTAAGTGTTACGAGTAAATATCAATAAGATGCTCGTGATTGTCACTGGGTGGCTGTCAAGAATATCCTAAAGTACTTGAGAAGGAAGAAAGATGTATTCTTGATATATGGAGATCAAGATCTCGTAGTGAGTGAGCATACAAATGCTAATTTCCAATCTGACCAGGCTGACTCCAAATCCCAGTCAGGTTATGTTTTCACACTGAATGGTGGAGGAGTCAGTTAGAAGAGTTCCAAATAAGAGACGACTGCAGATTTAATGACTGAGTCAGAGTACATTGCAACTACGGAAGCGACAAAAGAAGTTATTTATATCAAGAAGTTTGTTAGGGAACTTGGAGTGGTTCTGAGCATTGTATTGTGACAACAATGGAGCTATTGCTCAAGCTAAGGAACCAAGGTCTTATTAGAAGTCCAAGCACGTACTCAGGGCATATCACCAAATTAGGGAGATCATTTGTAGAGGTGATGTGAAGATAGAGAGAGTGCCGATAGATCAAAACATCGTTGATCCTTTAACTAAGACACTTCATCAATTGAGATTTTCTTATAATGTACTTTCCTATGGTATTAGATACAAAAGCGATTAGCTTTACTACAAGTAGGAGATTGTTAGAGTATTGCTCTAAAGGCAATCACCTTTAGCACTTTTCTATAAACTTTATTTTGATTAATAAAGCGAAAGGCAATTTTCATTAATTTGATGTTCATTTATTTATGCATTGATGTCGTTCTTAATCAAATTAATGAAGTCCATGTTATAAAACATAGCATGAAGGAAATCATGATGAAATCATGATAATGAGATTCCTATCATGTGCAATTATATTAGTATCTAAATTATCCCTATTCATAGGATTAATGATACAGGACATTGTCAATCCGGATAGACTAGCATATGTTATACTCCTTGTTTTGATCAAATAGTCAATCTCATAAACTGTAAACATGAGATTTTAAGAGTTAACATGTGGATCCTTACTAAAAGTAGTAAGTACATCAAATGACCCACTATGAGATTTTCATATGGATGATCTATCATATGTCAGTGATTAATCTCATCATAGAAATGGTGCAAATATCCTTATACTTGAGCTACTCAAGGATATCTTGGATACTGATCTTGTGCTTTAACATCATTCCTTGTTGCCTCAAGATGAGGTCACTCATAGGGTGATGATTGTGTACAGCTATTGGTATTCGAAGGTAACTGGGTAGCTAATAAAGGATTCGTCCCTCCTGATAGAAGGAGACGATACCCATGACCTCTTGTCGAGGTTATTACTAAGGAGTTTCTGGGCAAAGCAATTATGTGTCATAAAGAGAGTCTTCAATGACACATAGAGTAATAAGATCTCCAGGACAAGAACTAACATCACTTGAACTAGATCTAATGTATTAAGTCTAGTAGGAGTTGACACATAGCCCATACTCAGAACCAAGTGGGGTATAGGATGGTGAAGGGACGATTTACAGAGTAATTGACTATGGAAAGGTTCATAATTCGAATAATTAACTATCAAAGAGTTCAAAGGTTAATCCACTTACATTCAACTAAATTGGCATCATAATACACTTCATGATTTGCTCAGATTAAGAGTTAATTCAAGTAACCAAAATTACTGGGAGCCTAAGGGTTACACGCAAAAAAGATTAGATGAAAAACAAAGTGTGAATGGCTGTCAATTAAGCATGCCACGATTGTGGCTTATAGGCCACAATCGTGACCGACTTAATGATAGGTGGTACCTAACTGAGTTCTTCAGTTATGTACATAAGAATTTTTAGCCATAAAACATACTCAATAGAGAGGCTAAGGTCTAGAAGAGTTCTGGAAGTTGAGATGAGTGATCTTGAGATTTATTCATGCAATCTTAAGCAATTGTTGCATGAGATTAATTGCATCAAACTTGGTCTTAATCTAACTCTCACTAGAGCATCTACTTGAACTCATCTTGTTTAGTGCTCTAACCACCCTTACATACTAATTCATCTTTTCATGCTCTCTAAAGGCCAAGGATGGTTTTTGGTGTTTGCTACAACCCAAACAAGGAGAAGGTTCAAGAAAGGAGGAGTATTTGTAGGGTACATAAGCTCTAATTTCATGTTCTTATAATCTATTTATACATGCACATAGATTTTG
This sequence comes from Erythroxylum guanchezii, assembly GCA_025629825.1. Classification (NCBI taxonomy): domain Eukaryota; kingdom Viridiplantae; phylum Streptophyta; class Magnoliopsida; order Malpighiales; family Erythroxylaceae; genus Erythroxylum; species Erythroxylum guanchezii. The sequence goes on along the minus strand of JAOTAX010000004.1, from coordinate 11,299,684 downwards.
GATTTTCTGGGGATGTCATGGGATTAGAATTTTGATTATGACACTTCTACTGCCTCTCCATGTATGTGATGTATGGATCCATAGCACCCTAATAGTGGTATCAGAGCAAGTTATGCATGTATAAGGTGATCTATTGAACATGTGCAAATTGCTTGCTGGGTTATGACTACCATGCATGTTGATTTCACAAAATTTGTATAAATTGTAGAAAAATGGTTTTTCTGATTTTCTTTCACATAAATGTTATATTGTGTTTCTGTCAAAGAAATTTTCAATTGAATGTCATTTTCTATTTTATTGCGAATTAATCTACAGTCTATTCATATGTTAGTTTCTGGGAACATGTACACATTCTCCATTTTTCCTCCCAACATTCACTTTAAACAATCTTCTCATCTCTTATTATACTCATCATTCATAAACAAAATCCCGAAATCCAAGTTTTCACAAAAGTCATCCAAAGAACCAGAAAAATTCATCCACGTATAACTCCACTTTACTACACTGTTTCACTATCATTTTTCTGCACTTTCGACTTTTGCGTCTTCTTCACTTCTTCCTCAACTTCCATTTTAAATCATTCATTCTTCTTGCCAGACATTACCACATACTTATTCCTTAACTCAAAAATCCATTTTGTTCTCATCTTCAAATTGTTTCTACACCTCATTATACATGTTTTCTAAGATCATTCAACTCCAAGAAAATCATTTCTACATTATCTGATCACAATTAACCATCAAATACTAAATAACATTATATCCAGATTTTTTTTCATATCATTGGCACAGTGTTTATGAAAACAACCATTTTTCTTCATGATCATGCAATGACAATTAAATCACCATTTTTGTTTCATAAAACCATAACTCCAAAGGATTTACGTAATACTTACTTGATATTTCTCCAAAATTTGCAAAAGCTCAAGAAGCCCTAATCTTCATGCAACTCACATACATCATTATGAAAGTTGGCAAGTTTCGGTTTCTTTTAAGGAAGTGAAAGAAAACCGAAGTTAGGGATGGCAAGTGGATGGATGAAAACAAGGTTTTTCTTTGGTGAAGATTTGATGACAAACTCTGTATTAAGGAATTTTAAGGAAGTAGCTGCGATAAAAATGAAGACAAGAACAGTTCTTGGTCTTTCAAGAATAAGAAAAATTTTGCTTTAACTAGGACATTTGTCCACTTCTTACACTCTTAGCTAATTTCCCAAACTAACTAGTTCTATTTGAACTAGTTCTATCAACTACTTTCTTACATTCCAATTATCTCCAATATTATTTGATTCCTATTTCTATTTTCCATACATCAATTTACTTGCCAAGTGGCTTTTTCTTAATCCCATAATCACCAAAATTCAAAAATATAACAATTATACTAACCAATAAAATTTCCAATACAATAAATTCAAAATTCCCAATAACATCACAACTTAATTCAACTACACCCGAAATTATCCATGAATGCATGTACAATTATTTTCGTGTGCAAAGGTTCACTGTTCATGTGTATGCGTATGACATATTATACATAAATATGAATGCATTTCTACTCTCCTAATAATTTCTCATATTTACTATTTTAATCTCCATGCAAGTAATGGGATGTTACAAGTAAAGAGTTTGATAATAGAGATACGTCAGTGAAGAGAGTAAGCGTGACCTTCGGTTTTACGAAGACAAGAGTTAAAAAAAACAAATAGAGATACTATTTGTTTTTGTACGTTAGAAAGAAAACCAAGATATAGAAATATTCTTTGATTTTTGTTCTTTTTGCGGAAAAATAAATAAGAGAAAAGTTTAAGAAAATTGTTTTCTCTATTCTTGAAGAAACGGTTCTTCAAATTTATCCATATCCATATCAAGTGTTGAAAGAGGGACGTATTTTTCGATGTGGAGTACGTAGAGACTTCATATTTTCGAAGTTCTGTATTGATTGATCCTCACATTCCAGGTATTTATTTTTGTTAGGGCCAGGTCTCGTTACCTGTCCCCAGGCAACTACTCGAGGTGGTTGGGTAAGGATCATGCGAAAAGGAAGTCGAAACCTTCAAATAAAGGTGAAAATTCAGCAGCAGCAATTGGCGGGTTTGTCGCGGCGAAGCTATGTAAACATTTTCAAGGACCCTTCGGGAGAAGTTTGCCGCGGCCAACATCTGGCTTCACCACAGCGAAATCTCAAGGTCGAGGGATCGCACCCTTCGGGACAAATACGCCACGGTGAAAGAGCCTGGCTCCGCCACGGCAAAGTTTCCAAAATTACACATAGATACCCTTCGGGAAAGGCTCGCCACGGCCAAGGTGTGGCTTTGCCATGGCAAAACCTTCAGTTCCGAAACCAAGAACCCAACATTCAGACACAAAATTTTGCACACATACACATACAATTTTCCACATCAACCATCAAAAACTCATCCAAAGAAAAATGTAAACATACCCAAAAGGAACTTCTTCCATTCTGAATCACATTACTAAATAAAAATAGAGTTTGAACAAAGCTTTAGTTACATATCAACATTACATCATTAGCTTAATACAAAATACATATGGATGCTCATGTTCGATATGCTGCTAAAGTTACCCAAAAGTAATTGAACTAATTTAGTTACTAAATGTAGCTGTCTCGGAGTTTGTCCAAATGCCTTGCAAAGATCAACGATCTTCTCATTCTGCACCTGAGGAGAAAACAGTGGGTTGAGCTACAAAGCTCAATGGCTAATATATTTATAGCCATTGGCAACAAGCCATACAATCAAACATATGTATATACATACATCTATCTTTCATTTGATTCTAGCGATTCAATCATTCACAATTCTAGCTCAAAAACTCAAAGTGAATGAAGTTATCACATAGCAGATAACATGTACATTTAACCCTCAAAACATAACACTCAAGTGCATCATACTTGACAAATCAATGACGAAATGATTCGAGAGTTCCCATGGGTCGAAATGGAGAAATTGAAGTTTACACATGAACAAAATGAGTCTATTCTTAGGATCTCATATGCCACAAGCAGGCAGCCGGGACAAGGCTAGGTTAACATGCACGTGACGAACGAAATGGTTTCTCTCTTACCCAAACACAAGCAAATAGTCATGCTCAACTCAATTCTTCACATACTCACATTTTCATGCTTTTCAAGCTATTTCCACTTTTGAATATACAAAATGTCATAACATTACTCATGACATAACATGGTAATAATCATAATGCATTTTCAACAATCACAACAATTCCATTTCAGCAATTAAGCAAATACACAATAACTATAAACACATTACCCACCTAAATTGCTTGGAAAATCCAACCCAATTATGCCTTTCTTCTTGCTCGTGGGCAAGATTTCCTTGGTTCCCTTCAAATAAACCAAGTTCTCATTCAACCCAACATTCAAGTGGAAATTCATAAAACTTCAATAATCATAAAAATAAAATAACAAAAATTGAACTTAAACCTAACATACCCATAGTCTATCTAAGTTAGAAAAACCAAAACCTAGTTTAGAAATCCATGAAAAATCAAAATGGTTTCTTCCTTCTCTTCTTTCCTCCAACACAAACTCATTCTTTCTCTAATCCCTTTTGTTTTTCTACCAAGCAAGAAGGAAAGATGAACTTAAACTTAGTCCAAATCTCCTTCTTTCTTCTTCCTCTCTAACTTCCCATGTTTTCTTCTTCTTCTTTCTTTCTTCTTTACGTTTTCTTCTCTTCTTTTGCTTCTCACGATTCTCTCTTCTCTTCTTTTTTATTCAAGACAACAATTTGTCTTGGTCTTCCAAAAATACCCCTCCATTTAATCAAAAGACTACTTACTACTTAGGCTATTTAAATCTAATACATTAACTATACTATAATTTAACTCTAACATTTCTATTCAAAATTGTAATTTCTACGTATGCCCACTAAATTAATGGACTCAATTATAAAAATGAATAAACAATTTAATTAATTAATTAAAAAAATAATAAATAATTTTAAAAATGTCAAGGTCCAATAATTTTTGCTTGTTCTTACTAATTAGTATGCTTGTTAAACGCAATAGATAAATATAGGATTGCAATATCTTTTAATTTTCGATGCGTATGCGATCGTTCAATTGGTATTAGAGCCAGGTTTGCGTTCACATCATACTTGAAAAACGACCAGTGATTTACGTATTTTATTGTGTTCTTTGTTTTAACACATGAAAGTTGTTCATTTAATATGCATGAGAACATCTTAGGTTTATGTTGAAATTGGTTTCACGGAAACCGAAACCATGATTTCTTCATTTTACATTGAAATAAAAATTAGTAGTATATATACGTACGAAAAATGAGAGATAGCAATGTTAAAAGCATTCATTGTGAAATTAGTTTCACAGAAGAAAAAAGATAAAATCATTAAAGGCTAGATGTTGCATTTAATAAATGTGTGTTTTTTATGACAAACTCATTTAATGCACAGTTTAAAAAGAATAGAGTTAAGTGGATTATGGAAGCTTTTGGTTAGTAGCTTTTGAGAGTGAAATGGTTTCACAAAATAGGAAAAATTGTCAAACGCTAAGGGGACGCTTGGTTTACAGAAGGTAATGGGAATGAGAATGAGAATGAATATAGGAAGGAATGGGAATGGATATAACCATTATAATTATGATGGTTGGTTAAGATGAAGGATAATGATTACCATTACCATTGATAATGATTGGTTTGTAAAAAATATTTTAATTAATTAATTACAAAATGAATTATATTTTAATTAATGAATGAATTATAATTTACTTAATTACAATATTTTAATTAATGAATGAATTATAATTTAATTAATTATATTGCAATTGATTAATTAGTAATAATATTTTAATTAATTAATATTTTAATTAATGAATAGTTATATTTTAATTAAAAATAATATTTTAATTAAATATAATGTAATTAATTAATTAATTATATTGTAATTAATTAAATAATTATAATATTTTAATTAATGAATAATAATATTTTAATTAATGAATAGTTATATTTTAATTAGTTATATTTCAATTAATAATAGTATTTTAGTTAAATATCATGTAATTAAATAATAATAATAATATTTTAATTAATTATATTGTAATTAATTAATTAATTACAATATATTTAATTATTTAATTGATTTTAACATAAATTTGATTATTGAAATTAAAGCTTTACTTATGAAGTTATTTGACTCATAATTATACCTTTTATCTATCCTCTATATATATATATATAAATTAAAAATATAGCTCTCACTCTCATTCCTCTCTCCCATTCCTTTGGATTATGAGAGGAATGGACGATTGCCCAAAACTAAGGAAAGAAACTCTTAGGTCTTCAATGATAGGTTCATACCAAACATCAAATTTCATTCCATAACCATACCCCTTTTCTCATACCCCCCAAAACCATGCAATTTTTTTTAAAAAAAGCTTTTTGTTAAAAGCTTTTGTACAAATTTTGCAGTACGCCATTGTTTAATACAGATTTTTTAATTTTTTAATTAAAAAACATGATATGATCATTAATGTTATTAAAATTGTTTTAATAACATGAAATCTTGACCCTTTAAAATTATTGAGTTTATTTTGATATAATATATGATATTTTATCAAAATGAATTTTCCACCCAAGTAAATAATAATATTTATTTTTGTTTGCAAGGAATGACCTGATAACCAGGCGACTTGTAATTCAAGAATAAATAATATTTTCTATTGCATATGATGCATGTGTGGGAAAAATTACTTAATTTTATACTTTTGGCCTAGACTACCTAAGGAGTATAATATTAATTAATTCTCTGTCACTTGGATGGATAAATTAAATTATACTAATAGGAAATACCAAACAACCAGGGGATTATATAGTATTGAGCTACTATAAATTTTATATGATAAAATAGGCAATTTATCACTTTTTAATTATGCATGAGTAACGACTTGACAACCAAGGGGCTCATTCATGTTTTAAAGATTTAGATAAAGTCCATGTCTTAATGATATATGATTGTGTTCTTATTTTGGTGTTTATTAGATTTCTAGAAAATGTCTACTACTATATCATTGCGAAGCATTCTTGATGTTAACAAGCTAGCGGGTAACAATTTTGATGATTGGTACCATAATATGAGAATTGTTCTCATGCATGAAAAACTTATCGAAGTGATCGATAAACCCATAAAGTAAGCGCCTTCAAAGGGAATTGATGATACTGATGCATTAGATGCATATTTTAAGTACAATGAAGTAAGTATTAATGCCAAGTGTATTATTCTAGCATCAATGAGTTCTAAACTCCAAAGGCAGCATGAAGGTATAAATCCTCCACAGATCATTGAGCATCTTAAAAAGATGTATGTGTCACAAAGTAGGACTACTAGATACCAGTTATCTAACTCCCTGTTCAAGTCTAAGCTGAAGCCCAAATCTCCTGTGGGACCCCATGTTCTTAAGATGATTGATCTTATAGAACAACTTGAGAAGTTAGGGTGTTCACTAAGAAAAGAGTTGTCACAAGATTTGATCTTACAATCTCTTACTAATATTTTTCCCCATTCAATGTTAATTTTAACATGAACAAGATGGACTGTGATCTTCATGAAATGCTCAACTTGTTGATCGATTATGAAAATCAAGTAGCATCGTCTGAGAAGGTGAAAGTATCAGGTCTGTGAGCCTGGTTGGTAACTCTTCTAAGCGTAAGTAGAAGGGCAAAAAGAAGTCCAAGAAAAATCATCTTGCACCCAAGGGAGTTTGGAACAAATCCAAGGGGAAGGATAAGGGAGTTGACTAAAAGGATGTTGAATGTTTCTTTTGTACAAAGAAGGGACACTAGAAGAGGAACAGCCTAGAGTGTTTGGCTACTTTGAAAGGCAAGAAACAAGGTAGGACATTTATGAAAAAGGTTTTCATGATTTCTTTAACTATTATTAATTCTACTAAATGGGTATTAGATACTAGTAATGGCTTTAACATCTACGATATGTTACAGAGTCTAAAGATCAGTAGGAGATTAAAGAAGGGAGAAGTTAAGCTACAAGTTGGGAATGGAGCAAGTGTTGTTGCCCTAGCTGTAGGAACTATTTCTCTTATTATGCCTAGAGGAAAGAATTTATTATTAGCAGATTGTTATTATGTTCCTAAGTTTGTTTCAAACATTGTTTCCATTTCGTCATTAGACAAGCGTGGACTTCATACAATCTTTAAGAATAACCAATGTAATATATTTCATGGTGATGAATTATATGTAATTGGTTATTTACAATATAGTATTTATGTCTTACCTGAAATAATTCTTTATCCAATTATGAATGTTTCTGGTCAAAAAAGGAAGAGAGATAATCATACAAATCAAACTTACCTTTGGCATTGTAGACTTGGTCATATCGGTGAGAACAGAGTAAACAAGTTACACAAGAAAGGATGCCTTGGTCAATATGATTATGAATCATATGAAACTTATCAATCTTGTCTCAAAGGCAAAATGACCAAACCTCCTTTTACTGGAATTGGAGAGAGAGCTAGTGAACTTTTAGGACTCATATATAATGTTGTATGTGGGCCTATGAAAGATCAAGCTAAAGGTGGATATTCTTATTTTATCACCTTCACTGATGATATGTCAAGATATGGATTTGTGTATCTAATGCAACACAAGTTGGAATCATTTAAAATGTTCAAAAGATTTCATAATGAAGTTAAAAAATAAACTGGTAAGAATATAAAGGCACTAAGATCTGACCGTGGCGGTGAGTATCTTAGTGATGATTGTGTTGATTATCTAAGCCAAGATGGAATCTTGTCTCAATGGACTTCTCTAGGCACACCACAACATAATGGTGTTTCAGAAAGGAGAAATCGAACCTTATTAGATATGGTGAGATCCATGATGGGGTTCACTGATCTTCCTATAGGGATATGCTTTAGAAGTCATTGCATATTTATTAAACAAAGTTCCTATTAAAGTAGTCACTAAAACTCCATATGAGATGTGGAAAGACGTAAGCCTAACCTAAAACATTTGAAAATTTGGGGTTGTCCAGCTTATGTCAAAATATTGCTACCAGATAAGCTTAAAGCGAGGTTTGACAAGTGTAGATTTGTTGGCTATACCAAGGAAACTATAGGATAATATTTCTATCACCCTTCTGAAGACAAAATGTTTATGGTAAAAAATGCAACCTTTTTAGAAAGGGAGTTCCTTAATATAAGAAGTCATGGTGTGGAAATAGATCTTGATGAAATTCAAGATTCTGACGAATCAACAAAAGCTCAAATGCATCATATGCATGTTGAGCAACCTTTACTTGATGTCTTGAAATTAACGCATAGGATACCAGCCTTAACCGTTGAGGAGAATAGACCAGTTAATGAATTTGTCCAAGAACTAGTGCAACAACAAGATCAAGTAGAGGAAGAACCAATTAAATGTGAGCCTCTTTGAAGGTCTATTAGGGATCGTCGTGTACTAGATAGATTAAACTTAATAGTGCAAGGTGACGAGGATAATCATATTGATGATATCCCACATATTGATAATGAACCTAAGACTTACAAAGAGGCTATGGTAAGTCCAGATCATGAGAAGTGGTTTAAGGCCATGGAATCTGAGTTAGAATCCATTAGAATCAACAAAAGGATGGACTATGGTTGATCCCTAAAAGGATATAAAACCTATAGGATGTAAATGGGTGTTTAACAAAAAAATTTGAGTAGACAGGAAGGTTGAAACGTATAAAGCTCGTCTTGTTGCCAAGGGATATAATCAAAAGGAAGGTATTGATTATGATGAAACTTTTTTCCCCTGTGGCAATGCTCAAATCTATTCGGATTCTACTTGCTATAGTTGCATATTATGATTAGATATGGCAAATGGATGTGAAAATAGCGTCTCTTAACGGAGAGCTCAAGGAAGATGTCTATATGACTCAACCTGAAGGTTTCACATACCATCTGCTCCTAATAAAATATGTAAGCTACAAAGATCCATTTATGGATTGAAGCAAGCTTCACGAAGTTAGAATATTCTCTTTAATATAACAATCGCATAGTTCAATTTTGTTAGATGCGAACAAGAGCCATGTTTGTACAAGAAGGTTAGTGGGAGCATAGTTATTTTCCTAGTGCTATATGTAGATCACATACTGCTAATAGGAAATGACGTACCAGCCATGCAAAAGACAAAGATTTGGCTATCTGAACAGTTCTCCATGAAGGATTTGGGAGAAGCAGCTTACATTCTTGGAATTAAGATCTATAGAGATAGATCAAGGAAGCTGCTAGGACTCTCCCAATCATGTACATTGATATTATCTTAAAAAGTATCACATGGAAAATTCCAGAAAAGATTTTTTACCGATAGGCACCAAAATTTCTCTTAGTGGTAAGGATTGTCCTAAAACCTAGAAGAAAGAGAGCACATGAGTAGGGTCCCATATGCCATCACAATGGGAGCTATCATGTATACCATGACATGTACAAGACCTGATGTAGCCTACGCGCTAGGAATAGCGAGCAGGTATCATGCTAACCCAAGTGAGGAACATTGTAAAGTGGTTAAAACCATCCTTAAGTACTTGAGAAGAAATAAGGTCCAATTCCTCATATACGGAGATTATGAATTAAAGCTAATAGGTTACACTGATGCTAGCTTTGCATCAAATAAGAATGATAGCAAATCTACCTCTAGTTATACTTTTACGAGGAGTAGTGAGTTGGAAAAGTTCCAAGTAAGCTACTGTAGCTGATTTAGTTACTGAAGCAGAATACATAGCTATATGTGATGCATCCAAGGAAGTTGTTTAGATGAAAAAGTTCTTAACTGAACTTGGTGTGGTTCCATCAATAAAGGAATTTTTTTCTTTAATGTGTGACAATACCGGTGCTATTTAACAAGCTAAGGAACCAAGGTCATACCAAAGATCAAAACATGTTTTGTGAAAGTTTCATCTGATTAGAGAAATTATTAAGCGTGAGAACGTTTAAATTCAAAAGGTTGAAGGAAAGGATAATGTTGCAGATCCCTTCACTAAGGCGCTTGGATCAAAGGAGTTTGATAAGAATAGTGGAAGATAGGATTAAAGTTCATGACTAATTAGGCCTAGGTCAAATGGATGATTGTTGGAATTATGCCCATGAACCAATCGTTATGTAATAGATTGGTGATTGAGCCAAGTTTACTTTATAAATTGGCCCCATTTTCTTAACTGTTTATGCACTCGTTGACTCCTTATTGATGACTTTTGCGCTTAAATTGGTTTCTATTAACGAGC
>JAOTAX010000004.1:11259743-11282142 GCA_025629825.1 Erythroxylum guanchezii | reverse complement strand
GAGATGTGTATAAATAAGGTTGTCTATGATGATGGATTTTTGAATTGAGGCTTATTGAAGTGTTTAGGTATAGATTGTGTTTGTTGGTGTTTGGATTCCAGATGGGAGGTCCGATGATTCTGAGTTGTATTTGGACATTATAGAAGTGTGTAAAATCTTTTGCAGATTTTTGGGCTGTATAAAATGCAGCCGTTATGCTGCCCGATTTTCGATAAAATTGGGTTATGGCAAAATAGGAATAACAATTGAAATAAGAAGTTAGTTTTTGTTAAAGATGAGTTTTATAGTTAAAAAGATGGAATTTTTGAGATATGTATGATTGGTTAAGAAGAATGATATGAATTGAGTTTTGATTGAGGATGAATTTTCTAAGAAGGGAAATAGCATGGATTGGTTTTTAATAAGTTTGAATTAAGAGAAAAGGAATGATTAATATGAGGAGAAAAAGAATGAAAAAAAAATTTATACCGGGTTCGGAAATGTATTAGTGTTTCCAACGCGATTTTAAGTTTCAAAGATATACGCTACGAATGTCGGATCGTTTTGTTTTTAGATGTTGGAAAAGTTGCTTCGTTTTGGATTCGCTTCGGCATTTCGTTTTCCGCGCTTCGGACATTCGTATCTGTTCTTTACGCGAGTTGCTTTCGATTTGTTTGCTTTTGCTTCTGTTTGTTTGTTCCGAGTTTTCGATTAGCGATCCGTTCCTTCGATTTCTACTCTAACTTTTGATTCGTTTTCGATACTTCCGCTAATTGATTTTCGATCCGTTCCGTCGATTTTTCGATTTCTTTTTGTTTCCGTTTCCATTTTCCGTCCGTTTGCCAGTTGGGGTCCGATTCCGAGATCGGGTCCCAACATCTCCAAATCTTCAAGGCAAAAATTACTGCTGCCAATTCCAGGTCATGTGTCGGGTAATTCAGTTCATAAGGGTTTAACTGCTGCAAAGCATAAGCTATTACCTCGTCTCCTTGCATCAATACACAACCCAAACCCTTCCTTAAAGCATCACTATAAACTGTATAACCCTCCTCTCCTGTGGGCAAAGTCAGAATTGGAGCACTTGTCAATCTGTGCTTAAGCTCCTCAAAGCTCTTTTGGCATTCATCACTCCAAATAAACTTCTGATTCTTTCTAAACAACTTGGTCATAGGAGCAGCTATCATCGAGAATCCTTCAACAAATCTCCTATAATACCCTCCTAGACCCAGAAAACTTCTTACCTCTGCCACTGTTGTCGATGCATGCCAATTCACTAATGCTTCAATTTTCCTTGGACCAACATGTACCCCATCTTTAGAAATCACATGTCCAAGGAAAATCACTTCGTGAAGCCAGAATTCACATTTGTTGAATTTGGCATAAAGCTTCTTCTCCCTTAATATCTGCAACACTATTCTGAGATGTTCCTCATGTTCCCCTTTATTCTTGGAATAAACCAAAATGTCATCGATAAATGCTATGACAAACTGATCTAGATACTTCTTGAAGACCCTAGTCATCAGATCTATAAATGCAGCCGGAGCATTGGTCAGTCCGAATGGCATGACTAGGAACTCGTAATGTCCATAACGAGTCCTAAAGGCTGTCATGCTTACATCAGACTCCTTGATTCTGAGTTGATGATAGCCTGACCTGAGATCAATCTTGGAAAAGACCCTTTCTCCCTGCAACTGGTCAAACAATTCATCAATCCAGGGCAGAGGATACTTGTTCTTAACAGTCACTTTGTTGAGTCTCTGGTAATCGATGCACATACGCCATGTCCCATCGTTCTTCCTAACAAACAGAACCGACGCTCCCCATGGTGACGAACTCGGCCGTATGTACCTCTTCTCTAATAGTTCCTCCAACTCTTCCTTAAGCTCCTTCAGTTCTGCTGGGGCCATTCTATACGATGGTATAGAAATGGGTACAGTTCCAGGAATCAAGTCAATGGCAATCTCGATTTCTTTCACCGGTGGAAAACCAGGTAAGTCCTCTGAGAACACATCTAGAAACTCCCTAACTACTGGAAAATCCTCTAACCTCCATTCATTCACCTCGGTGTCCACAACATGTGCCAAGAAGGCTTCAAACCCCTTTCCCATCATTCTGTTAGCTAGCAAAGCTGAAATAATTCTTGTCGATGGCATTCTCCTGTCTCCTCGAAAAGTCACCCTCTCTCCATTTCCCAGATCAAATTCTACCATCTTGAGGCTACTATCCAACTTCGCATGATACTTCTCCATGGCTTCCATTCCAAGTATGACATCTATGCCTTTTAGGTCTAGAGGTAGTAAGTCTACTACTAGTCTAGAACCGTCAATGTAGAGTTCACAACCCCTATACACTCGACTGATTACCACCTTCCCCCCTAAAGGTGTACTAACAAGCAAAGGACTATTCAAAGGCATTGAATTCACAGCATGTAAAGTCATACTTGCAGAAACAAATGAATGCGTAGGGTCAGTATCAATCAACACATAAACTGCAAAATTGAATAACTGAGCCATACCCGTGACAACCTTAGGAGTGGCTACAGCTTCCTCTTTGGTTATGGTAAATACCCTCGCTTGTGCCTGACCCCTTGGCCTCCCTAGAGGATTAGCCTTCCTCGTAGCTCCAAAACTGCCCATCTCTATGACTGGCCTGGGTCCCACTATTTCTGCTCTTCTTGGGGCTTGCGACTGCGACCCCTCTTGCCTCATTGCTTGGGGACAGTCCCTGATCATGTGTCCCTTCTCACCACATTGGAAGCATGCTCTAAGTAACTTGAAGCACTCTCCCTTGTGAAATTTCCCATAATGCTCACATTGGGGATTCGTATTCGTGCGACTACTCCTCTCCATCTTTCTATTGCCTCCAACCATTGAGACCTGCACTGAAACTACCTTCACTTGCTTATTTTTAGCAAGGCCACTACTCCCCACTTCGCTTTGGGAGCGGAAACTCTTCTCTGGCATGGGAGCACTCACTCCCTTCTTAGCAGACTGTTCTCGACTCTTCCTCTTCTTATTGACTTCATATCTTATGTTCTCCAATTTCTCAGCCTGGAGTGCAGCATCTACCAACTGCTGGTAGTCACAGAAGTTGTGGATCAACACCTTCTCTTTGATCCCCAGATGAAGACTGCCCTTAAATTTGCGGCACTTGTCCTCCTCATTCGCCACAATGTTGCCCGCATATCGAGAAAGCTGAGTGAACTTCAACTCATACTCACTCACACTCATATCCCTTTGTGTGAGATTCAAAAATTCTCTGGCCTTCTCTTGGATATAGACCATTGAGAAGTACTTCCTCCGGAAAGCTTCCAAAAATTCCCTCCATGTCAGCACTGGAGGCATAGCCTGACTGTGGGGCACTGATTCCCACCAGTGGAGTGCATCCCCCTACAGCAAGCTGACTGCATAGTCCAGTTTCTCTTCGTCAGTACACTTCATCTAAATCAGGACCCTCTCTGTCCTCTTCAGGGTTGGTAGTCCCATTGAAGTCAATAGCCCTATACTTGTGGAGCTTATCATACTGCCCACTCCTCTCCACTAGAGCTGGCACCGACACTCGTGACCCTTGGCCCATAGCATAAGTGAAAGCATAGACAAAGGCTTGAAAGAATTGCGGATCCATAGATGGCATAGGAGGAGGAGGCAGTGGCACTTTATGCTGCACACTAGGTGCCTCAGAATCAGGAGTAGAGTGTGTCCCTGCGTCCTGCGGGACATGCGTTTCATCTGTAGTTCCCCGATGAGAGTTAGATCGAGTCAAAGCTCCTCGAGTTCTTTTTCGAGGAGGCATAATCACTCCTTCAATTTAAAACGATTGAAAATCTTTAGTTCATGCACAACAGTTTAAAATCACGTAAAATAATTCAAAACAATGCAAGTTGTTCATTTAAAACAATGCATGTGGTTCATGTAAAATAATGCATGTTCACTTCATACTTGAAAACTACCCACCTAGTTGCCTAGGAGATCACTAAAGCTAGTTGCTCTGATACCATAACATGTTGGACCCCTTTTCTGGAGCCCAACATCCGAAGTCATAAACCTTGTGCTTATAGTCCAACATCCGGAGTCATTTACCGTCATTCCAACAAGGTGGGGGGCTCACACCAATCAATCACCAAAATTACAACTTGACCTCTCAAAGAAATTGTATCTCTAAGTCTTTAGTTTGTTTTGAAGCAAGAATCATCTCAATTGGAGCTCTACAGCTCAAGATATAATTTAAAAGCTAAAGCATGTACATACCCCACTCATGCTCTCTCAACCGACCCCTCACTTTCTCTCCATAAACTTATTCAAATCAACTCCAACAGATACCAATTTTCATGGAGAGAAAGGCAATGTTGTTAGAAATCCATTGCTTCAAGAATCACTTAATTAGCAGGTCAGATGAGGAAGTTATGCCTGAAAGAGTCGAACATGTTTATACTCTCGAACAATCTGTTCCTATCTTGGCACAATTGCTATAACTTTTTCTATAGGAGTCAGATTGAGTTCATTTTTAGACTATTTCAAAGAGAACATCAAGATCTACAACTTTCATGAAGAACTCAAAGCAAGATTCTACCTCTAAAAGGGTCAAAAATAGAACAGAAGAAGAAAGCAAAAAGTCAAACTAAGGCGAAGCAAAAGTCAAACTAAGATGAAGATGACGTCATACTAAGACAAAGATGACGTCATACTAAGACGAAAACTAAGAGGAAAACTAAGATGAAGATGACGTCATACTCAGACAAAAACTATGACGAAAAACTAAGACGAAGATGACGTCATACTAAGACGAAGATGACGTCATACTAAGACAAAAACTAAGAGGTAAAACTAAGACGAAGCTGACGTCATACTAAGACGAAGATGACATCATACTAAGACGAAAAACTAAGATTGAAGCAATCAAAAGGGTATAACTTTCACTACAAATATCGGATTAAGGTCATTCTTAGATCGTTTTAAATAATACTTCTAGATCTACAACTTCCATGAATACCTTAAAAACGAATTTTGCCTCCAAAAGGATTAAAATTTCCATTCGATGCAGTTGTCCCGAAAGTTCACCCTTTGCTGCAGCACAAACTTCAAATAATCATAACTTTCCACTGCAATATCCAAAACTTACAAATTTTATATCATTGGAAAGCTGGAAAGATTCTCTACAACTTCCAAAGAGACACTTTTAACCATTTTTACCTAGATCATTCCATATTTTTCCTTTGAATACAAAATACAATCTTACCTTTATGAAAAATTTGAAATAGCAATGTAAAAATTTGAAAAGCCATAAACAACCATAATGTGTATGTATTTCATTCGCATCAAATAAGAGTTTTACAACGCTTTAGCGGGCATTTCGAGCCACCTTACAACATAATCCAAAAATACAAACTTTTCAAAACAATAATTTCTCAAAATGCAACTAAAGCACTGTTTTACAAATTCAAATTTTCAAAAGATCAAAAGAACAAAATGGAGTGATGCCTTAACGCTCATCTCGATCATTCGCTAACTTGCTCATCACCTGTGGGTGGGAAGGAGTAGGGGTGAGCTAAACTCTCCTGGGTAACAGTTTTATAATCGGAAATAAACAAAAGCCCTTGAAGACCTTCATAATTATAGCAATTTATCATAAAATCCATAAAACATTTATATCTCAACTTGTCAAACCAAACCACATTTCACGTCAGTTAAACATTCATCAAACTTGTCAACACAGGTAAACACATAAGCACATCATAATAGTTTGGGTGGATCTGTAACGGAACGTACTACACATTTCTCATATTGGTCCTGTGTGGCCGTGAACAGAACGTACTATCGCAATCCCATAAAATGGTCTTGCGTAGCCGTGAACTTATGGGAGTCCGCGAGGGAGCTCCATGCCACTAGTGGGCAGGTGGGTGAGGCCTTTTTAATCAAGTGCACTTGACAGACAGAACAGACCACAACAAACCCACAAAATATGTAATTCATGAACTTGAAACATGTTGCCCATATGACACATTTTTGGAAACTTGATTTCATGAGCGTGACATATGTCCTATGCATTTCTATCATTATTTCATAATTCATTTACAAAATTCATATACAAACACATATGGCACATTCTCAAACCAACTTAAAGGACAATAAAAGCCCATTTTCAAGGTAGTTGGAAATCATTTAATTCCATTTATTTGAAAGAAACTTTAATAGCTTATTTACTTAATTATAAAAATGTCACCCACCTTGATTTCCATGCTTGAAAACTTGATCAAGGATGTACCTCTTTTTGCTCCTTTTGCCTCTCTTGCCTCCTTGTAACAAAGACAAAAATTCCTAATTCAATAGAACTCAAATTGGAAAACCTAAAGAACCTAATGCATGAAATTGATCCTAGAATACCTAAACCCATACCTTTCCTAAGCTCTTTGAACGAAGCACACTCCAAAAATCTAAATAGTTAAAACACCACTTACCTTGAATCTCCACCAACCAAAGGATTTCTTGGCTCTAATGGAAGCTTTAACCTTCCTCTTTCTTTTTCCTTCTTGAATCAACTTCAAAACCCCTTTGAACACTAAGAAACCCTAACTTTTCTCCTTTCTTCCCCCTCTTTTCTCCTTATACGTCACTCTCCCTCTTCTCTCCTTTTAATTTTCATTTTCTCTCACTTCTAATGCAAGACAAGTCTTATTTCTTCCCTTTTTTTTTTTACCATTAATGATTGCACAAAGTCCAATTTGCCCTTACTTATAAGCCTTGTAACTTAAATGCTTATGTGATCTTCCCATAGTGCCCTCCTTATGCAACTTATCACTTTAACTCAATTTAATCCATGTCATATGATCCTACTCACATTAACATGCTAATTAATTCCAACCTACATTAATCTAGCAAGACCCCAAAATTAATCTAATCATGCTTAATCAAATAAAAAAAATCAGGGGCCAACATTGCTAATCATTTGGTACCTTGCGATACTTTGTCTCATCCCATTCACTATCATAGTATTGGGGCGATGTTCTTGTATGAGAGAGCAACATCAAGCTTGGTGACAATTTTTAGATATGTGCAATTTTCAATTAAACCTTAATTTACTATGAAAATTCATAAAAGATTAAAATGAAAAACATATTTCATTAATGCATAAATAAATGTATAAATACATCAAATCCTCAATAAACCTAAACCCCTAATGTGCTTTTGAAAAGCATCTCTAGCAATGAGTTTGGTAAAAGGATTAACTATCATATCTCTCGTAAAGACATGCTTTAGGACCACATGTCCTTGTGCAATGATATCATGGATGAACTGGTAGTAAGAATTAAAGTGCTTTGTCTTTCCATGACACTTCAGGTCCTTTGCATAGACAATTGCAGTTGTGTTATTACAATAGATAACTGTGGCCTCACGAAAATGCCCAGTAATGTTGAGGCTCCTAAAAAATCTCCTCAACCATATTGCCTCTTGCACCACTGAGGTATATGCAACATACTCAGACTCCATCATGGACAAGGACATGCATTGTTGTTTTTGGCTACACCAAGAAATAACTCCTCCTCTAAGAATGAAAGCATATCCTGATGTAGACTTTTGCTTGTCTCTATCAACAGATCTATCGGCATCACTGTATCTAACCAATTTGAGGCTCCCACCTTCATAACACAAATCAATGTTAGTGATTTCTCTTAGATATCCAACTAACCTTTTGACTGCTGCCCAATGCGCAGGTCCAAGATTACTTTGATATTTACGAACCATCCCAACTGCAAAGCATATTTTAGGTGGAGTACACATCATACCGTACATTAGACTACCGACAATGCTTGCATATGTCACCTTAACCATTTGTTGATTTTCTTCCTCTGTTTAGGACATTGATCTATACTTAGGTATATCCCCTTTTCTATTGAAGTGTCAACAGGTTTGTAGTTATGCATATGGAAATGTTCCAAGACCTTATTAATATAGTTTTCTTAAGACAATCTTAGAAATCTCTTAGAATAATCCCTCGAGATCTAAATCTCGAAAACATAATCTACTTCACCTTTGCCCTTCATCTCAAAAGTAGAGGATAACCACTTTTAAGTGGCAACGATCATCTCTATATCATTCCCAATTATCAAAATATCATTTACATACAAAGAGAGTATAAGAAACACATTCTCTTGTCTCTTTAAGTATACACAATGGTCCTCTTCAATCATCTTAAAGCCTACAAATGTAATGGCTTGATGAAATCTAAGATACCATTACCTAGATAATTGTTTCAAGTCATAAATGGAATGTCTTAAGCAACACACTTTGTGCTTTTGTCCCTTTGCCCGAAACTTAACAAGTTTATCTATATATATCTCTTCATTTATTTCTCCAATGAGAAATGTCGTTTTCACATCCATTTGGAACAGATCCAAATCTAAATGTGCAATAATAGCTAGGATAAGGCGAATAGACACAAATCTCACCACAGGAGAAAATATTTCATCATAGTCCACACCCTCCTTTTGGGTGTAACCTTTTGCCACCAATTGAGCCTTATACTTATCAGTTGATCCATCTACCTTATGCTTAACCTTCAAGACCTACTTGTTTCCAACGATTTTGCGCCCAACAGGTGGATCAACTAAGTCCCACAAATGGTTGTTAGCCATAGATTCCATTTCTTCTTCCATTATTGCAAGTCACTTACTCGAAAATGGTGAGTTTATTGCTTCTTCAAAAGGAGAAGGCTCATTAGCATCAACAGAAATGCTCAAGAAGGACCCACCTTCTATTTTATAGAGATTGAGACTCAGGTTCTATGCTCCTATTTACCTCATTAGTCATCGGAATGGATTGTGAATCCATTTGGGACACTTCGTCTTAGTGTTCCTCTAACTCATAGATCTCAAGACTTTGTTTGATCTCACTAATACTAGGGAATCATCCTTCAAAAAATCCACATCTCGGGACTCAACGGTAGTGAGCCCTCTATGATGTTCACCATATATCACATAGCCTTTAGAATGCTTACAATGTCTAATAAACATACATTTATTAACTCTAAGGCCTAACTTCCCAAACTTATGAGAAGAATGTTGAACATAACTAGGAGATCCCCATGCCTTTAAGTCCTCCAAATTAGGCCTATCTCTATTCCATAACTCATATGGAGTAGTCGGGACAGACATAGTGGGCGATTAATTAAGGATTTATGCCGTAGTCTTAAGGGCATTCCTCTAAAACGTAATCGGGAGGTTGGCTTGAGTTATCATCGACCTAACCATGTCCAACAGAGTTCGATTCCTTCTCTCTACAACCCCATTTTGATGTGGAGTTCCAGGAATTGTTAACTATTGACGTATTCTCTTATTGTCACAAAATTCTGTAAATTGATCAGATAGATACCCTTGGCCTCTATCAGTACGAAGAACCTTAATGCTCCTCTCTTTCTGATTCTCAACCTCAATTACAAAGCATTTGAAACAATACAAAGCTTCTTAGCGGTGAGACGACAGAAATATTAAGCCATATTGTGAGAAATCATCTATGAATGTGATAAAGTAAGTCGCGCCATTATGCGTTCTCACATTCATAGGCCCACAAATATCAGAGTGGATCAACTCTAGAGGATGCAAAGCTCTCTTAGCCTTACCAGCTACTAGCTTTCCCAGTGAGACAAGACTCATAAGTAGGAAGACCTGCTTTGGTGAAAGAGCCCAATAGCCCTTCTCTCGCCAATCTGGACATTCTATCTTGTCCAATATGTCCTAATCGAGCATGCCATTTAATAGACCCAGATTCAATATCAACAGAAGAAGAAGAGGCAATATGAGTAAAATATTTATGAGATTCAGATCCATCTTCTAATCCATCATAAATAAACTATTACAAAAGTGCCCATGACCATAAATGGTATCATCAAGATAAATGGACACACCATTCTTACTAACAAGAAAAGAAAAACCCAAGTCTACTAATGTCGATACTGAAAGTAGATTACATCGAATAGTGTGTACATGAAGCACATCATGTAAGAGCAGTTTGTGTCCACTGAGCAAAGTAAGTTAGTAGGTTCCTACACCAAGGACCCTCTCCTCCACTCCATCGTTACATAATGTTTACCCGTTGATAATTGATTATAATCTACAAATCCCGCATAGCTGCAGGTCATGTGTTTTGTCGCTCTTGTATCTACAATCCAATTATAGAGAGAATGAGCAAAAAATACATGTGTGTAAACAAAGGCACGTATAAAAGAAGGTAAGTAAGGTCAAACCTCATGAGGCTCAGTACAGTCTTAAGCAAAGTGCCCCTTCTTTCTACAATTGAAGCACACGAGTTTGGATTTATCCTTCTTTCCCCGCGCTTGCCTCTACTGCATTTAGCAACTTGTCCTTCTCAAACCCCTTGGTTCTTAGGTTTTCCCTTCTTGCACTTAAGGCCATCACCCTTGTATCCATTTGTTGTAACTAATGTTACGACACTGTGGTTTACATTTTTTTTCTCCACCTCAAGCGCCAAATAGCGAGGAATATCGTCCAAGGTCTTAATGGCTTCATTATGAGTAAGGACCAGCTTCACTTATCCTCATAAGGACTCGAGAAGTGACATAATGACAACTAGAATCTATTGCTCATATGTGATATCATAACCTACTGTCTTCATTTCTCGAATCATTGAGGATATCACCCTAAGATGTTCAGTCATGCTATGCTTATGGTCCATCATGTATTGATTAAACCTAAGAGTTAAGGCACGAAGCCTTATGGCTGTTGTCCCTCTATATTTTAGGCACAATTGTTCGTATATTTCCATAGCATTCAAGTAGTTCTCAAACTCCCCAATAAGGTAGTCGTGCATGCAAGCTAACAACATAAAGCGCACACTTCTATCCTTTTTTTGCCAAAGGGCATAAGCTTTACGGTCACGATGATGCTGGGTTGAATTCCCAGTCTCGGGTGGGCTTATGTTGGTGGTTAAATGGTCGAGTCACTCATACTCATTGAGAAGGTACTAAACTTTCCTATGCTAGATGTCATAGTTTTTACCATCAAGTTTCTCTCCCTTAGTTATCTCAATAATCAAACTCTTAGTTGCCATTTTACTACATCATTGCCCAGGTTTAGTTAAGGTACATATCTATCTATGTTAATCTCAATTAGTTAGCTCAACTGCCACTTACATTATCAATTCAAAAATTTTGCAAACTTGTTAGTAATCATCACTAATAACATAAGTGGTATTAAGTGTCTAATTGTATTTAGCCTAATAATTATTTCACTTATGTAATTAAGTATAATTTCAAATTAGACTAACAAATAACTCAAAATTTGAAAATTTTTAATAAATCATAGAGGAGTAAAATGGTAATTTTGACCACACATATCAAAAGATCACCACAAAAGGAATCTTTGGCCAAAATTTGGGTCAAAATGGTCCTTTGGGGTGGTCCCACGCACCTCAAGCACTACCAGGGTGTGTGTGAGAATTGGCTGTGTGGTTGCAACAGCTATTGTGCCACACGCCCACTCTCAGGTGCGGCGACTAGTCACCGTGTGCCACTTTGGGCAGCCATTTTTCAACATGGTTCTGGACTCACCAGTAAATGTGGACAACGTTGGTGGGGTCAAACATGGGATTTATGTTGTCGGTGAAGCGCATCTTCCACTGAGGGTGCATAGAACCACGGATGAACACATTTATATTAAACCCAGATTTTCCATGGCCATGATGCTCACTTCGGGCTATTGTTTCTCACTCATTTTAACTCCAATTTTAGCATACAATATATTGTTGGAAAGATAATGTGACAAGGAACATATCTATACACAGATCTCATGCAGAACTGTACTGTAACAGTCAAAAAATGGGCCTAAATTTTCAGGAAACACATTCATACTAAACCTAACTTTTCTAGAAATTATAGCCTTTCAAGGCCATGATGCCCAATTCGGGATATCATTTCTGACTCATTTTAACCCCGATTTTAGCATATAATGTACCATTGGAAAGATAATGTGACAAAAAACATATCCATATACATATGTCATGCAAAATAGTACTATAATAGGTTGGAAAATGGGACTAAACTTTCAGGAAACACATGTATGAACTGAAAATTCATCATGCAATATCTCACTCAATTCAAATCCGTTTTTAACCAAAGTTTAGGCACAAGTTTTTGACATAAGTTAGAAATATAAGACTAGAATTTATACGTATATAATAGCTCATACTTAATTAGATGATTTAGGCCCATTAACATGGAACCATATTAGATCACTTCTAATATTGAGCCAAACCTCATAATAGCTCATGGCATACAATTCAATTCGTCAATTATATCATTATAGGATCAAAGAGATCTCCATCATAATTATTGTGACTCAACTTACCAGTGGTCATTTACATCAATATAATTAATAAAATATATACATATGGATGTATAACATGGAAATTTCATGTCATATGATCTTAGCATGCCTATTTCTAACTAGTCCTACCTTATTTCCTAGTGAGAATTAACTAGATGAAATCAGAGTGTAAACTCAAAAAAATCCTTTATAATGCAGTATTAAATCATAAAGAAAACATAATTGACCATAAGTATCCATAAATACAAACTTCTACTAAGATATCATCAAATGACTTATCAACTATATGAGCAACGTGCTTATGAAGACTTTGGGTGGTAAACCTTTAGTTAGCATATCAGTAATCATGGAGTTTCTCTTAAATGTTATATAAACTTCTTACTATTATGAATTCCTTCTTTAACAGCTGAGAATTTAATGTTGCTTAACTTTAGCTTTGATGAACTCCTATTGTTGTTAGAATACAATACTTTTAACTTATTATCACAAAATAACTTTAATGGTCTTTCAATGTCATCTATGATCCCCAACCTAATGACAAAGTTTTGTAACCATATCCCACAATTGGATGCCCTATAATATGTTATAAACTCAACTGTCATGGTGGATGAAGCTATGAGTGTTTATTTAACACTCTTCTAAGAAATAACTCCTTTAACAAACAGGTAGAAATAACCTAAAGTGGATCTATGACTACCTTGTCATCTCATCAAATTAGAGTTAGATCTCGAATTAATCTGGTCTCTTATATATGATCATGCAGTCTTTTGTCCTCTTTAGATACCACATAACCTTTTTAGCTATTTTCCAATAATTCATTTTCAAATTGCTCTAATATCTACCTAACATTCTAATAATGTACAAAACATCCAAATGCGTAAACAACTAAGGATACATTAAAGTTCTTATAGTTGAAGCATAACGAATTTACGTTTCTTTAGTTATTAAATCATTCTTGGGGAATTAACTGAAACTAAATTTGTCTGCTCTTTTTCTGTAACTTAAGAATACCTTAAGAATAATCTCACTGTATCTGAATCCCTAATATGAAAGAGGCATCACCAAGATCTTTCATCTCAAAATCATTTGATATAAATTTTTTGTATTCGTGTAATAAACCTATGTTGTTATTGGCAAGCAATATGTTATAAAAATATAAAACTAGAAAAATATACTTACTCCTGTAAAACCTATTGCACATACAGTCATCAACCAAAGTCATGTCAAAATCAAAAGAGCTGACAACTTGATGAAACTTGTAATACAATTGAAGAGAAGTTTGCTTGAGTCCATATATGAATTTCTTTAATCTGCAAATCATCTGCTTTAAATCTTTAGAAATAAAGTTTTCAAGTTGCTCTATATAAATTGTTTCATTAATTTCATCATTAAGGAATGTTGTCTTTACATTTATTTGATATAACTTAAGATCATAGAGTGCCACAAGTGCCATTATAATCTTGAAAGAGTCTTTCAAAGAAACCAATGAGAAATTTTCTTTGTAATTGATGCCTTCCTTTTGAGTAAAGTCCTTTACGACAAGATGAACATTATATCTTTACACATTACCTTTTGAATCCCTTTTGGCCTTAGATATCCATTTACAACCAATAGGTTTTACAGTTTCAAATAATAGGAGAAGATCCTAAACATCATTGTTTCTTATAGACTTGAAGTTGATTAGATTATTTTCCACTGTGCCAATGTCCATATCATGTTCTTGGAGAAAGACAAGAAAGTCATCTAAAGTTGCATTTCTCATCTCTCTAGTAGATCATCTTAATGACATCAGTTTTTGTGGTTATTAAGTTTTTTTAAAGAATATTTAATTAATCTTAATTAGAGAATTTTAAAATTTTCTTATTGCTATAAATTTGCTTATTAAATAATGTCATAAATGATAACTTGATTATGGTTAATAACAAATGTAGAAGGAGAAATGAATTCATCTTTAATAAGAACCTTATGTCCCCCCCTTTGAACTCAACATCCTTAAAGAATATAGAATTTCTAATCTTAAAATAGATTTATATGTGGGATCATAAAATGTATACCCTCGTGACCATTCAAAGTGTCCAACAAAATGGCTATTAACTGTTCTTAGTTCCACTTTCCTTTCATTTAACCTACAAGGCCTTACCTTAACTAAACAACCTCAAATATATATATATATAAAAGTTACTAGGCTTTCTACCTGTCCATAATTTATAAGAGGTTTTAGCCATTGCCTTAATTAGAACTCTAATGAGAATGTAAGCTATAATCTGTAATACGTCTCCCCAGAGCAAACCTGGTAAGATAGTGTGAATGATGATATTATTTACCATGTCTTATAATATCCTGTTTCATCTCCAACAACACCGTGTAAGCTAGAACTCCCTAACATGGTATGCTGTAGGATAATACTACATTTTTTCTAATAAATTTGGCAAATGGTGTTAGAAGTTATTCACCTGGAGCACCATATCCATCATAATATTCAACACCACGATTAAATCTAACGTTTTTAATTCTTTTTCCAAGTTGATTCTCAATCTTAACTTTGAAAATTTTGAACTTGTCTAATACCTATGACTTCTTATAAATGAGATAAAGATACCTATAATGTGAGTAATTGTTGGACACCCCAGCCCTCGTGAGTAACGAGCCCGATGTCCTAAGTGACATCTGGATGGGTATCCCATAAGGGTGACGTGCCCCCACCAGGACGAACATTAAAACTATACGTTATTCCTATTCCTGAACCGAATTTGGGAAAAAACCAAACTTGAATTTCAATTCTACTTGTTCAGAACGTATAAGGCTCTATGTCTCTAGTTTATTTAGAGATAAGAATTATAATATTTGGAGATCCCATAACAAAGTTATGGCTACTACCTTGTAGGGTTATTTCAACGAACCCTTATTAGCCAAGAATTTATTTTGGAGGGCTAGAAAAAGGCATTAGGAATCTATCACTCCAAGAATCACTTCATTTGGAGGTCGGATGATGAAGTTATGGCCAAAAGAATTGGGTATGTCTAATTCATAAATCATATTGCCCTATCTTGGGGCAATTAGCATAATTGTCCTTAGAGATAGCAGATTAGGATAATCGTAGGACGCCTTGATAGAAGACTTCGAGATCCATAACTTTTATGTAGATATCGAAGACAGATTCTATCGTCTGAAAGGTTAAATATGAAGCAGACGATAGCAAGAAGGCAGACGAAGCAAAAGCAGAAGAAACAAGAAGCAAACAAATGCAGGAAGCAGACGTATGCGGAAACAGACGATAGCATGGTCAACTTAAGATGATGCAATGCTTAAGACGAATACGGTCAACTTAAGACGATGCAAAGTCATCTTAAGATGATGCAACGCTTAAGACGAAAGGTTCCTACACATGATACATTCCTAAAGATGATATGATGTCATCACAGACAAAGTGACGTCATATCAGACGATACACCTTTACAGACGATACGTCCCTACAGACGAAACAAGAAGCAGATGATAGCATGGTCAACTTAAGATGAAGCAAAGTCAACTTAGGACGATGCAACGCTTAAGACGAAAGGTTCTTAAACACGATACATTCCTAAAGACGATATGACGTCATCATAGACGAAGTGACGTCATATCAGATGATACACCTTTATAGACGATACGTCCCTACAGATGAAATATTCTTACAGATGATATGACGCCATCACAGATGAAGTGACGTCATATCAGACGATACAACTTGATACTTATAAACATCTTCCCTTCTAAGGACCTTAACTTTTGAATATCTAGGAATAAAGTTTCCTACTATGTACCATTGGAAACTAAGAGAAAGACCTACACTTTCCAGAAGGCACAATTGCCTATTTCTACCTAGATTAATCCAGATGTTTCCCTAGAGTCCGGATACTAACCTTTGCCTTATGCAAACTAAACGATGAAATATATTAACTTGAAAGACAATCATGAGCCAAAAGCAAATCTTATTCCAGTGACATAAAAAGGTAAGAGTTTTTACAAAGCTTTAGAGGGCATTTCAAGCCGCAATTACAAAATGGTCTTAAAGTCCCCAAAATACAAAAATTACATAAATCATGAGTTACTCAAAATGCAACTAAAGCCTTGCTTTACAGAATTTATTTCAAATACAAAATATTTCAAAAGTAGAGTGATGCCTTAGCCACTAACTACTCGATCTCTTGCTCATCACTTGCTTATAGGCAGCAAAAGCAGACGAATAAAAAAGACAAACGAATCAAAAAGACAGATGAAAGAAGAAGCAGACGAATACGGGAAGCAGACATATGCGAAAGCAGATGATAGCATGGTCAACTTAAGACAATGCAACGTTTAAGACGAAAGATTCCTACACGCGATACATTCCTAAAGATGATATGAAGTCATCACAGACGAAGTGCATCATATCAGACGATACGCCCTTACAAACGATACGTCCCTACAGACGAAACAAGAAGCAGACGATAGTATGGTCAACTTAAGACGAAACAAAGTCAACTTAGGATGATGCAACACTTAAGACGAAAGGTTCCTACACACGATACATTCTTAAAAACGATATGACATCATCACAGACAAAGTGACATCATATTAGACGATACGCCTTTACAGATGATACGTCCCTACAGACGAAACATTCTTACAGACGATATGACGTCATCACAGACGAAGTGATGTCATATCAGACGATACAACTTGATACTTCTAAACATCTTTCCTTCTAAGGACCCTAACTTTTGAACATCTGGGACGAAAGTTTCCTACTATGTACCATTGGAAACTAAGAGAAAGACCTACACTTTCCAGAAGGCACAATTGCCTATTTCCACCTAGATTAATCCAAATGTTTCCCTGGAGTCCGGACACTAACCTTTGCCTTATGCAAACTAAACGATGAAATGTATTAACTTGAAAGAAAATCATGAGCCAAAAGGAAATCTTATTCTAGTGACATAAAAAGGTAAGAGTTTTTATAAAGATTTAGAGGGCATTTCAAGCCGCAATTACAAAATGGTCCCAAGCCCCCAAAATACAAAAATTACATAAATCATGAGTTGCTCAAAATGCAACTAAAGCCTTGCTTTACATAATTTATTTCAAATACAAAATATTTCAAAAGTGGAGTGATGCCTTAGCCACTGACTACTCGATCTCTTGCTCATCACCTGCTTATGGGGAGGAAAAAGGGGGGTAAGCCTAAAGCTCGTGGGTAACAATTCTATAATTGGTAACAAGCAAAAATTATTTATGAACCACTTTCAATGCAGAAATTCATGTGTATGCACATTATGAATGTGTCACACTTATCAACTTGTCATGAACACATAAACATATCAAATGGTTTGGGTAAGTTCAAAAACATGACACACTACACATTTTCATATTATGGTCTTGTGTAGCCATAAACTTGAGGGAGTTCATGAAGGAGCTCCGTGCTACTAGCGGGCAGGCGGGAGAAGCCTATACTTGGTCAATGTGCACGTGACGATTCTTGAGGGACTACCACAAACCCATATAACACATATATTTCGAAATCTTGTAAACTTGTTGCCCAAATTAGCGCATTTTTGAAAACATGAATTTTCATATGCTTGCTATATCTTGAAAACCACTTCCGAAATATGGTTTCATAAACATGCATCTTTTCAAAAGAATCATTTTCAAAAGCTTTTCATCAATCATGAACACAATTTATGTAGCAATCATATAGCACCATCTTCCAACATTTACAAGGTAATAAATGCACATAAATGAGGTATTTGAAAAAAATCACTTACTGTCATTTCTTACAAGAACTTTAATGGCTTATTACTTAATTATAAAAGTGAAACCCACTTTGAAATTCCTTGCTTATATGCTTACTTAGGGATGTCTTTTCTCTTGCTCCTATTGTCTTTCTTGATTCCCTTTTCATAGGCAAAAACCCCAAGTTTAGATGGATTTTCAATTGAAAATCTCTTAAAGCATAATCACTAAAATTGATTCTAAGAATACCTAATCTCATGCATTTCCTAAGCTTCATTAACCAAAACCTTTCCAAAAATCCAAAGCATTAAAATGTTCTTACCTTAAACCTTCACCAAATGAAGAGGTGTTTGGTTCAAAAGAAAGCTCTTATCTTTCTCTATCTTTTTCCTTTCTTGTTAACCCTCAAAATCTCACTATAAAACTTAGGAAAAGAAACCCTAGCTCAACTCTCTTCTTTTTCTCTCCAACTACCAAAACTCACTTCCTCTTTCTTTCTTATCTTCTTTTCGTGCTCTCTCTCTTCTTTCCTTCCTCACTAACATTTTTGTCTTCTAACATGTAAGACAACAATTCCATCTTCCCAATATGCCCTTCCTTATAAGCTTATGCCTTACTACACTTAAGTGATCTTCCAAAACTACCCTTGAATATTTTATTACCTTAACATTTTAATTTCATTAACCCTTGCAATAAAATCCTACTAACCTTGACATAGAAATTAACTCCAAAATTTATCCATCAAAACTCCATAATTCATTTTAAATCATACTTAATAATAATAATAAAATTCGGGGGCCAACAGTAATCGTTTATGAATGTAATAAAATGTTTTTGACAATTCCAATAAGTTGTAGGAAATGGCCTACAAATATATGTATGGGTTAGTTCAAAGACGTATAAAGATCTTTTGGCACTTAATCTTCTTATGTTTGTCCACTTCCCCTTAATACATTCGATAAAAAATTAAAGGTTCAATAGATGAAATGGATCAAGAATTCCATCTAACATAAGCCTTTCAATTTTTTGTTTGGAGATGTGTCCTAAATGCTTATACCATAATGAAGCAGAATTATTATTTATTAATTTTCTTTTAATACCTCATGAATTAACATGGAAGCATTCATGAAATGAGAAACTTGTATCAAATAAGTATAATTATCATATTTTGATAAAGAATTATACGACAAGTTTTGAATCATAAAAATGAATAAAATGTCCATTTCTAAAAGAACAATGATAATTAACACTATTCAATATAGAAATAAAAACCAAATTGCACTTAATAGAAAATACAAAATAAGTCTCTTTCAATCCAAATAATATGTAGTCCTACATTATAACCTAAAAGTTCATATTGCCCTAACTTCAATTGTCTTTTATCACATATATAGATGTATCTTTCATTAAGATTGAGTTTTTTCGCTTAAGCAACCTTATATGGACACAATTATATAAGAAGTAGTACCAGAATCTAACCACTAAATACGTCTAGGTACTGAAATCAAATTAACCTCATACAAACTAAAGAAAGAAGTGTACCTTTCTTTGCATACTGAGCATAATATTGAGTACACTTTTTTTAGAAGTCTTTCCACAAAAGTAGCAAGCAAATTCCTTAGTTTGTTGTTTTTATTCCTTATGTTATTTTTTGTGTGGTAATACCTGCAACTTTATTATCTTTCTTTATTTTTTTATTATTACCTTTAGATGTGGACGCTAAATGGGCATTTTTATGATTCTTTTGCTTCAAGCTCTCCTCTTCTTACACACAATATGGAATGAACTTATTAAAAGTCAATTTCTCCTTTTGATAGTTGTAACTAACTTTAAATTGACTAGATTGTGTAGAAAGATGGATCAAAACTAAATATACAAACAATTTTTTAGACAACTCTAACTTTAGTGCTTTTAGTTTTGAAACAAGACGATGCATTTCTAGAATATACTCCTTGATGTTTCCATTCTCCTTTATACCTCATGAAAATAAGACTTGATAGAGGAGTACCCCCTTTTCTTTTTTAGTAAAATGTCATTCAAGTTCTTTAAGTAACAATTTAACTTCCTTCTCTTAGGATATTATGCCCTTGAATATTTTTAAAGTTACATATTTCATGATCATAAGATAAAAGACTTAAGCATTCCCACTTCTCCTATTAGCTCTTGTCATTAGAGGAACTTGCATCCATAAGAGTAAAGGATTGCTCAATTCAAAGAGTTAGGTCTAGATCCATGAAACTAATAAAGATCATGAATTTCTCTTTCTAAACCTTAAAATTTGTGCCATTTAGCACTGGTAAAGAGTAATGTTAGTAGATATTGTAATAGCAGAAGTATTCATTAAATAAAGAATAAAAATAAACAAAGTAACAAACTCAGAATTAAAATCTGAATACAACATAATTAACAAATTTAAATAATGGCAACTTCATCACAATATACTTAGCACAACATTGAAATTTAGTCTTTAAACAAAAATTTCAATTTGTAAGTGATACCCTTATTGTAGTGATCAAATATTGACAATAAATTTCTGTCAGAATGAAAGTCTTTCATTGGACTGACTTATAATCTACATGGAAAGTTTAATAATTGTCACATTATTAATAAAGGCTATTAATCTCGACCAAAACTAAAAATCCATAGAAAGTTATAAACCTTAAAATGTTGACAACCTTATGTAATAATTGTATGATACTTAGCCAATCTTTAATCCAAACAAATAATGACCAAAAAATATAAACACAAATAGCTAATGCTTAGCTAACCAACAAATGACAACTTGATTTTACTTTTTATTAATCCAAAAAATCACACAAACCTTAGAGGAGACAAAATCATCAATATACAAAAAAGAATATACATGGCTAAAGAACAAGATTACATTGAAATTCTATTCAAACAAAAAAGGATTACATTGAAATTAATTTTTTAAAAAAAATTAGATTGAAACTAAAACAATCCATAAATCTCAATAATCCAACATGATATGGGCTATAATAGCACTTATTAGATTTTAATATAAAATCTACAATATAAACTCATATCAATCATGTCAAATTATCAAAAAAGAACTTAATTACATAAAAGTACCTAAACCTATTGAGATAGACATGATTAAGGTGTTCTGGCTACTTTTGGCTTTTACCTTTTCCTATATTGTGATATCAGAAAAGAAACCATTGGGATCATAACCATTCATATATAGTAATCGTTCTTAATTTGTTTATCATAAAGTACAATATAACACTAAAGTTTCTACGCATATAATAACTCGAACTTAAATAAATAATTTAGGCTATTAACTTAAAATGTTATTAAATCACTTTTAATCTTTAGTCTAACTTTATAATAGCTTATAATTATCAATTTACATACGTTAGTCCATTAAAAATTCCAACATTTGTTGCATATCATAGCATTTTACTGGTGAAATGCTTTTTGTACGTGAATTGGGCTTTTTGATAGAGGAAATTCTTACATCATTTTCCAAGATTCCAGGGCTCTCCTTTGTGCCAGACTCGATGGTTCAATGTTTTCCCATCAACGCCCATAAAACAAGTCTGTCTTAACTCTTAAAAAGCAATGGAGTTTCGGTTTTCGTCTCCCTAAGAAAGTAGGTTAATTGACTTCTACCATTTCTAATTCAGCAAACATGACAGACAAGGATAATTGTGAGCTTAGATTCAACCTCAGTGGTTCTTGAACATGCAGCCATCATCCTGGAGCTTGATATCTTCTTCATTTACACACCAAGGAGTTAAGCCGCATGAGTTTAAAACGTAGAAAGATTTAATTTGGTCAATTACCACAGTAGGAAAAATGGGACAATCTGCTGCACAAAAAAAAGAGATAGTGGCTGATGTTGTGTGCATATTAACGGGTGGCTAAGAAAGTGTCTTTACACCTGATAACGAGAGAGAACAAATATAACAAACTTGTCAAGCTTGTCCATCTTCGTAGATTTAACCTGAGAATAGATTCATAATACTATAACTGTCTGTATGGTTAGCGTCTTCAACATGCAGAGACGGAACGAGACGGAACAGAAGAGGATGGAACAGAACAAGAATTGAAGACAGTGAGATGTTTGATTGCAGTGGACAGGAGAGAGAAAAATGAATTTGTCCTAAGGACAGAAATGTGTTTGGTTACAAGGGACAGAACAAAAAACAGTGTTAATGACAAAAATGCCCTTGTACCTATAATAAGAAGAGTTGATGTAATTCATTTATTATTTTGTGATTGTATAAATATTTAATTTACAATATTCAATTATGTTATTATCAACTTGTAACTGTAATAAAATTTCTATTATTATTATTATTATTATTA
>JAOTAX010000004.1:11248008-11259643 GCA_025629825.1 Erythroxylum guanchezii | reverse complement strand
ACTAACATAAATAATAATCATTTAACACATAAATGAAATAAATAATAAAATGCAACTCATAACATATATGAAATGCAGCATAAATTCATGAATATAATACAGAATTATCAAACATGAAAACCCAAGTTAATAGCCCAAAAATTATTTCACTTTTGTAATTAAGTAAATTTTCAAATTAGGCTAACGAATAACTCAAAATTTGAAAAAAATTTAATAAATCACAAAGGGGTAAAATGGTAATTTTGACCACACAGTTTAAAAGACCACAGCAAAAGGAGTCTCTACCAAAAATTTAAGTCGAAGTGGCCCTCTAGGGTAGCCCTATGCACCCCAAATGCTGCCAGGACGCATGTGAGACGTGATTATGTGACTGCAATAGTTGTTGTCCCACACGCCCAATCTCAGGTGACCATGCACCACCTTAGGCAGTCATTCTGGTCCTATTCGACATGGTTTTGGACTCACCAGTACATGTGGACAACGTTGGTGGGGTCAAAACTGAGATTTATGTTGTCAGTGAAGTGCACCTCCCATTGAGGGCACGTGGAATCGTGAATGAACACATTCACATTAAACCCATATTTTTTAGAAATTCTACTATTTCATGGCTACAATGCCCACTTTGAACTATCGTTTCTTACTTATTTTAACTCCAATTTAGCATATAATATACCGTTGAAAAGATAATGTGACAAGGAACATATCCATACCCATATCTCATGCAGAACAATACTGTAATAGGTCAGAAAATAGGCCTAAACTTTTGAGAAACACATGCATGAATCAAAAATTCATCATGCAATATTTCACTCAATTCAAATATGTTTTTCACCAAATTTTAGGCACAAGTTTTTGACATTATAAGGAACATATGCATGCCAAAATTTCTTGCTAAAACAAAGCACACGAAAAATTTGTCATTGATGGTCATGTTATATATGCATGAACAATTTTCAGCATATACGGCATATTATTCTCATTTGGCACAATTTCAAGGACAAAAGCAAGCTATATATGCTTTGATACCAATGAAAGAAGGTGTGATGAGACTTTACCTCTAATATGACAAGTCTCTTGGACCTTGTGCTTGCTTTACAAGTCCACCTTGTACTCCAATGTAGCTCAAATTTGCCCTTTCTCTAGCAGCTACAAAGTTGCTCACACTAATTCACACTCCAAATCTCTAGCCTAGTGGATGGTGGCTCTAAGATATAAAAATATAAGGGAGAACTCAATATTTGAGAGTGTGAAATGTGTAGGAAAGAGAAATGGCAAATTTCATTCTTTTCTCAACAACTTATGCCGATAAAAAGAGAGTTGGATATTGCTACAAATAACCAATTACTTATTAGCTTTTCTTTTTTTGTAAGACTGATTTTACTTATCCACTTTAGTTTACTTGTGCCAATGTGGACACATTATTTGCACTATTTTGCTACAATAATGAATATAAATTATAATCTTAAATTGTATTTAAGATCAGATAAATTGAACTCTTTTAATTTATCTTTAATTATATAATTAAATAATGTATACCTTAAATAATTTATATCTTATTGCGTCACCAGCAGGAAGAGGTTTCTAAAGTTTGAAGAAAGAACAAACACATGTTAACACTCATCTTTACAGGGCCGCCAAGTTTAAAGAAAAGAAAAGCAATTAGGGAATGCATCTTGTTAACAAGGGGATATTGTAATAAAATATTTTTGGATCAACAGTGTATACATTGTAAAATTATCCTCCTAATTGTATGTAATAGAACTCACGAGAGAGTCTTTAAACATAGACAACTATCATTATGTAAACAACAATAGAAGTGAAGAAGCATTAGCAGTTTGAGGAAGCCGTTTCTAACACATTGGTATAAAATGATACGGTGTAAACGACAGGGCCCCACACACTTTCTAGCTTTGCACTTTTCATCATCAGCTTATGTCACATTTCCCATTCCACGCACATACGGACACCTTGTCTCCCTCACCCATCGAATTTCCATCTTTCTCCTCTTCCAAATCCAATAGCTCGTTAATATTACCCGTCTTCTTTGTTCCCCTTTTTAATCCCCATGAAAATTGAATTCCCCAAAAGACAGTATGGAGATTCCAAAAGGCTCCATCTAGTAGTGAAACTTCCTGTCTTTTTCAATTCTAATTTTGGGTTTCCTTGCTTTTTGTTAAATGATTCAATGGGCTGATTACACGAGTAGTAAAAACGCTGATCTTTGTTTCTCTCCTTCTCATGAATTCTTATCTGTTCTTTTTTGTACTGAAGCTATGAAAATGGTATATGGCTACTGTTTAGCTACGATTTTTTCTTCCCTTTTGCATATTTTAGCACTAGCTTTTGGTGGTCCTAGTATTGGCTTGTGATCAGAGTAATTCAGTGGTAGGATTCCCTCATCTTTGTCGTCTCCTATTCTATAGCAGTTTTATCAACTTGTCTTTCTCTTTAGTTTTTCCACTCTTGTTTATCAGTTTATGTTTTTAAACTGATTATTTGAACTAAATTGCCATATTTTGTGATGGTGATGAATATGTCTTTTTTTTTTTCGTACGGTTATTGTAAAACAAAGAAGAAGAAGAAAGTTTGCATGTTTAGAAAGTAGTTTTCTTTATTCAGCAAATTGTTTTTCACGGATTGCCGTTGAATTTCACCCGGTTGTAAATATTTAGTTTGGAATTTGGCTTACTTTCTTTTGTTTCTTTTTTCTTGGGTGATTCGTGAAGGCTTACTCAATTTAGCTAGGCCTCCAAGTGACATGTTAGTTATCTCGTAAAGCAATATACTTGTCTATGTAATTCATATTTTCGGCTGAAAGTTTAACTTCTAGATTATGTTGCTTGAATTTTGAAGGTTGTAAGACCCCAGAGTGTAGTCGTCATGTGCTAAAGAAACTGCTTCTTGGTTGCTGACATTTGATTTGATTAGAGCTCGTGATATTAAAGAGTCTTTTGAGCCAAGCCAAGAGAGGATAGTTGAGTCATGGGTTATATTTGTGATTTTTGTGGGGATCAAAGGTCCATGGTCTATTGCCGTTCAGATGCCGCATGCTTATGTTTGTCTTGTGATCGGAATGTTCACTCTGCTAATGCATTGTCCAAACGCCACTCTCGAACTCTCTTGTGTGAAAGATGCAATTCTCAGCCTGCCTTTGTTAGATGTGCTGAAGAAAGGATATCTCTTTGTCAAAACTGTGATTGGATGTGCCACAACACCTCAACAACAGCTTCATTGCATAAAAGACAAACAATCAGTTGTTACTCTGGTTGCCCCTCCGTGTCTGAGCTTTCTTCATTGTGGTCATTTGTGTTAGGCTTCACTTCCTCTGGTGAATCTACTTGCCAAACGGAGTTGGCATTGACGAGTGTGATCGAGAATAATGGCAAACGTACTTGGGGTCCTCCTGAGAATACTACATGCCAAAATGTTTCTGACATATTTAAGTTCAATAGTACCAGTGAAATGGGTAAATCAAGTGCGTGGGTTGGCGATTCTTCTATATGTGAATTGAGCTTTGTGCCAAACAATATTGATCGACCAACGGGATCTACAAATACTCCTTTACCAAAGGTACATGGTGATTTGGAATGTTTATCTTGAAGATGTCGTTGAAATTTTCTCTACAGAAATCTTGCATATTCCCATATATTAGGGTCATTGGCAAGCTTTAGACAAAACAGTAACTAGATATTTTGGATTCCTTTTGTGAATTGCTAACTTATTATGTCCCTGCAATATACCAACTATAGAAAGCTGAACTTCCTTGAAAACTGCCTCATCGGGTGTGCTTGTTTTTTGGATTTCAGCACTTAAGTTGCCTAAAACAAAATTGTTTCAGTTATTTCTTTTTTTTTTTGGTGGTATCATTTGCAGCTTCATATTGTCATTTTCTGTTGGTGACAGATTTATACTGGAGATAAACCATAAATGGTTTGTCACTGTCTCGGTATACTATGAAATTCATAAGCTAAAGTTTACTTAACTGGTCCTTAAAGAATTTATAATAATTTAATTTGATTCCTTTTGTGGTTGTTACCCACAATTTTGTCACAACCTTTGTCTTGCCTTTTTAGTTATTAAATGGCGCTGTCTGGAACTCTTTGGAATTGAGTTTTAGGATCCACGTATAAGGGAGTCATGATTTCTGAAAATTACTCCACACATTTACTTTAAGCACTACATTTATACTTCTCTAAGTTCTATTTTTCTTTTCCTTAAGGGCCCTTACAAAGTTCATCTGATTATACTACAGTTTTGCTGTCCTGAACCTAAAGGTCCTTCTTTTGGTGAGGAAGATATCTATGACGACTTTAATATGGATGGAGTTGACTTAAATCTTGAAAACTATGAAGAACTCTTTGATGTTACCCTAAATAATTCAGAAGAGCTTTTTGAGGATGGTGGGATTGATAGCGTGTTTGGGACGAAGGACATGTTTGTTGGTGATTCCAACTGTCAAGACATCACTGCTGCTGAGGTTTTCTTATATTATTTATTCATGTGTTTTCATGCCTTAAGATATTTAATAGCATGCTTTGTCCTCTTGTGTGCCTACATTTTTCATTTTCTGTTACAAATGGAATATTATTGCCTGGACCTACATTTTGTAATTTGAGACATCAATTTCATTCTTCTTTTACTTCAAGCTAAGATTGTCAAATAGTATAGCAATCCGAGTTTGAATCCTATATCATCTGATAAGGCATGACTGAATCCGTTTTATATTATGATGGCGAATGGTGTGATTTGCTCCTCAAAATTTCACAAAAGGTCTAAGTAATCCTCTATTGTTATCTTTAGTAATACTTTGCAACCTATGTTACTAAAATAGTATTCATTGCACCTTGAATAGGGGGCAAAAGTTGAAACATAAATAATATTAGGGACTTATTTAGACCTTCTGTGAAACATTAAGGTGAATATCACACCTTTAACCAATGTTTAAAGAAATCATTTTTTAAGATTACATTAATGTCTGATTTTTCCACATTCCCTAGTTGTAATATCACATAGACTAAATTGATGACCCATATGCTAAAAACTACAAAAAACTTAACTTTTTCATGATTTAGGATGCTATTAGTACCATTTTAAAAACATTAAAGTATGTGATTTCATAAATAACTGTGGGGACTAATGTGTGATTTCATTACAATGGTGGGAACTAACTTATAATTTTTAGAAAATGTAACTACCTTTGGCCTATTATCATCTTGTAAGACATGATTGAATTCATTATATATTATCCTGCCAAGTAGATAGCTAATATGTCTTGTTGCATGAATGGAACAAGATCCAACCTACCCTTCTTATTCTTTACACACCCACCATGAATGTTTTCCTACGTATGAGTTCAGATGGATATAATGTCATCTTTAATTGAACATGTGATGGGTTCCCGTTTGGATCATAGCAACACATTTCGAGCCATGTCATAACTATTTGAATGCATGGAGCAAGAATGCCCTGTTATGAGGTCATATTCTCTTTTGTTGTGCTGTGTCAACTATTTCTACTCTGCTAAATTTTTTGCAGTTCATATCTTTTCCAAACGTCTGTACGTTTATATTATTGTTAACCTATGCAGGGTTCATCAATTGGCCTGGTCAACCCAGTGCAGCCAGCATGCAGTAATGCAGCATCTGCTGATTCCATGATGAGTACTAAAACGGAATCCACCCTATGCTTAACTGCAAGACAAACCCAGTCAAGCCTTTCATTTTCTGGCCTCACTGGAGAAAGTATCGGTGGTGATTATCAAGATGGCGGAGCTTCTTCTATGCTTTTCATGGGAGAGCCCCCATCGTGTCCTCCGTGCCCTGAAAATTCTCTCTCTTCAGCTAACAGGAGCAGTGCTGTAATGCGTTACAGGGAGAAAAAGAAAACACGCAAGTAAGCAATACTGACCTTCACAGGAAGTACTGAAGTCTAATTTGTCTTTATGGCTTATCTTCATTGCATTCGCACTAAATGTAGAAATATTTTTCATACGGTCATTTGTGTTTGCCTTTTGAGATCATACTTTACGAGGAATTCAGTGTTCAAATAACTGAATTTTCAAATTCAAAAATGGTTTTATGAACGTTTAAGTAATTTGCAAGAATCAGATGATGTTAGCACCTCAATCTGAACTGATGTGAAATTGTGCGATTTTTTACATTTCAAATTTTCCTGTATGCATAAGATTTATTAGGTTTTGTACTCAAGGTAATTAAATTCCTCTATTTCCATAAGCATGTATAGTGGCGAGTAAGAATACAGAATGTGAATTTTACATGTCTACTTTTGTACACACTTCCTCTCTTCTTTAAAATACTCCAATGTATGGCCCCACAATATTTGCATTAGAAATCAGTTAATCATTTTCGGTCTTCAGTGGACATGGTTAAGAGTTGTATGGTTTAATATCTTGGTTAATTTGTAATAGGTTTGAGAAGAAAGTTAGATATGCATCTCGCAAAGCGAGGGCTGATGTAAGAAGGCGTGTGAAGGGGCGGTTTGTGAAAGCTGGTGATGCATATGATTATGACCCATTGAGTCAAACCAGAAGCTGTTACAATAACAACACCCAGTGAGAGTCTTGCTAAAATGCGAGATTTGGGAAGGTTCAATAGTTTGCAACTTTACTCCTACCCAGTAGAGAGGCTGTTACAAATCAGAAGCTGTTGAGAGTACAATTTTTAACCACTTTTTAGAGAAAGGAAGGAAACCGAGGTTTAGGTATAGAAATGACTTATTATTATCTGAAGACTGGTTGGATTGATCCATTGATTTCCTTTTGCAGTATTATGCATTACAGGGGTATGATCGATGAAAGCAAAACGGCTGGCTGTGATGCTTCACTGGTGAAAATTCACGGGCGGTAGAGTACATCACTTTAAAGGATATATGTTATTAAGTCACTATCGATCAAGACTGGATATAGCATCTGGCTGTGAAGGCCTATAACTTTGATGTTGAGCTTTTCACTCTGAAATGGAGAAATGTGTTCATCTCGATCGTGCCATTGAAACGCTTAATGCTCGTTAAATTTTGCAACTTAGTGCTCCACTCATTTAAGCTGGCTTCTATACCATGGTGAGTCCCTGAACGCACATTTACTTACTTGAGCATGAGCTCTTTGTATACGTATTTCATCTTGACAGTGTACAGTACAGGATATAATTTATATGTCCTTAGGGTGTACATGCCTGACTCAACTCGGTGGTTGTAAGATCAGACGGAAAAACTGGTTTTGTTGTACATCTTTATTTTGTATTTCTAGGAGGACATGTATAGTACGGGATACGATTATATTATGCCCTTAAGGAGGCTAATGCGTAGCAACATGGAAAGATGCGTATATTTCATTTGCGATGGATGTGCAGATGGGCACCCATTTGAAGACAAAAGCTCACTTGAGTTGGATGAATACGTGAAGCAAAGCCTGCCCTACGGAGTTCTTGCATCTCAGCAATCTCCTACAACCATGTATCTTAGTTATGTAACCGAACTGATGATAGCTTGCCTTGATGGTTACTAATTCGTCCGTTGCTTTATCTTTTGGCAGCAACTGGGGTGACATGAATATCATACCACTAATAATCCTTCAAAATGACTACCTCGACTCGCAACAAAATTTAAAAAAAAATGAAATATTCCATGTATTTGAATTCAAATCGAATACATAAATTAGCGTATAGGTTATGAATACACTAATATCGAGTGAAAATTTTATATTTTATATTTTCTCTTTTCTCTTTTTTTTTTCTAATTTCTTTTCTTTTTGGTTTCTCGGTTGAAGCTATTTTTAGAAAAATATATGTTACGGTGAAGACAAAGGTGCAATGCATTCAAGTTTTTCCTAGCATACAAGGGATCTTTTATGACAAGTGTAGATGAGGTAAGGTCCTTTGCTTTTAAAGTTGGTATTTCAGTGTAATTTTAGTTGTCTAATTCATTTGGGCTTCATTTTTAAATGGATGGATTTTTATGAAACATAGTTAGAAAAGAGTAACGAGAACAGGTGATCTGGTCTTTAGTGATGACTCACTGTTAAAAGGACTAGGACAATTCAGTCTTTTTAGTGCAATCATTATAGTCTATGCAAAAAATTGAGATATATTTAAAGGATATACAAGAATGATAAAATTATCACTAGTTTAGAGGGCGTGCCACCTGGTTTAAAAAATTTGCTTATATAATTTTGTGAATGTACCTCTTGATTCAATAGAGGAAGTAGATAAAGCTCTAAAGTTAATACGTAGGAATATGGTAAAAACTTATTTGTGATTGTAAGAGGCAGGGTTTTGCGTATTATACCGTACCAGCCAATACTGGGCGGTTCGTACTGTATCAACCAAGGAACAGTACGAGGTAGGGGTAGTATGTACCGGGTTTAAATACCAATCCGTACTGACTTATTTCATACCGTACTAGCCGATATCGGGAATTTTTAAAACTGTAGGGGTATGTTTGTAAAAATTTATAATTTTTAACCCTAACGCACACATTCTTCTTCTCTTCTCTAACCTATCTCTCATCTCATCTCCTCACACTCTCATTCACGCAACTCTCTTCTTCTGCTCTTCAACGTCATTGCCGTCAACCCAACAACTGCCACACCGATGCTTGGCATGCTGCTATTGTCCTCCTTTTCCTATCCCACTCCCACACCCAACTTTTTTCTCTCAACTCTCATTATCTCTCTCGAGTGTCTCGACCCACCAACCATCAACGCCCACCACCACCGACACACACCCACCACCTGTCACCATCACCACCGACGCTCTATATCGCTTCTTCCAATGTTTTATTTCTCTCTCACACATCTCATTATCTCTCTCCATTCTCGACGCCCACCACCTGTCATGACTGCCGACGCCATCAGAGACTACCACTGACGCCTAAATAGCCTCAGCCACTCTTAGATCTCCTCTCCTCTTCCAGGCCAGATCTACCTGACCCTCAAAATTGTTGTTGAATTTCTGAAATAATTAGGTATGTATTATGACTTAATGTTTTTTTTTTGTGAATTGTTGTGAATGGAATTGTTGATGTATTTGTAAATTGTGAATGGAATTGTTGGTGTTTTTGTGAATTGGAAATCGCATATGTTAATTTGTTGTTGTGTTGTTGTGGATTGCCGATTGTGGATGTGGACTGTGGTGGAGTGGAATGGAATTGTGGAAGTGCGAAAGTGAAAAATGTAAATTAATTTATTAAAGTCGTTAATAGAGATATAGATACAAAATGTAGACGTGGAATGAAACTATGAAAGTGTGGAAGGAACTAGTCTGGAGTAGATTGTGATTCTGTGAATGTGGAGTGGAAATTGGAAGTGTGTTGAATTGATTGAACTGTTGATTGTTATCAGTTTTGTTAATACTTAATTTAATAGACATATAGATACAAAATCATATTTTATAAATCAGAATATTATAAAGTTAAGTGTTTGCTTACCATACCAATTTCCTTTAGCATTAATCTATACTTAATTATGAATGAAATAAATTTATTATTCTTTTTTTACAAATATATCATATAATTCATTTGACAAAAGTTGAACTTTTACCAGTTATAAATGAGGTTTATCTAACTCAACTAACTTGACTACATCATTTAAGTATGGCTTGTACGTGTTAGGTTCTACATCAATTTTATATTTAAAAAAAACTCAAAAGCAATGTATACAAATATATAAGGTGTGCTACTTTACAAAAAAAATTGGGGTTTCATAATATAGCTACCCTACTTTTAATAATTAATTATGTGATTCAAGGTATTTATGGTAATTCTAGTTCCAAATTATATTTCATCGAAGTGTGGAGCTGGAAAATGATGAAGGTGGAAATTGTTTTATCCTATGTATGTTTTATGATTATTGTTTATGGAAATTATTTTATGTATGTTTTGTTTTTATTGGAAATGGAAATTTTATTATGTATGTTTTGTAATGTTTGAAACTTTAAATTGCAATTGTTCAAAATTGTTAGAAATGGAATTGTTGAAAATTGTTGGAAGTGGAAATTGTTTATGTATGTTTTGTAATGGTTAAATTGAAATTGTTGGAAAATGTTACAAATGAAATTATTGGAAATTGTTGGAAATAGAAATTGTTTATGTGTGTATAATGTATCATACAAAATAAGTTATATTATATAAGATGGATATGCATATTCTGTAATAAAATTATGTGTTATTTATTTTGATATATGCATTTATTTATTTTTACAGATAGATGGAAGGAAGTTCAAGTTCTCCTGATCAACCTATTTCAGGAAGATATAATGATCTAGCTTTGGCTCATACTGCATTGGTTCCCGGTATGAGGAACCATACTATTTGTTTGTTTTGTAACAAGCATTTGAATGGTGGAAGAATCACCAGACTAAAGAAACATTTAGCTGGGGTT
Source organism: Erythroxylum guanchezii (assembly GCA_025629825.1). Classification (NCBI taxonomy): domain Eukaryota; kingdom Viridiplantae; phylum Streptophyta; class Magnoliopsida; order Malpighiales; family Erythroxylaceae; genus Erythroxylum; species Erythroxylum guanchezii. Next base: position 11,249,250 of record JAOTAX010000004.1, on the reverse strand, counting down.
AAAGGAGATGCGGAACCCTGTAAAAAAGTAAGTTATGATATGAATTGACAAATGAAAACATTGCTTAATGAATATCAATATGAGAGAGATAGATGGGAAATGTTGAATTTTGAAATTGGTAATGGAAGTTTGTTTTTTGGTTTTCGTGGTGATTGTGGAAATGTTGAAGGTGGTAGTGCCAGTGATGGTACTGGTACTAGTAGTGTTCCATCTCAGGCCTAAGAAAAAGTACTTGAACCTAATGTGAGGAAGACAAAAAGACAGGTGACTAGTTTCTTTGTACTACGAACAACTCTTGGAGCCTAACCTTCAATTCGTAATGTAGTGCAATCAAGAGATTTGACTCACAATGTCAATATGGGAGTAGCTAGATGGTGGTATGATACATGTTCATCATTCAATGCTTCTCAATCTTATTATTAGCAACCTATGATGGATGTAATAGTCTCTTATGGTCCGAGATACAAAGGTCCTTCGATTGATGACTTAAGAGATAAACTTTTGAGTTGTTATGTTTCTGAATTTAGAAGTTATTTGGCAGAAAGAAGAGTGAAATGGGGTACTTATGGATGTTCAATCATGCGTGATGGTTGGACAAATAGGAGACAAGAGCCTATTATTAATTTTTGGTTTATTCTACAAATGACTCTATGTTTTTGAAATCTATTGATGCATTTGGCCTTATTAGAAATACTGAGACTTTGTTTACGATATTTGATGAAGTTGTTAATGAAGTAGGGCCAGAAATCCTAGGTTCAGTGTTGGAACCCGATCTTTAAGTGGAAATTTAGAGATATTAAATGAAATAAAATGAGTGTTTTTGTATATGAATTGTGTTAGAGATGTTTTTGTGCTTTAAGAAAATTAATTTATTTGGTTTTGATAACTTTGAAATTTGAGTAGATTTGTATGGGTTATGAGAGTAAAGTGAATGAGTTGATTTAAATGAAAGTTGAAAATTAAGAAATAAAGAGTGAAAGGGTGAGAATTTGTTGAATTATGAAAGTTTGACTTTTTGGGGATAAGAGTTGACTTTTTGATTTAGGCTAAATTTGAGAAAATGATCTTCATGAAATTTGTAGCTTATATTGAAAGCTTTCTGTCGCCATAAACTATGATATTTTTCAATATCGCGAGTGAAAGTTATGATTTTCTGAAGTTAAGATTATTTTACTTTGTTTTTGAAAATGCTCATAAGTGTAGGATTTTATATGCAGTGTTTTGAGGAAAATTATGGACTGA
>JAOTAX010000004.1:11220041-11243446 GCA_025629825.1 Erythroxylum guanchezii | reverse complement strand
AATAAATTTCTTAACCAATTCTATACATTTTATTATTATCAAAACATAAGTAGAATTAAATTTGTCAACCACCATTGGTCCAACACTTCACTTGGATGATAGTAAACAAAATTCAACAATGAGTTATTTTTTTGATGCCATAGATAGGTGAAGGAAGTAATCAAGGCCAATATGAAACATAAGTCTTCTTTGTAGACACCGTATTTTGCAATCATCAATGAGAGATGAGAAAGACAGCTTTCTTTTCCACTATTTACAGCTGGGACATTTTAGATTCTAGTGTCTATTTCAGACCAGATTTTACAAAGAAAGTTGAAGTTAATAGAGGAATGTTATTCACTATTACAATAATTGTTGGCCATGAAATGATGCAAGATCTCTTGAGCTCACAAATAGAGCTTTGTGAGCAATCTTCTGGAGATTTTGGAATGTCGATTGTTATTCGACAAAGAGCAAAAGTTTCTCTAGGCTGTTTCCTTTTTCTTATTTGTTGAAAATTAATTATCACTTTATTTTATTTATAACGCTACTTTTGTTATCTTACGACTTACAGTTTCTTAGTGAGATCAATTCAGAACTGGTGTTCTTGCAAAGGTTCGCAATTTGAATTTTAGTCAATGTGTGAGTGCAACAGAATGTGAGTGGAACTGGAACATATTTGAATTCATCAATTCGAAGAAAAGGAATAGATTGGACAACAAAAGATTGAATGACTTAGTTTTCGTTCATTACAATTTAAAGCTTCGAGAAATGTATGTTATTATCATTATTAATTTCGATATAATTTCTTATAATTTTCTAATAATTAAATTGTGTTGTTTACTAGGACTCTTAACAACACAAGTAATTTAATAAATCCAATTTCTATTGATAATATCGATCTTTTGGTGGATTGGATTTATGAGGAATTGTGTTTGGTATATGTGGATGACTTGGAATATAATCTTGGATGGGAAAGCATTGACCTGTTATTTGGTGCATTGAATTTAAATGATGATGATGGTGGGACTCCTCTCATTGATGAGAATTTTGTACCAAATGATAACTGAAGTCAGTGCAGTTATAGCAGATATCCTTCCGATAGACGATTGGATGAAGTTCCAGGTTTTTGTTTTTTCTCTTCTTTTAATTTTGCTTATATTTGATGTATATGTTAAATTTTATATATGCAATATAATTGTAAATATTTTCGTTTCAGTTTTCACTTCTACTTGATTATTTCCTTACAAACTCTTGTCATAAATTGTAATAGTTTGAAAGTCAAGGTATTACTGTTCTTTTTATTGGATGTTTTGATGTAATTATTATTTATTATATGATGACATTGTAATATTTTTAATAATTTCATTGTTCTTAATTTTATATTCGTAAGATGATGATTGTTTTTTTTTCATATTAATTGTAGTTATTATTTATATGTAAAATATCCGAAAATTATTGTTATTTCATATTAATTATGGTTGTTATTTATTATTATGATTTTGGAGACATGGTTGACTTAAACTTATAAAGTATACAATATAACTGTATAATATGATAATGAATTATTTTGTAATTTAAAAAAAAAATCAGGAACTATTTTATAAATTTAAAAAATTACATGAAACAATGTCCGGTATTAGCCAGTATCGTACTAGAATCTAATCTGATACTAAAACCAGTACGGTATTCGCAACATTGCTAACAACATGAGTTATCATTGCCATTGCAACAAATGTATTTACAATGCTATTTCTTATAACTCTAATTATCTTGTTTTGATGTCTAAAGAAAAAAGACAATGGAGACAGTTGCATGTCAAAAGGGAAGTCGTTAGGGGAAAATCGAAGATGGTTTTGGAAGTGGGGTGCAAGATGGGTAGAATCAGTACTGGTCCTCAGGAAGGTTGTCGATTGTAAGGGTCTCAGGTTCAAGTCCCGGTAGCGACAGTGTGAGAGTTAATCCAATGTGGTAGCTCCTTGTCCGCACTGGGCACTGGGCCACCTTTCTAAGGAGCTGAGTGAGATTAAACCATGATTTACCCCTCTCCTCCTCCCCCTACCACTCTGTTGGGATGGGGTGTGGGGGCGCCTAGGGTGAGTGATTTCACCTTTTGAGTGCAAAGTAGCGAGGAAGCAATAGACAGCTGAAGTCTTTAATGTGGAGTTGATGAGGAGTTGATGAGGTATTAAAACATCAAAGGAGGGACGTAGCAACAGTACTAGACACGAGACCCAACATGGACGAGGTTGTTAAAATGATAGAAGAAATCCAATAATCCGACTCACAGAACTAGCTACTGTTTGAAGAGAACAAATCCAATGACTCAAACCTGCAGACTCCCCGATTCAATTTCACTAAGTTAAGTTATTTATTTTTCTTCACTTGCAAGATCAAAGATTTCACATTTGTACTCAAAGTAAGGTTTTTGTTTTTCTTTACACAAAATATTAAGGTTTTTGAGAGCGAGTCTTAGAATAATTAGTAAGATTACTCCTTTTTTATTAAAAGGTCACATATTTGAGTCACAAAAATAATCTCTTTATAAAAATATTTTAAAAAATTGTTTACAATTGATGTTTCTCCATTAACTCTCACAAAGCAAGATGCAAAGAAAAAATTACTTACAATTGATGTTTCTCCCGCAACTTTAGCAAAGAGGCTTTGTCCATTGAAGTTCTTTAACTTATATTAATGTACCTTTCTGGAGAATTACAAGGCTGAGCAAGTGAACTCTCTAGTTGTAGAATTATTATTAGTGGTTGTGTGTAATTTTATGATTTTTTAAATTGAAAAATACCAATAAATTGATTAGATAGAATACAAAAACTCATCCATAATGCACTATTTATTATTCTTTTCTTATTAGAAGTACAATTTGAAAGAACTTTGATATGTTGGAAATTAATAGAGGCTTTCAGTATGAATAAATATTTAGATTTATGTCAACTTGGATAATATCTTTCCTTCTAATAATAATATAAACCTAAATAACACATTTAATTAAGTGACAAACTCAAGTTATTAATATTTGTAGTTAAACAATAATCATTTTTTGCAATTGTAGCTTAAAGAAAGTTGCTAATGAATCAATCATTTTTGTTTTTTTATTATAGTTTTTAATTTTTGTTTTTTGTTATTTAAAATTTTCAATTAAAAACTAGAATATATTTTGTTGTTAATATCAATGTTGTTATATTTCTATCACAGATGATGATCATCATTGTTTTAAAGAGCCATAACCAAAATCTATGTTGGTACCTTATCCAATGCTCTAATTTATATAGATGACATTCTACTTTATATTCAGACTCAATAAGAGCATCAAGTCCTATTCTAACAACTTTTGGATCTTTAAATTTTATTACAAAAATTAAATTATTCATAATCTTTATTAATAATTAACTAATTAAATAATATATATTTAGCTGATAACAAATCAAATTATAAAGAATAAAAAATAACCTTTTATGTTTTTTATAAGTTTTAAAAACTTAAAAAACCAAAACCAAAAGTAACAAACAACAAAAAACAAAAGAGTTTTTTTTACTAAATTTAAAAAAAAATATATAAATAAAAACAAATTAGTTTCACCAATTTGATGGGTAAGTTTCTTTATCGTAATTGGGTAAAATTAGAGAGTGAATAGAATAATTGATTATTATGTATAATATTATATAACGATTGTTGTGCTAATTTATTCAATAAGATTGTTCAGTGTCCACCACTAGTTTCTTGAGAAAAAAAGAAAAGAAAGGGTGGTGAGCATTAATCTAACGCAAAACAGAAACCCTTCTTAATTTACCTTCTACAGTTTGCTCTTTTCCATGCCTCCTCTTATCATTTGAGCTTCGCTTTATTTTGATTTTTACCTAAAGGAGGATGGCATCTTGAATGAGCTCAAGGATTTGCAGAATATCCTCAAAAAATTTTTAATACTGTTTGAATCGTTGTAGAGGATATATTTCAGTGGCAAGCAACAATTATGGGTAAGGGTAACCCATATGCTAGAGTAGTCTTTTTAGTTTCTATTCATTTTCCTCGTGACTACGCCTCCCAATAAAGCAGAGAGAGGAGACAAATTAACAAAAAGTTGAATTGGTCTTAGATGCAAAGCAAAACGTCTTATAAAAGACATCAACAGACCACGGACCCTCATCATCCTCTTGACAACCCAAGGTGCTCGAGTCTTTACTAATACCAGCACGTGTATATGTCTTATTAAATGCAATCCAAAGATAAAAACAAAACAAAACTCAAAGTAAGTAGCGCTCCCATCTCCACTTAAACCAACACTCATATCACAACAACTCCCCTCACCTACTGCACGATCTCTATTGTCTCCGCCTCCGGCAACGCCATTGGCCAAAATTCCCATCATTTACTCTAACCACCCAACCCACCTCAGATATGATATGAAGGTTGCTTACCACATATATGAAGTTTACAAATTAATAAATAATATTTAATTTTTACTAATATTAAAAACATCTTCTGTTCTGTAGCAACAAAATAAGAATGTTGTTCTAATTTATGAAAAACTACTTTTCAAGTTCAAATTGGCCGACTGGTGGGGAAAAGCCGAAAAGAGATATAAAGTAACCATGGTTAAAAAAGATAAAGGTAGGAGAATCCGGAAGACTAACGTGGGTTTGGTTGTGACTTGTGCAAGTAGTCGGCCTTTTGGTTTTTGTGGGCCAATGCGCCTCCTACGTACGTACAACACCCATTAAAACACACTAACAAAACTCACCCATTATCATTTACGATGTATGTATGTGTATATATATATATATATAATGGAGGCAGACACATATCTGTTTTATTTTATCTCAAGAATCTTTTTCGGTCTTTCTTTCTTCTTCCTTTTCATCTTTCTCCTGCCCAGATTATCAAGTTTAAAGCTTTATTACCTTACAGTGTAAGTAATCATTTATCTCTACTTGTAATTTTCCTTTCACTAGTTATTCTTCTACTTTTCCTCTGTTGTGGGTGAATTCTTTTTCTTTCTTTCTGAATTGTACTTGAGTGCTAGATCTCTCGCATCGTTGTTTGATGCATTTTGTTGGTTATTTTCATTGGGGTAAATAAGACTAACCCTAATACGATTTCGGTAGTCTTGATCGTCAATTCATGACCACATGGTTAGTATCAGCTCGTGCCAGGTTTTGAAGATAATAATTGTTATATATACCAGTCCATGTTTTGCATTGATCTTTGCAAAGGTGTATGCTGTAAATGAGTTCTCCGAATTCGGGTTTTACGATCCTCTGTACACAGTCTTTTCTTTTGGTACAGAACATTCATTTGTTCTTTAACAGAATTCGGCTTTCTTCGTCTGTGGGTTAGGGGATCTGACAGTAGTATAATTAGTGGCTTCAATCCAGCCTATTTTGGAGGCAAGGCAGCTTATTGGGACGGGGTTATTGTGTTGCTTATGTGGATTGTGTTCTACATAACCGACTTCCTGTTCAGTTTTGTTATCCGTATGTCCCTTTTGTTGGCTTTTTGTAGGAAATTTTTGCTTCTCATTTGATCGTACTGCTAACCACTTCACTAGTAGCTTTGTTGTTTTCTATTAAACTTTTTATGTCAATGAACGTAAACCAGTTTTCTTTTCCTGAATACTGAGATTTTGATGTAGTTGTTTGTTGGATGGAGTAATCGATTGCCTGTTCCATTATTTTCAACTTTGGCTAGTATTCTAACTTCCTTTTAAATGCACTACAGATCACATCTCGTCGACAGCGCGACAGTCGCTTTATCCCCTTTACTTTTGCCAAAATCCTGACCTAACCTTCATTTGATCACCTTCTTTTGTTTGAGCTGAGAGACGCCTGCTTACAAGTTTCGAGTCATCCCAAAGAATGGGTCTTGCAAGTCTCCCTGCTCCATCTGAAGGAGTACTATGCGTGCTTTTGGTAAATACAGCCCTGTCCATTTCCATTGTCAAAGGACTAGTCCGTTCAATCCTTCATATAGTAGGTATCCGTCTAACATCAACGACGTCATCTTCTCCCTCAGATTATGCCGAAGATCCTGCTGAACCGTTTGATTACTGGTCGAGCCCCTCAGAGAGTTATATTGAGCAGTTCAAAAGCAGGACTCCGATAACTCGATTTGACACTGTATGTAACTGTAAATGTCCAGAACATGAGTGCTCGGTTTGCTTGACGCAATTCCAGCCAGAGTCGGAGATCAACCGATTGTCTTGTGGCCATCTTTTCCACAGGGTATGCTTGGAGAAGTGGTTGGATTATTGGAACATTACCTGCCCTCTTTGCAGGACTCCTTTGATTCCTGAAGAGGATGCTTGTTGCTTTTGGTGAGTCTACAACCAAGCTTGCTAATTTTTCCATGTGCAGCATGTTGTGTACAGGTTCAGGATGGCGTTATGTATTTTTGTGCTTTACACAAGATTTAGCGTCATGTCTTTGACTTGATGAGTTGCCATATTTTTCGCTGTAAATATTTTTAAGTTTATAATGTCTACGCATTTCTCTTAATTACATTTCGTCCGGTGCCGTTTTACTGTTATTTTATCGTCCGTACTTAAATTAGTTAACGTGGAGATATGAGAGTGTGGCTTACGATTCAGGAGTCTAATCCTGTACTGTAATCCTTGTAGCTTTTCATCTTCTAGTAGGGTATGAGTATGGGTATGGGTATGCGTGAATCCAATTATGTTTTTCTTTTACAAGAACCTCTTATTAATTAGCAGTAGTAAATAATAAATATAAAATTTGTATTATTACATTATTAAATAAAAAATATCATTACTATTATCTATTAGATAATTTAATATTATATATTAAAAAATATTATTTGTATATAAATAATGATAAGCAAATAAAATAAATCAACAAGATTAATATTGTTTTTTGGTAAATAACAAGATTAATATTCTAACACATTGTTTTCTAAATCTTATTTGATATAAAGAAAAAAAATTGTTTGTGTTATTTGTTAATATTATTTGGGACATGGAACTAAAAAATTGAGAGAGACATCTATTTGAATAAACAGGAAGAAAGCACTTGATCAACACATCGGCTTTATGCTGCACAGCTAAGCTTGCGTTCAAGATAACGTATAAAATCCATCAATTAAGACGGGCAGCATGTTCAGAAAATTTTCATGCTCTTAACTTTCTTATCGTAACACAATCCAACAGCTACGTATAAAACCTTACTGTGGGGACTTCATACTATGTCATAAGCTTCCTTGGAATATTATAGACATAGGTAGGATGAGGCAACAAGAAAAGCGAAAATTTATGGATAGGATGGTAGACTACCCCGCAAAAGATCATGCTAATACAGTCTCGAGTATGTTTCGATCATTGGTGAGTTTTAATTAAGGACATAGAAATGGGAAATACTACGGTCAATTATGGAATTCATCCTCGTGAAGTTTAGAGGGCCATCAAAGATGAATTTTTGATGAACTCAATCTCATTCTAACAACATGATCCTAACTTCATTGATGGCACGTCTTTTGATAATATATCAATTATCATCAATTCAATACTAACGTGTTCAATAACTACTTTTTTTTCATAACACTTTCCTTATAAATAAAACTTAAGGTCGATATATTTACTCTAACTACTACTCTTGTTCTTTTTAGCCAGAAAAACATCTAAATTGTTACAATATATTCTCAACGACCTAAAAATGGAATCCATGAGTTTAAGCCCATATATGGAATTCTTTGGCCATACACCATGTGATATAACTTAAAAATAAGAAACAAACTTAATAACGCGCACACATAGAATTGCAAGATTAAAAAGTTCGAATTCAAGGAAAACAAGAAGAGGATAGATTCGAATTAACTAAAATTAAATTCGATACGCAGGGTTTCAAATTTACCTACTGGACCTCACGAAGAACTTGTCTTGAGTAACCTAGATAACGAGTAAAGAACAAACTAAGAAAGTTGTTTAGGATCAAAATCATGCTACAATCTGATTCAGTTGATAAATGATACTTAATTCCTAAGTTGAAAAGAACAAGAAGGGTTTCTCCTCTCAATATGGACGATGACACACAAGAAAAATAATCTGATCAAAAGTTGTCTTTCCGTAACTCTAAAGAGGATATTTATACCTAGGTCAGATAATAAAAAAGTTGGGCTAAATAAAACACAGAAGCGCAAAATAAATATAACTTAAAACAAGTCCAAAATAGAATAATAAAAAAACATGCTTAGGCCTGGTCCAACACGCTTCCAAGTCTGATCATAGGCGCACCTCTCTTCTTGGGCTTAAGTGATGATGCGCATCCCAAAACAATAGTCTTCAAGTCCCAAGTGAGTCCAATATAAGGATTTGAGATAAATGAATCAATTTGGGTTGTGATTCAAATAACTCTGCTCCAATAGGCTTGGTGCATTCCATCCTCTCCACAAATTGACCCATATACACATAGAGAGTCTCCATGAATCTCTCGATCTTAACTCTGGACATAAGTCCAACTGGAATGACAAGCTCGCCCCCATCACGCATGCCATCTCCAAGGTGTGATCCTTGCTCCTGCTCACATCAATCCCTCCCTCCTCAAGAAGATTCGTTCTCGAATCTAAATCCATATCAAAAGAAGAAAGGTTAGCTACATTAAAGGTAACAGAAACATTGTACTCACCTGACAGATCAATCTTGTAGGCATTGTCATTGATCCGCTCCAACACCTGAAATGAACCATCACCCCTAGGATCTAACTTGGACTTCCTTTGGGCAGGAAACCATTCCTTCCTCAGATGCAACCAAACCTAATCACCAGGTTCAAAAGTCACTAGCTTGCGCCCTTGTTGGCTTGCTTGGCATATACCTTGTTCCTCTGCTCAATGTGCTGTCTTGCCTTTTCATATAACTCCCTGACCATCTCAGCTTTCCTCTTTCCATCTGTACTCCTAGATAAAGCATCAGCTACAACATTTTCCTTCCTTTCCTTGTAATGTAGCACATATGGAAATGTCTTTAGAAACTCCACCTAAGTGGCATGTCTCTTTCTCAGCTTGCCTTGTCCCTTCAAGTGCTTTAGGGACTCATGATCCATCTGAATGACAAACTCTCTGGGTTGAAGGTAATGTTGCCACACCTCCAATGCTCTCACCATAGCATAAAGCTCCTTGTCACAAGTCGGATAGTTGAGTTGTGCGCCACTCAGTTTTTCACTAAATAAGCTACTGGTTTGTTTTCCTGCAAAAGTATAGCACTTATACCAATACCAGAAGCATCACATTCAACCTCAAAAGCTTTCTCAAAGTCAAGTAAACACAGGATAGGAGCAAAACATAATTTTACTTTGAACAAATTAAACACATGCTGTTGGACCCCGTTTCCTGAGCCTAACATCAGACATGGGATCATGAAGTTTGAGCATGGAGGGAGGCTTAAAAGTTGAAAAAGTAGAAGAAAATCCTTTGGAAGCAATGTTTCGCCGGGGCGAACACATGGGGAAAATCCCCTGGACCCTTCAGGAATTTTACACCGCGGCGAGCAATTTAACTTTCACCGCGGCAAGCTTGAAATTTTATTTTCATCGCGGCGAACTCACCATGCCAACGAAAATAAAATGCTTCGGGTCAATTTCCCCGTGACGAACTCTTGGCCTCGCCACGGTGAAAACCCCTGAAGTAGATCCCAAAACCTCTTGCTACCTACCTTATTTAATGCAAACATAAATCCTTTCAACCACTCCAATTCATTCAATCCCAAGGACAAAAATACATATAAACATAAATACAAACTACTTCCTAAAACCTTAAACTCATTTGAACATCAAATGCAATGTGAAAACTTAAAAGTGGTCATAAACAAACCCAAAATACATTCCATTCATATTAATAGGCAAAAGTCTTTACAAAGCTTTAATGGTATTTCAAGCCATAATACATCATTTGAGTTTAAGAACCAAACGAAAATACAAAATTCACTTGAACTAGCAAAGCTTCAAATGCGGCTAAAGCCTTGAATTCCTAAAAATCTAACTTTAAAAAATACAAAAGTATGCCAATTCGGAGTGATGCCGTAACTCTTGACCTACTCGATCTCTTGCTCAGCACCTGAATGGGGGGGAGGAGAATGGGGGTGAGCTTAAAGCTCGCGGGTAACAATTTGATAAGCAGTAATAAGCAAAACCATTGAAATACTTATCTCCATTATAACAAAAATTCTCATTGAAAACACATAGCAACATTTCTCAAATTCTCAACCAAATTCTCAATAATGCAAATTAGGTATGCATCAATCTTGTCAACATGTCATGAGCATATAAGCACATCAAAATGTTCTGGAAGGTCCATAAACAGAACGAACTAACACATTCCTATAAATTGATCCTATGTAGTCGTGAACAGAATGAACTAACACAATTCTACATAGTGATTTTGTGTAGTCGTGAACATGAGCGAGTCTATGAAGGAGCTCCATACCACTAGCGGGCAAGCGGGAGAAGCCTTTAGTCGAAGTGCACTTGACAATAGAATGGACCAAACCAAACCCACATAACATGTATTTCATAATCTTGTAAGCTTGATGCCCAAAATAGCACATTTTCGAAACTTGATTTTTTTCAAACATAGCATCTTTTCAAAAGAAATCATTTTCGTATTCTTTTCATAAATCATCAACACAATAAGCTCATACCAAACACATAACACTTTTTTCAAAGCATTCAAAGAGTTATAATGTATATTCATAAAGTAGTTGAAATCATTTATTTCCATTATTTGAAAAAAAACATTAATGGCCTATTCTGAATTATAAAACTGTAACCCACCTTGAAATCCTTGGTTGTTATTTGCTCAAATGTGTCCTTCCTCCTGCTCCTCTTGCCTCACTTGCCTCACTTGATTTCCTTAAACAATATCCAAAATTCCATTCAATTTGGTTTAGAAATCGGAAAGTTATACCTAAACAATTTGGACTGTTTCTTGTACTGAAACAAAAATTCAGTGCTCAACTTCCATCTAAAAATTGATATTCTTAGAGACGTAATTTAGACTCTATTCCTTCATACAATTTGTAGTCCTATGTCTCTAGTTTACACCAAATTAAAAATCACTTAATTTGGACATCGACAAAAAAAGTTATGCCCAAAATACCAAAACATGTCTGTGTAGGAAAAATGATGTTCGCCGTGGCGAACTTTTCCAGAAACCCATTCCAAAGACATGTTTTTCGACATTCTTCATCTTTTTACTTCCCATATTTCACATATAATCTAGCTTAACCCTAAAACACCTCTTCTTCTTCATTTCCAAGCCCATTTCAACCTAATATCATTAATAAATACATCAAAATCTATCTTTGATCATTAACCCTAAAAGAGGACACTTGCCTATAGCATTCGTTAACAACTTCCCACATATGTTAAGCTATATTTAAGTTTCCTTTAACCAAATCCATGAGATTTAATGCATAACTTACTTGTTAAAGCTTCACAATCTTCAAACTCTTCAAGATCTTCACAAACCCTAGCTTTTCTCTTTTTCTCTTCTTCTTCCTCTCTTCCACGACACTCTCTTCCCAAACAAGACAACAATTACTTCTTCTTCTAACTTATACTCTTAATGATCATCAAATGTCTATTTTGCCCTCTAATATAAGCCTTATATCTTGTAACCTTAAGTGACTTGAGCATTTTGCCCTTGATACATTATTACTCATTCCTTTCTTAGAAGACTGCTCCCTGTTCTTCCTCTTCCTGCTTACTTCATTTCTTATATTCTCCAGTTTTTTAGCCTGGAGTGTGGCATCTACCAAATACTAGTAGTTGCAGAAATTGTGGATCAGGACTTTTTCCTTAATCCCCAAATGCAGTCCTCTCTCAAACTTGCGACACTTATCCTCCTCGTTAGCAACAATGTTGGCTGTATACCGTGATAGCTAGGTGAATTTCAACTCATATTCACTCACACTCATGTCCTTCTGTGTGAGATTTAGGAACCCTCTAGCCTTCTCTTGAACATAGAACCTTGAGAAGTATTTCCGCCTAAAAGCTTCTAGAAAGTCTCTCTATGACAACACCGGAGGCATATCTTGACTGTGGGGCACTGATTCCCACCAATGAAGTGTGTCCCCTTCTAACAAGCTCACTGCATAGTCTAACTTCTCCTCATCCGAGCACTTCATCTGAATCAGAACCCTCTCGGTCCTCTTTAACTAGGCTTTAGCCTCTTCCGGATTTGTAGTTTCGTTGAAATCCACAGCCCCATACTTGCGACGGTTATCATACTGCCCATTTCTTTCCACTGGAGCTTGCATCAGAACCTGAGACCCTTGGCCCATAGCATATGTGAAAGCTTGAGCAATGGCTTGAAAGAAACGCGGATCCATGGGATTTGCTTGAGGCATAGGAGGAGGCGGTGGAGGCACCTCATGTTACACACTAGGTGCCTGAGGTGCCTCAGAATCCGAAGCAGAATGTGTCCTAGCAACTTGTGGGATATAGGATTCATCCGTGCTCCCTTGGCGAGAGCTAGATCGAGTCATAGCTCCTCGAGTTCTCTATCGAGGTGACATTTTCACTCCTTCAATATAAAACCATTGAAAACCTTTAGTTCATGCAAAACAATTTTCAAAGTATGCAAAACAGTTCAAATCGTATAAAACAAGTTCAAATCATGTTAAACAATTTAAAACAATGCAAGTTGTTCTTTTAAAACAATGCATATTCATTTCATGTCTTAAACTACCCATTTCATACCTATGATACTCCTAAACTAGTTTTGACCTGGACCTAAACCTAGTGCTTTGATACCATAATATGTTGGACCCCGTTTTTGGACCCCAACATCAGACATGGGATCATGAAGCTTGATTGTGGAGGGATGCTTAGAAGTTGAAAAAGTATAAGAAAATTTTTTGGAAGCAAAGAGGGACCGCTGCGGCGAACATATGTTTCGTCGTGGCGAACATATGGGGAAAATACCCTGGATCCTGCGTGAATTTTACGCCACGATTGGCGATTTAACTTTCGTCGTAGCAAGCCTGAAATTTTATGGTCGCCGTGTGCCAACGAAAATAAAAAGCTTCGGGTCAATTTCACCGTGATGAACTTTTGGCCTCGCCGCGGCGAAAACCCCTTAAGCAGATCCCAAAACCTTTTGTAACCTACCTTATTTAATGCAAACATGAATCCTTTCAACCACCCTCATTTATTTAATCCCAAGGACAAAAATACACATAAACATAAACACAAACTACTTCCCAAAACTTTAAACTCATTTGAACATCAAATGTAATGTGAAAACTTAAAAGTGGTCATATACAAACCCAAAATACATTCCATTCATATTAATAGGCAAAAGTCTTTACAAAGCTTTAATGGCATTTCAAGCCATAATACATAATTTGAGTTTGAGAACTAAAAAAGAAATACAAAATACATTTGAACTAGTAAAGCTTGAAATGCGGCTAAAGCCTTGAATTCTCAAAAATCTAACTTAAAAAAAATACACAAGTATGCCAATTCGAAGTGCTGTCGTAACTCTTGACCTACTCGATCTCTTGATCACTTGAATAGGGGGGAGGAGAATGGGGGTGAGCTTAAAGCTCGTGGGTAACAATTTTATAACCAGTAACAAGCAAAACCATTGAAATACTTATCTCCATTGCAACAAAAATTCTCATTGAAAACACATAGCAAACATTTCTCAAATTCTCAACCAAATTCTTAATAATGCAAATCAGGTATGCATCAATTTTGTCAACATGTCATGAGCACATAAGCACATCAAAATGGTCTGGAAGGTTCATAAACAGAACATACTAACACATTCTCATAAAATGGTCTTGTGTAGTTGTGAATAGAATGAACTAACACAATTCCATATAGTGGTTTTGTGTAGTCGTGAACATAAAGGAGTCCATGAAGGAGCTCCGCCACTAGCAAGCAGGTGGGAGAAGCCTTTACTCGAAGTGCACTTGACAACAGAATGGACCAAACCAAACCCACATAACATGTATTTCATAATCTTGTAAGCTTGTTGCCCAAAATGACACATTTTCGAAACTTGATCTTTTTCAAACATAGCATCTTTTCAAAAGAAATCATTTTCATATTCTTTTCATAAATCATCAACACAATAAGCTCATACCAAACATATAACACCTTTTTCAAAGCATTCAAAGAGTTATAATGTATATTCATGAAGTATTTGAAATCATTTATTTCCATCATTTGAAAGAAAACATTAATGGCCTATTACTTAATTATAAAACTATCCACCTTGAAATCCTTGCTTGTTACTTGCTCAAATGTGTCCTTCCTCTTGGTTCTCTTGCCTCACTTGCATCACTTGATTTCCTTAAACAATAACCAAAACTCCATTCAATTTGGTTTAGAAATCGGAAAGTTATACCCAAACAATTTGGACTGTTTCTTATACTAAAACAAAAATTCAATGCTCAACTTACATACAAAAATTGAAATTCTTAAAGACTGAATTTAGACTCTATTCCTTCATAAAATTTGTATTCCTATGTCTCTAGTTTACACCAAATCAAAAATCACTCAATTTGAACATCTACAGAAAACGTTATGCCCAAAATACCAAAATATGCCTGTGCAGGAAAAATGGAGTTCGCCGTGGCGAACTTTTCCAGAAACCCATTCCGAAGACATGTTTTTTGACATTCTTCATCCTTTTACTTCCCATGTTTCACATATAATCCATCTTAACCCTAAAACACCTCTTCTACTTCATTTCCAAGCTCATTTCAACCCAATATCATTAACAAATACATCAAAATCTATCTTTGATCATTAACCCTAAAAGAGAACACTTGCCTATAGCATTCACTAACAACTTCCCACATATGTTAAGCTATATTTGAGTTTCCTTTAACTAAATCCATGAGTTTAATGCATAACTTACTTGTTGAAGCTTCACAATCATCAAACTCTTCAAGATCTTCACAAACCCTAGCTTTTCTCTTTTTTTCTTCTTCTTCCTCTCTTCCACGACACTCTCTTCCCAAACAAGACAACAATTACTTCTTCTTCTAACTTATGCTCTTAATAATCATCAAATGTCCATTTTTCCCTCCAATATAAGCCTTATATCTTTTAACCTTAAGTGACTTGAGCATTTTGCCCTTGATACATTCTTACAACATTAACACTTAAATTCCATAAATCCATGCAATAAATCCTCCTAACATTGACATGCTAATTAAACTCCAAAGAAAATGATTTATCTAGCAAGACCACATAATTTATTCAAATCATGCTCCATAAAATAAATAAAATAAAAAAAAATTTGGGGCCTAACACATGCTCTTGATCCTCACCCCATGTAAAGCCTTTCTCCTTCTTAACTATTTCAGTCAAAGGAGCAGCAATGGTAGAGAAATCTTTCACAAACCTCCTATAGAAACTAGCAAGTCGATGAAAACTCCTCACCTCACTAACACTCTTAGGCATTGTCCAATCCTGGATAGCCTTAACCTTCCCCTCATTAACCTCAACTCCCTTAGAATTGACTACGACCCAAGATTACATGCCTATTAATGCGAAAAGTACATTTCTTAAGGTTTGCATACAGTTTCTCCTGTCTCAATACATCTAAAACGCATCTCACATACATGACATGCTCATCAAGATTAGTGCTATATATCAAGATGTCATCAAAGTAAACAACCACAAATTTTCAAAGAAATGGATATAACACATGATTCATCAACCTCATAAAATTGGTGAGTGCATTAGTTAAACCAAATGGCATAACTAACCACTCATACAACCCATATTTAGTTTTGAAGCAATTTTCCATTTATGTCCTGGTTTCATTCTAATTTGGTGGTATCCACTTTTCAGGTTAATTTTTGTAAAGATACATGCACCATGCAATTCATCAAGCATATCATCTAACCTAAGGATAGAGTGGTGATACTTTATAGTGATTTTGTTATAGTTCTGTAGTCCACACACATCCTCAGGTTCCATCTTTCTTAGGCACCAGCAACACAAGCACCACACATGGGCTCAAGCTCTCCCTTACATGTCCCATTTCTAGTAACTCATCTACCTGCTTTTGAAGCTCCTTTGTCTCCTTAGGATTACTCCTATAAGTTGGGCGGTTTGGATTTTGAGCTCTGGGCACAAAATCAATCTGGTGTTTGAGGCCTCTCAAGGGTGGCAATCCCTTGGGCATCTCCTTAGGAAAGACATCTGAATAATCCTGCAAAAGAGAAGTAAAAACACTAGGAAAAGCACCAAGAAGGTTAGTGTCATAAACTAAACACTCTCTGTATGTCACCACTACTAGTGCTCTTTTCTCTCTAGTTACTCTCCTCAAGTCTTTTCCTGTAGCAAACAAGCTCACTTTTCTCTCTTCTTTTCTCTTTCTGAGCTCTTCTCTCCTATACATTCCACTTTCTTTTCCTCACTTATGTAGTCACTCACCATTGAGCCAAACTCGTTTTTCTTTAGGGCCTCTTTTCTCTCTTCACTTTTTTTTTGTTTTCACTACCCGAACTCTCCTCACTTTTACTTGCTTTTATCTAGTCCAGGTACAATTCATGAGGTGATAAAGGTAGTAGAATGAAATTCCTACCCTTAAACTTAAAGGAGTACCTATTGGTATACCCATTATGTGCTACCCTCCTGTCAAACTGCCAAGGTCTCCTAAGTAACATATAACCAGCCTCTATTGGTACCACATCACACAACACCTCATTCTCATATCTCCCTACTGAAAATGGCACATCAACTTGCCTAGTCACCTTCACACTAGCACTATCATTGAACCACTATAAATTGTATGGCTCCGGATGTTTCCTGCATGTCAAACCCAATTTCTGTGCCATAGTCCAACTAGTTGCTTTAGTACAACTACTCGCATCAATGATCAAATTGCATACTTTCCCACTAACTAAACACCTCGTATGGAAAAAATTCTCTCTCTGATCTATAGCCTCATCTATGGCCCTAGCACTCAGTACCCTCCTAACTACTAGTGCTTCCCCTGTAACAGCTCTCTCAAAGCAACT
This sequence comes from Erythroxylum guanchezii, assembly GCA_025629825.1. Classification (NCBI taxonomy): domain Eukaryota; kingdom Viridiplantae; phylum Streptophyta; class Magnoliopsida; order Malpighiales; family Erythroxylaceae; genus Erythroxylum; species Erythroxylum guanchezii. The sequence continues at coordinate 11,226,465 of JAOTAX010000004.1, read as the reverse complement.
ATCATCCTCAAAATTATTATCAACAACAAGCTCAGATTCACTACCACTATCCTCCGAATCAATCATCCCATTATCCCTCATAATCATGACTTACTTATTTTGACATTGAGATGCAATATGGCTAGTACCTAAACACCTAAAACATTTAATGCTAGAATGCTTACTAGAAGAAGCTTGGGTGTTAGGTGTACCTTTAGGGTCAAACCCTACATTCAGCCTTTTGGGTGTCTCCTTGAAGTCCAGCCCCTTGTCTTTTGACTCCTCCTCTTTCTTGGGTCATTTTGAACTCCATGATTGACTAGCATTCGTCCCACTCCTTGCTGCCACTCTAGCTTTGAATTGTTTCTCCACCTTTATGGCCATGTTCACCATGTCTTTAATCTCTAAGGATTGCTGCAACTCCACAACATTGGCTATCTCCCTATTGAGTCCACTAAAAAATCTGGCCATTGTAGCCTCTGGGTCCTCTTCTATGTTGGCTCAGATCATAGCCACCTCTATCTCCTTGTGGTAGTCCTATTCTAATTTAGACCTCTGAGTGAGTCTCTGAAGTTTTTGGTGCATCTCTCTATAATAGTAAGAAGGCACAAACTGCTTCCTCATGCATGCCTTCATATCGCCTCAAGTAGTAATTGGCATCTCTCCATTTCTCCTCCTAGATGTCACCAACTGATACGACCATATTAGTGCATAATCTGTAAATTCAACAATGGCTAGCTTTACCTTTTTATCTTCAAATTAATTATGGCACTCAAAAACTAAGTCCACCTTCCTTTCCCACTCCAGGTAAGCCTCTGCATCATTCCTTCCCTTGAAGGTTGGGATCTGTATCTTGATGGATTTAAGGTCTCCATCCCTCCTATTAAATGGCTCAACTCTCCGAGCTCTCCCAGGTCTGTGTACCTTAAACTCTTCCTCCTCCTTAAAGTTATCCTCCATTGGCTTATATCGAGGTGGTGTTCTCCGAGGTGGTCGTTGCTGATGGCATACACCTAGACGCCTCCCCTGAGGTTCCTCACGTCTCCTTTGTCTGAGCTCATCTATCTGTCCCCCAATCTCAGTTAAGGCTAGATTGAACCTCTCAAATTGTTGCTGTATGGCTCTCAAAGTGAAAGCAATATTTACATCTCTCCGTTGGTTGTCATCATTACTACCTCCCTGTGAAATTGTAGATAAAATGATATACCTACAAAACAAGGTTAGTAATAAACAACCTCACACACTCCCTCACGTGTTTTACTCAAATGATGTCACTCTCCTCGTGTTTAAGTAACGACAATTACTCCCTTAAATAAGCTCACACACTCTTGCCTTTTACCACTTAATCCCCCCTAAAAGTCAAATCACTACTTGGAACCAATTCATAACCGATCAAAATAATCAAAAGGGTGTGAAAATTTTGAACCAACTAGCAAGTATGAATAAGATGAAAAAAAATGTGTGGTGTTTCCATACTTATTTTCCAGATTTTTAAAAGATTTTTTGAAATTTTTTCCAATTTTTTTTAACATTTTTGGATTTTTTTCCAACTTTTTTCTAACTTTTTTTCGAACTTTTTTTTACATCGGCTGAAAGTTTCAACAAAATAAACAAGAAGAATAATTAAAAACCTAGCCAAAATAAGAACAAGAAGAAAGATTGAAACCCTAGGCCGAAAGTTGATTCACACATGAATTGATGAACCGACGATAATTGGATGGTGATGGGCGGAAGTTTCTTGAATTCTAATAGAGTTAAATAAGAATTCTCCTATACACCAATGCTCTGATACCAAATAATGCACACACACAAAATTGAAGGATTGAAAAGTTCGGATTCAAGGAAAACAAGAAGAGGGTAGATTCAAATTAACTAAAATTAAATATGATACGTAGGGTTTCAAATTTACCTACTAGACCTCACAAAGAACTTGTCTCGAGCAACCTAGATAACAGGTAAAGAACAAACTAAGAAAGTTTTTTAGGATCAAAATCACGCCACAATCTGATTTAGTTGATAAGTGATGTTTAATTCCTAAGTTGAAAACAACAAGAGGGGTTTCTCCTCTCAATATGGTCGTCGGCACACAAGAAAAATAATCTGATCAAAAGTTGTCTTTCTATAACCCTAAAGAGGGTATTTATACCTAGGTCAAATAATAAAAGACTTGGGTTAAATAAAAGATTGAAGCCCAAAATAAATATAACTTAAAAAAGTCCAAAATAGAATAATAAAAAAAACCCTTAGGATTGGCCCAACGTGCTCCTAAGTTTGATCATAGGAGCGCCTCTCCTCTTGGGCTTAAGTGATGATGCAAAGCCCAATATAACGATCTTCAAGTCCCAAGTGAGTCCAACCCAAGGATTTGAGATAAATGAACCAATTTGGGCTGTGATTCAAATAGCTCTCCTCCAATAGGCCTGGTGCACTCCATCCTCTCCACAAATTAGCCCACGTGCGCATAGAGAGCCTCCTTGGATCTCTTGGTCCTAGCTCTAGACATAGGTCTAGCTAGAATGACAAGCTCCCCCCCATCATGCATGCCATCTCTATGGTCATCCTTGCTCATGCTTACATCACTTAGCCTTTATAGTGGAAGTAGCAGTCAAATACTACTTGGCACTCATCCAAGATATGGCTTCATGGGCAACCATGAAGATATAACCTGATGTTGATTTCTGTGAATAAACACACCTAGTAAAATCTAAATCTGAGTACCCTATTATCTTTCGATTGTCGACTCGTCTGTATATAAGCATGTAATATTTGGTCCCTTGAAGGTACCTTACTACTTTCTTGGCAACTCTCCAGTGATATAATCTTGGGTCACTCTGATATTTGCTTAATATTCCAACAGTGAAAGCAATGTCAGGTCTTATACAAATCTAAACATGCATTAGGCTTTGATTGTAGAAGCATATGGAATGTTTTTCATTCATTTCCTTTCAAAATCATTTTTCGGGCATTGATCTAAATTAAACCTACCATCTTTCACAGTGGGAGCTACACTTGGTGAATAATCTTTCGTCCAAAATCTCTCTAAAACTTTATTAATATAGATTTCCTAAGACAAACCCAAAATACCAAAGAATCTGTCTCAATCGATCTTAATGCTAATGACATAAGACACATCACCATTATTTTTCATTTAAAAATTTTTAGAGAGCAACTGTTTCATGTGTAACATTATCATTAGTTGCAAGTAATGTGTCATTCACATATAATATAAGAAAACAAATTTTACTATAATTAACCTGTTGGTATATACAATGATCCAAGATATTTTCTTCAAAGCCAAATAATGAGATAACATCATGGAATTTTAAATACCACTGGTGGGATTCTTGTTTCAATCCAGCTTGCAAACCAAATGCTCACCATTACTAGAGGATAATCCTTCTGGTAGTTTAATATAAACCTCTTTCTTTAGTTCACCATTTAAGAATGCTATTTTCATATCCATTTGATGCAATTCTATGTCAAAATGAGCAACAAATGCCAAAATTATACAAAGTGAATCCTTTTTAGAGACATGAGAAAATGTATCTGTGTAAATGATTCCTTCTTTTTGAATGAATCCTTTAGTATTTGCAGTCTATGGGTTTTGCTTCTTTACACAACTTAAAAAGATCCCAAATATCATTATTCTTCATAGAATTCATTTTTTCCTTAATGGCATTGTACCATAAATTTGATTCTTTGTTACTTATGGCTTTTGAAAAGGTATCAGGATCATTCTCAGCTCCTATATTGTAGTTAGATTCTTATAGATATACAACATAATTATTAGCAATAACTGATTTCTTTGTTCTAGTAGATCTCCTTAATGTTGCACCAACATCTTCTTGTGGAGTTTGTTGTTCAACTGGTTGTTGAATGCAATAAGGTAATTACTGAATAACAGGATCTACTGAATTATCAACAACTTGTGGAATTTCTTAATTTTCATTTATGTTGATCGTAGGCTATTGAATTTCAAAAATTGGTTGTACAATGTCTATTTGAACTTAAGGAGTGTTATGAATGACAATCACTTTATTGTTTAAAGAGGAAGGCTGAGTATTCAAATGATTATTATTAGAAACTATATCTTGAAATTGATCCCTCCCATTAATCAAGTCATTCGTAAGAAATTTTGCATTTCTTAATTCTACAATTCTAGTGTGATGTTATGGATAATAGAAACTATATCCTTTAGACCTTTCGGCATATCTAATGAAGTACTCACTTATGGTCCTTAGTTCATTTTCTTTTCTTACGGATTATAAATTCTTATTTTAGATGGACATCCCCAAATGCATATATGTTTCAAACTCAGTTTTCAACTTTTAAATAACTCAAATCGTGTCTTTGGAACAACTTTGGTTAGTGCCTGGTTTAATATATACAATTTTGTCTTAAGAGCTTTAGTCAACAAGTATTTAGGAAGTTTGGAGCTACTCAACATGCTCCGTACCATGTCAAATAATGTTTGGTTTCTTCTTTTTGTCACACAATTCTAGTCCAAAGATCCAGGCATAGCGTATTGGGCTACTATTCCATTTTCTTAAAGATACCTCATAAATGGATCAGTTGCTTGTCCACCTTTGGTATATCTACCATAATATTCCGTACCCCTATCAGAGCTCACAATCTTAATTTGCTTACCGCATTGTTTCTCTACTTTGTTCTAAATATTTTTAAAGCACCAATGCTTCATTCTTGATGGAATCTTAAAATTGCATTATAAAGAAATTCAATTATCAACTGCAAATTTTTTATTTTTAATGATATAAATTTCTTAATCATATGATTCAACAATCTTATGAAGTAAGTAGAGATACATATATCGTGAATAATAATCTATAAATGAGATGAAGTATTTATGACCATACGAGTCTATATCTAGACTATAAATATCATCTCTAATATGTTTGAACTTCTCTTGGCACCTTTTTTTGATTTGTGGGTTTGCTTTCCCTTTACGCAGTCCATTCAAGTTTCAAAATCAGTAAAATCCAAAATACTAAGTACTCTGTCATTCACCAATCTTTTAATTCTTTCTATGGAAATATGTCCTAATCTTTGGTACCATAACATAGAGGAAATTTTATTCATAACATAACGTTTTGTTCCAGATGAACATATGTTGCATTGTAACAATTATTATCTTGTAAATAAAAATGGTAAAGATAATGTACCATTCCCAACAAAATCAGATTTATAATTCAACTTTAAAGATTTATTTGAAAAATAAAAGGAATATCCAAAAGGTACAAGTCTTGAAACTGAAATTAATTTCCTAAAGAAATTGGGAATTTCAAATGTCTTTTCTAATTTAAAATAAAATCATTACATAAAACTAAATTGCAATCCCCCAATAGCCTCTATACATGAACACATCTTTTTTCGGATAAGATATATTACTTACTTCCTACTAGCTTCCTTGGGTTTTGCAAATCCTACAACTCATTTGTAATATGAATTGTACAACTAAAATCAATCCACCATATGTCATGACAAACTTCGATCATATTACATTCAAAGCAAACTATTAAGATTAGATCACGTTTCTTTTCAAGCCATTCCTTATGTTTGACATAACCTTCTTCAAGTGTCCTTTTTTCTTGCAAAAGAAGCACTTAGATTCCTTCCTAATGTTAGCCTAGGCAGGTATTGAACCTTTTCCTTTTGAGTTGGCTTAATTTTTCTTCTTTCTTAAAATAACTAGATATGCACTCTACGAACTGTCGCCCTATTCCATCAATAATTTACCTTCCTCTTGAACACACATGGTCATTAATTGATTTAATGACCAATTATCCTTATGTTTATTATAAGAGTTTTTAAGTGTCCATATGGTGATGGAAGGTGTTCAAGATGTAATGCGCGAGAAAGAATCAGATATCTCAATGTCGAGTTTCTTTAACTTAGTCATAATATCCCTCATCTTTATGATGTGCTCACACATACCTTGGACACTGGTGAGCCTTATGATCGCATGTCGTTACGCTAATCAAAATAAAATAACTAGACTACTTCTATAGCAGTGGTGAGTCTAGGTTGATCCCACAGAGAGTGTGTGTAAAGTTTATGAAATGAAATTAACCGGTGTTTAGGAAAAAGGGGGGTTTGGGATTTTTAAAGAAGAAAATAAAACAAATTAACTGATCGCGGCTCTGTGGTTTCGATCTAAAGATTGAACCCTTGGAAACCGGTCAAAAATAATAAATTGCGAGATTGCAGTATAGGATGCAACCTCAGGTCGTCTCCCTTAATTGGAACCTAATGAAATGGACCTAAGCTAGCCTATATGTCATAAAATGCGAGTGAAATTAGTAAGAAGGGGGGGTTTGAGTTTTGAAAATATTAACTACACTAAAATGCATTGTAAAAAGTATTTTTGGGTTTTTGGAATAGAAAATGAAAAGATTAAAACAAGTGATAAAATCCTCTTGAAAATGAG
>JAOTAX010000004.1:11198896-11210602 GCA_025629825.1 Erythroxylum guanchezii | reverse complement strand
CCCCCGCCAAAAAAAAACCTAAACACTGGTTAATTTTATTTCATAAACTTTACAGACACTCTCTGTGGGATCGACCTAGACTCACTACTTCTATAGTAGTAGGCCTAGTTATTTTATTTTGATTAGCATAACAACGCGCGGTCATTTTCCATAAAGCCAATTGGGTATGAATCTCAAGAAGATGGTTCAACGAGTATGCTTTCGACTCACTTTAGCTATTATGCTTCCAAATTGTACCTAAGATCAAATATAAACTAAAGTGAGCGTCTTAAGCATTTTAAAGCATTAAACTTTAAATGTCAAGGATTAAATGTATCAACAATTAAGCACATATCACAATACCATTAGAAAAAAACATACATGAAGGCACATCCTTTGGATATTCTTGGTGAGCTCATCCATCACAATTGCAAACAAAAAGGGGCTCAATAAAGAGCCTCAGTGTAGCCCAATATTGATAGAAAAATGCTCTGTATCTTCTCTTATCATCCTTAATCTAATATTTACACCTTCATATATATCCCTAATAATTCATATATAAGTTATAGGGACTCCATGTTCAACAAGTTTTATATCTAATAAAGCTCTTAATACCCACAAGTATATGAATCGTATCTTGTAGTATCGAAAGGTATTATTCCCACGAGGATTATACAATAGCTAACAATCTATACCTAACTCTATCTAAGGTAACACAAAATTAAATTAATTTAAAAATAAATTAAAATAAATAAATAAGCAAGACAAGTAAACAATTAAACAGTTGAGCTGCCAATAAAATTAAGATTGATGTAGATTGAATACTTAAAAACTATTCTTTCCCTATTTTATTCCCTTAATCTTGTTATTTCGATTTATGTGTTTGATCCTAGATTTCCTAGGTTTTAACTACTCTCTTTCAAGACCGAATCAATTAGGCAAAATTGAATTCAAAATTTCTAGATTTGCAACCTCTCAATTCACAAAACTATCCTATTTCAATTATATCTAAAGCTATCTATTGGATAATCAATTTCTCATACAAGATCTCTCTTCGAATGATTGTTAATTTGATAATTGCATGACTTATAAAACTAACAACTCTTGTTGCACAATCTTATCTGATTACTTTTGACTCACTCTCTTAATTTATTGTCAAAGAACGATCATACACAATTATCACAAACACTAGAATATGTATTGAAATCAACAATAATCAAAGTCATAAAATAAATCCTAATATGAAGTTCAGAACTTCTTAAACAAGTTTAAGATCTTATAATTCCAATTACACATCAATACTAATAAAAGAAACAAGGGAAAATGAATAAAAACTCTATTTGCTCCTTGATTTGAAAAGCTGGAATTTTTTTTATGTTGTTCTTGATCTCTCCATTTTGATCCAATCTAATGTGTGGCTGTTGTGTTTTTTTTTTTTGTTTCTTTCACATTCTTAGATAGTATTTTAGGTTCCTAGCATTGTTTCTATTCCCCACTTCATTTTGGTTCCAAAAATAGGCCCAAACCCTAAAAGATACGAAATAGGTCGCACTTGGAAAGTGTTGTCATGATTGTGACATAGGTATCACGATAGTTCTTTTGGAAATTGCTTTTATCACGATCATGACAAGCAAGTCATGATCATCCATTGCTTCATTCAACCTCCATCTTCTTCATTCTTCAATTTCCTAGTTTCCACCACTATCAAACAAATAAAACACCTTATGAAACATGAAATTAAGATCCAATTCTTGCTCTAAACCAAACAAACACTTAGAATACATATAAACATTAATAATAACATAATTCTAAGCCTATACACATGATAATCATCTAATAAACGCTTAAAAACACATTTAAACATCTAGCAAAGCATAGTATAATTTACACATATCAACCCTTTAACTTTTAAACACTTCCATATGATTTCCCTGGTTACCATATCATAACGCTTCTCTAAGTCAATAAAAACCATGTGTAGGTTATGTTTTCTTTCGTATAAAATCACATTAATTTTCTAAAGAGATGTAAAGCTTCTGTCGTAGACCTTCCTGGTGTGAAACCAAACTGGTTCTCTAAGAAAGATGCATTCTTTCTCTCTCTTTTCTCAATCACCTTCTCCTACAACTTCATAATGTGACTAAGTAGTTTGATTCCTCTATAGTTTTTACAACTTTGTATGTCCCTTTTGTTTTTGTATAGATGAATTAGCATGCTAAGTCTCCACTCATTGGACATTTTTTCAAACTTAAGGATCGCATTAAAAAGCTTAGTTAGCTAAATAAACCCTCTTCGCTTAGGCTCTTCTATACCTTTATGGGCATCTTATCAGACCCTACTACCCTTCCATTTTTTATCTCCCTAAAAGAATTTTTAAATTTCTTCCCTTATGATCTACCAATAACAAGTAAAGTTATGATACCTCTCGAACGTGCTAAGATCATCTAAAGAGATGTTGTCCTCTATGCCTTCATTAAAAAGGTTATAGATGTATCTCTGCCATCTTCTGTTGGTGTCACTTTCAACTATGAGCACTTGCTCTGCTTCATCTTTATACATTGATCTTCATTTAAGTCTCTGGCTTTCCATTCCGTAGCTCTTGCCAACTTAAATATATCCCTTTCTCTATTTTTTTGTTTTCAATAGTTAGTATAATTTCTCATAAGCTCTGCTTTTAGCTTCTTATACTTTCTTTTTCACCTCTTTCTTTTTTAGTTTGTAACTTTCTCTATTAACTACCCTCTTTACCTTTGAGGTGTTATCTAAGGATCTACATGATTGTGTAGTGACAGTGTAAGTATTTGTAAACGTGTGAATATTGAAGAATTTCAGTTCTAGTCTTGTGGAGTTACACACTTGTGTATATTGATATACATAGTCAAGTATGTTACCCATGTAAGTCTCCATACTTGTGTAAAATCGCAAATTTGGGTGTTTTTAGAGATACACGGTCATTCCACGTAAGTTAACTGTGTATAACAAAAATCATAGTTGTTACTATAAAAGGATGAGAGTGGAGGCAAAACAGAGGAGCTAAGTTATTAAGCAATTTTAGGACATAAAAGACATAAAGATTCAATAGAAGAAAAGAGAGATTCAAAATTATGATTTATTTGTTTTAAATCCAAACTTGCAAGAAGATTCAATAGAAGAAAAAGGGAGATTCAAAATTATGATTTCTTTGTTTTTTATTAGTTTTTCTGCATATTGGTTGTTTATCTTTTTTTTCTATGGATAGGAACTAAACTTGTTTAGTGTCTAGGTAAGATGAACCCTAAGTAGTGATAACAATATGATTTGATCTTTTGTTTAATGTAATTATATTGATTGATTTATTATGATTCAATAATGTGTTTTATTCTTGCTCTAATAAATTCGAAATAATAGTACATGATTTGATTTCATATGATTGAGATTAAGAAATCCTCTTAGATGAATATATCTGTCACACTTAAAAGTTGTATGCAAACCTAGAGAGGTAAATACAAATCCTTTAGATCAGGATCAAACCTAGTAGCAGATTCACGAATCGATAAACTAATCTTAGGGGTTTTAACTATAAAGATTTATGTTAATCAACTAAGGGATTAGTTGTTAATAGTTTTGAAAAAGATATTAACATAAGATATGAATTTCACAGTCCAATATTCAATTAAAGATTTTTAGTAGGATTCATTACCTAGATACTATTATTTGATATTAACATCCTCTTAGTATTTTCCATGTTTTGCGATCAGTATTGTTTTAATTTTTGTAGTTTAATTTTTAACTAAAATCCACATTCTCATAAGTTAGATAATAGAAAAGGGTAAATACTAATATTTGTTGTTTTCGTGGTATCGACTTGTACTTGCCTGTGCTAGCTACAGTTACATCGTGCACTTACGATATTAATAAAACCTATTAATCAGTAGACATAGGCAACAATTGTTTTCCAAAATGCCATAAATCAGTTTGCATTCTCTCTTCCTTATTCTCTTTAATTTATTGTTCAATTTTTAATTATTTATATTATGCAATTTCTTCATCTTCATTTACATTGATTGCTGTTAATTTAGTATATTATTTAGAAAAATTGTTGAATTTTTAAATACCTAATTCACTCCTTCCTTCCTAGGTGTCATTAGAGAATAACATATTTTAATGGATTTCTCCTTTTTAGGAAACCAACTGATGGACTTTAGCTATACATTTCTCCCCTGACATTCCTCTTAATTCTTTATTCAATTTCATTCTCTTCTTTGGTCCATGTTGCATTATATGGAGTTAGGGTGATGTTTGACACTAAGAGGAACGAGTATTAGAAAATCAAAATCATAGGGAGTTTTTGATAGTTTTTAATAGTAAGCAGCACTTTAATAATTTTTCAAATCATATGGAAATTTTATTAAATTTAAAACTACATTTCTTTTACTTTAAAAAATCCTAAAAAGTGTGATTCTTAGGTTTAAAGGATTCCTTTTAACTCTGTAATATAAACAACTAATCATAAGATTGAGATTGTCTTAATTTTTTTGACTAAAATAAAAAATTATAATAGAACAAATGTTAAATCTACAAGGTCTATTAGCTGAGTGGATGAAAAAAATATCAAAACCATGGCTTAGGTCCGAGAGGATCTAATAACTCACTAAATTAAGCAAAGATTCCAAAACCTAGGTCCTTAGATTGAAGTGGGTTTCTAATTTCCTAGTTTTAAGATAAAAACCTAAGATCGTGATCTTTAAATTTAGAAGAGTCATTTAGCTCTTTTATCTAAAGATGAAATCATAAAACCACAAGCTTTATGCCTAAAAGGGTCATCTTGCTCTTTGTTGGTGCTTGTATTATTCAAGTATGATATTTTAAGTAATTCTTCGGCTCGCCCATCTTCTTAACAAAACTTTAAAGTCTAGAGATATCAATAGAACAGTCTAGACACTATAAATAATATCAATTTTACAAAATTCGAAAAGAAGAGTTCCAAATATAAATACAGAATTCCATAATCTCAAATAGTTAGTTTCTTTGTTATGTAAATCAAACGTACTTTTAATGTCTTTACGAGTACTCTACGAGCTTGATTCAAAGTGCTTGTTATTCGCTTTTCAAAGGGCAAGGAAGAAGTTATCTCCCTTGTCCGAGGAAAGTACCTTGTATCTTTCCCTACCCTCTATCCTAGCTTTCACTTTAAGGGCAAGCTTTTTTTCCATTATTCGAATTGTCATACCCTCCACCTATATTCGATGCAGGAGTGAAATCTCGCCCTGATAAATCAAGATAAACCTGCGTTTACATAATCTCACGAGTGTTTCAAAAAGGATCCAAATGGAGATCCTTTTCGGATGGGTCTTAGATTCTATAAGATTTTTCTTAATGGCTTTTAATACAACTTTTTTAATAACCAAAAAGATCTAAACAAATAAGTTAAATAGAGAAAATAACAGGTATCAAACAATTAGATCTTTTAGGTTTGATGATATAATGTTCTTTTGAACCAAATCATCTTTTTATCACAGTTTGAAATTTTGACACCCAATTGTTAACAAGAAAAGATGATACTCCTTCAAAAAGATTTAAAAAGCTTTGATTTCTCTAAAATTCTTGCCATTTTATTGATTATCTCTTAATGTGGTCCGATTATTCCGACTTCCACTTCAGCGTACTGCTGCAATTAGGGCTTTATGAAAACTCCACCAGATATTTGGAAAGAATCTACTAGACCTCCTTTCTTATCGATGTTGTCCTCGTCATAATTACGTCACAGAGCGGTGCCATAATTGATTCAAAGAGTCAAATTCGAAGCTACCCAACTGTGAGTTACAGAGAGAAAACACGCCTTTGTTTGGCAGTCTTTTCCAACTAATATCAAATGGTTAGCAAGCCAAACTTGAAAGGGATAAAGCATGCTTAAAAAAGAGGCACATAATCCATCTGAGTTCGAACTTTATTCTTTCTTTTTGTTTAACTATTAAACCACATAAGAAGCAGAAAATATGCATCCACAAGTAATCAATCCTACCCCCGAAATGTTTAGTCCATTACGTCAGATTAAGCATATGAAACAGCTGCCTACATCACTGTGTAATACATGAATTACCAGATAATTAAAAGAACCTCACAAGCTTAATTTTCCTTTGGTAATCAGCTGCTTACGAACAAAATGAAACTACTTAACTGATGAGGCATTTATGACACTGGTCAACATTGTTCTACAATTACAAAACTCACGGTAGCGCTACACAAGAAAATACTTGCGAAGAAAAGCTTAATGATAATTCAATCACCGAAACAATTTCTAAAGGTACATGTTGGCATATCCAATTTGATAACAAAGAAGTATCAATTTCACGTGTAAGAATTAACTGGCAGCTGTATTGCAAGTATTGATACCATCCCTGCAGTCATTGGTAAGATCATTGAATGTCTCGACCTGCTTTTTCCCTCTCAGGAAGACTTCAGTATCAACGGAGATCCTCATATAACCATCGAATTCAACTGGAATTCCTTTGTTTAGTTTTGTTGTCTCTGAGTACCACTCACTATTCTCATCCCAAAGATACTTGTACTCGTCAAGAAAATGAGTAGTATACTTATCTTTTAAAGGATCAAAGAAGGAAGTGTCAGGTTCATTCGTTGCAATGTAAACGTTCCTACCATCTTCAATCTTGTCAGCCAAGGTTGTCAGAAGCAAATCAGGCGAAGTATCTGTGGCAAGATTGGGCCAAAGATCTTTGTTCCTTGCTTTCTGCCCTCTCTCAACATGAACTGCATCATAATCCCAATTTAATCTCGAAGCAATTGCTGACACAATATCCATTAACCTCCTAGATTTCCATATTAAATGCCACGGCCTTTGTACGACAGACTCTGTCTCTCCCTCACAAACTCTATACCAGTAGTTGTCAGGTTCAACAGATCCAAACTTCCTCATAATTAAAGTATCTTTCACCTCCAAAAGCTTCATAGGTGTCACTCTAAAGTCCTCTACAAGATGAAGACTCAATCCATCCTTCTTCTGCCATTTATTCCAATCATCCCAAAACTGAGCTTGGTCCAACACAGATGCTGCTTCGTTCAAGTGCTCAAAATCAAAATAAAACCTGAAATCCTTCCCCTCTTCATCCTGATTCAAAGAACTATACATTGAATTTAAACAAATAGTCAAATCCATAATCAGTGTTCTATTCAGGTACTGCGCTTCACCTAGTGCACACAAGAAACTCCACAAGTAGTGATTCATACTCTTGCACCTATCACCACCGCCACTATAAATCAAATATCTCCCCCTGCTAAATGACTTTTCTGACTCAACCACTGGAAGTGAATCATTAACAGCTTCTCCAACAACAGGCAACAATGACAATCCAGCATCTTGCTTTGTAGCTGTTTTCTCAAATCCGGCTCTCTCATTCTTCTTCTTCCTCTTCCTTGCATTGATACCTGAATGGTACTCCCCTATACGTTCAACGCTAATGGTACAATTCTCTGACCTAGATATGACAAAGCGCCTATAGTCCTTATAAAATGCAGCAGTCTTCCCTTCCTTAGGCCTAAACCGCCATGCCATGTCACAAGTGCTAACTTCAGCGCCAGGAACAGCTTTTCCAAACCGATAAAAATGTATGTCCTTGAAGTACTCAATTGCCTTTCTCATCATCAAATGAAACACTTCTGGGTCCTTGCAATCAATAGGGCCTTCACAATTCTCCGTATTCATTTCTGGGGTACTACCACTTTGATCACCACTGTTGTCACTTGATTTGTCCACATCAGTAATATTGATAAAAGTAGCAAAAGCCGTCTGGTTAGCGGCCATGAAGTCCTCTCCAGTTTTCACCACCGTGTTATCCGAAATGAAAGTGGCATTCGAGGTAGATGTGAGGAATGTGGTTATTTTTGTTGAAGGGTGAAACAGTGGGTCCTCAGGTTCATATGTAGCCGCAATAATAGTGAAAATTAGGACTCCCAACACAAACAATGTGAAGCAAAGATTGCCAATCACGGCTAGTGCATTTTGACCTAGATTTTCAGGCCTAAAACTTCCAGCTCTTGACAGCCTAGAACGGCCTAACATTCTCGTCCTTGTAGCGAATGAACCACAATACTCTAAAAAGTTAAACGGAAACCTATAAGCCACTAAATCAAATGACCCAGATGGCAGGAACCAACTAACAGATAGAAGACGTTTTGGATCTAGAAATGAAACGGGTATACAGATCCTTATCCTTTAAAGAACAAGACTTAATGAACCAAACTACCAGATCACAACAGGAAAAGATTTGTAAGAGATCCGATAAATAAAGATAAATAGTGAAGACAAATGATGCTAGAATGCACTCACCTTCAAGTTGAAATATATGGAATCAAGTAAACCCAGCCAGGAGGAAGAACGGGTAAGCTGCGTTGCCGAACGAGTTGAGTGGGTAAAGGCAGTGATGTGAATGACTGATCGTGAAGTCAAAGGATAGCTTTATGCGGTGATTGATCATATGAATCCTATAGAACCAAAAAGACATGAACCGTGCTTGTCCACGTGGAAGACTACGGACAGCACTGATTGGTCTAACAGTACTGTATGCGTAGGTGAGTTAGAGGTAGTGACTGTGAGGCACCGACAATGAATGTTGCGTTAGGAAAATAGAAAAAGAGAAATATAACAATGAATGGAAGCTTCGGGAGCAAAGGCTACTGCATCTTTTTTAGACATTTGAACAATTTTTCAATATCCTTTGCCAAGGTATATATTATGGGAATAGTTGTGTTTTGTAAAATGAACCAAGCAAAGGCATGCATTTCGTACAGAATATTAAGGTATAAAACATATGCATTAAACACATATACATAACCGTAATATATATGTAAAAACAATGCGGAAGCTTAAACTAAGAACCATATACTTCCAACCATTGCCTTTTCCACGGTAGATCTGAGAAGTGTTGTTGACAGTCTGAATTTCTATCCTCTTCCAGAGCAAGCTCGATGCTGTCAATAATGTTCAGTGAGAATAGGACCCAAACCGACGTTTGTTTAATAACCAAAACCTACTCATAGCTTCGGCCATCACAAAGACACTGAGTAGGGTTGTTAGGTAACACAAAATAGTAGGTAGGGTAAAGCTTTTGTTTAAATGGACCATACTAATAATAAGGAGATAAACTTATATTCTCCCACTTAGTCCATTTAACCTAACACCACATATAATAAGAAATCAAATATATGAATCATGGCGATAGGTCTTCTTATAGTGAGTAGTATCTTCCATATATTACATATACAAAATTTCTCATTACGACCCCTTCAACTTAATGAATAAACCATATATTTATTCTAGGTCCAAATTAAACGACATTTCTCAAAACAAATCATAATATGTGTGCACAAAATTTATGAGAAAATACCAAACTGAATAAGAGTTCCATTGAATCAACAAATAGACAACAAAATCACATTGTGGAACCAAGTCTCATATGCACTATGTGATCCTTAAATTGCTTAAGTGGCATGTCTTTAGTTAAAGGATCCGCAATCATCAAATCACTGCTAATGTGCTCTATGACAACTTTTCTTTCCTTAACACATTCTCTTATGGCCAAATATTTAATGTCGATATGCTTACTTCGACTTCCACTCTTGTTATTTTTAGCCATAAAGACCACAGCAGAGTTGTCGCAATACAACTTTAACGGCTTAGAAATTGAATCAACAACTCGAAGCCCATATATGAAACTCTTCAACCATACACCATGTGAGGTGGCCTCAAAACATGATACGAACTCAGCCTCCATAGTGGAAGTAGCAATCAGGGTCTGCTTGGCACTTCTCCAAGACATAACTCCACCAGTTAGTATGAATATATAACCAGATGTTGATTTCCTTGAATCAATACAGCCAGCAAAGTCTGAATCAGAATATCCAACTACTTCCAAGTACTCAGTTCATCTGTACAAAAGCATATAGTCCTTTGTGCCCTGAAGATATCTCAGAACCTTCTTTGCAGCTTTCCAGTTATCAATACCTGGATTACTCTGATGTCTTTCTAATATTCCAACAGTATATGCAATGTCAGGTTGGGTGCAAACCTGAGCATACATAAGGCTTCCTACAGTTGAAGCATATGGAATGTTCTTCATGTGTTCCTATTCAAAGTCATTCTTTAGGCATTGATTCAAATTAAATCTATCACCCTTGACTATGGGTGCTACACTTGGTGCACAATCTTTCATCCGATATCTCTCTAAAACTTTGTTGATATAGGTCTCTTGAGACAAACCCAAAATGCCTCGAGATCTTTCTCTATAAATCTTAATGCCAATAACGTAAGATGCCCTCACCCATATCTTTCGTATCAAAATTCTTTGAGAGAAATTGTTTCACCTCGCAAGCGAAATATCATCCACGTACAATACAAGAAAATAAGTCTTACTCCCACTAACCTTCTGGTATAAACACTGGTCCATCATATTCTCTTCAAAATCGAATGAAGTGATAACCTCATGAAATTTTAAATACCACTATCGGGAGGCTTGTTTTAATCCATATATGGATTTATTAAGTTTACAGACTAAATGCTCACCATTACTAGAGGAGAATCCTTCAGGTTGTTTCATGTAAAGCTCTTCCTCTAATTCACCATTGAGGAACGTCATTTTCACATCCATTTAATGTAACTCAAGATCAAAATGAGCTACTAATGCCATGATTACACGAATATAATTTTTCTTAGATACAGGAGAAAATGTTTCCGTGTAGTCGATTCCTTCCCTTTGAGTGAACCCTTTAGCAACAAGTCTTGCCTTATGTCTCTCAATGTTGCCTTGTGAGTCTTTCTTTGTCTTAAATACCCACCTACATCCAATGGTTTTCACACTATTTGGCAACTCAATGAGATCCCAGGTTTGATTAGATGCCATAGAATCCATCTCATCCTTTATAGCATTGTACCACAAGTCCGATTCCTTAGAACTCATGGCTTGTGAAAACGTTTAAGGATCATTTTTAGTTCCAACATTGTAATTTGACTCTTGTAGATACACTATGTAATCACTAGGTAT
The DNA here is from genome assembly GCA_025629825.1 of Erythroxylum guanchezii. NCBI lineage: Eukaryota > Viridiplantae > Streptophyta > Magnoliopsida > Malpighiales > Erythroxylaceae > Erythroxylum > Erythroxylum guanchezii. The sequence goes on along the minus strand of JAOTAX010000004.1, from coordinate 11,199,590 downwards.
TGTTGATCTTCTAACCCTAGTGGATCTCCTTAATGTTGTATTATCATCCTCACGAGGAACTTGTTGCTCAACCTGTTATTCAACTGGTTGCTCAATAATTTCTGGTTGGTCCTCATTTACAACTTGATCTACTGGATTAGTGTTAACAGCTTGTGGAACTTCAGTAACTGGTTGTCCCACACCCGTTTGACCTTGAGGGGTGTGAATGACAATCAATTGATCATTTGAACCAAAGGGTTGCGCTTTATAATTGCCACTCTCAGAACTTATGTCCGGAAAATCACCACTCCCACTGATCAAGTCATTCTCAAGAAATTTTGCATTTCTTGATTCCACAATTCTAGTGCTGTGAGATGGACAACAGAACCTATACCCCTTAGACCTTTCAGCATATCCAATGAAATACCCACTAATGGTCCTTGGGTCTGGCTTCTTTTCCTATGGGTTGTAAATTCTCACTTCAGACGGGCATCCCCAAACGCTTATATGCCTCAGACTCGGTTTCCAACCCTTAAATAACTCAAAAGGTATCTTTGAGACAGCCTTAGTTGGAACCTGGTTTAATATATACACAGTCGTCTTTAGAGCACCTGTCCACAGGAATTGAGGAAGTTTTTTGTTACTCCTCATACTTCTCACCATGTCCATTAAGGTTCGGTTTCTTCTTTCTGCCACACCATTCTGATCCGGAGAA
>JAOTAX010000004.1:11185976-11197705 GCA_025629825.1 Erythroxylum guanchezii | reverse complement strand
ATTATATGATCACGTACCCCTTTGATTCCAGTGAGCCTTAAAGATGACAACTGCATAATTAATGTGCTGGCAAGGGCTTTGTCGAATGTAGTAAATTGCTCATCAATGGCCTTTAATAGATCTTTCACGTTACTATGTTGGTATGAACTACGAATGCCAGCAGATATTTTGGTCTTTATGAATGATACGGAGAGACGATTAGATCGATCCCACCTTTCATAAAGCGCAATAGCTTCTAGAGTGCTGGTCTCAGTCGTACTCGGTGGTTCGGCCTTCTTAATAGCATAGTCTATATCCATCCGCTTAAATGAAGCAGAATTCTCTCCTTCCAAACTTTATAGTTGTCACCTCTTAATTTAGGAATATCACATTGAATATTAAAAGTTGGAGTAACTGTAAATTGAGAAATAAAATATATGCTCGCTATATATATTTCGAGACCAATACTAATTTATGATTTACCAATGTATATCATGTATTCAATGGATGACTCTAGTGACATAAGACTTGCCTGTGGGCTATAGCATTACTCAATTAGATTCATCTGAAACTTGATGATAAAACTAAAGAATTATGTTCCTTTTCTTAATTCCTATGGGTAAATTAAGAAATATAATTTGATATTATACCCTAATTAATTATACAAATATAATAAAATTCCTATGGTTAGATTTTATTATATCACATACAATTAATTACAATTTATATCTTAATGTGATCTTAAAGCTAAATATATAATTATAATTAATTTGAGATGCTGTGGCTACTCCCAATTAATTAAAATCATATGATCACTAACATTATTGTAAGCTTTAAATTAAAGCCTAAATATTTGCATCAAGTCATAAATAATGCAAATAAATTAAATAATAATGCACAAAATAATTAATCTAATTTTTGCATGTATAATAATCATGAATTTATACACACAAAATTGGCAATTATTCACATGTAATTTGTGCAAAATTAAACAAAATATGTAATCTAAATTTGCATGTATAATAATCATGAATTTATACACACAAAAGTTGCAATTAATCAATTAGTATATGCATGTCATAAAATTAAAGAAGACATACACAATTCAAAGGAATAATTTAAATCAAACCCAAAAATGAGTAAAGGCTAGATCCAAAAATGATTAAAGGCTAGATCTGCAAATAGTCCAAGCCCATCTGAAGTAGCCCAACTAAATATTAAAACAAAATTTATTAATTAAAAAAATCAGAGGAAATCATCGTCTTCAACCTCCAGCCGGGTCGGCGTGACTCGGCTGGAACCAGTCGGAGCCCCAACTAGTTTGGAGCCCAGAAGCCGTCGATTTGTGCGGGGATGCTGGCGGTGGGACGAGGACAGCCAGGCGACGCGCAAGAGACGCACCAAACCTGACCATGCAACTTTCTAGAAATGCAACGTCGAAGCCTCCCGTACGGCCATCACGTCCCTTCCTCCTTACACAGTGTTAGTCACCGCCGAGTGCTCCAGGAAACACAACAGCACGAATATAACGTCTTAAGGAGGTTCAAACATGTCGGAAAAATTCACCAACCTCAACATATATATTCGACAGAAATCAATGCCAAAAATAGAGGAAAATAGAGGACAACTATTTCGGTGGTTTTCATCAGTTCAAAGGCAAGACAGAGGTAAGCTTTAGGCTCTGATACCAAATGTAAAATGAACCAAGCAAAGGCATGCATTTCATACAGAACATTAAGGTATAAAACACATGCATTAAACACATATATATAACCGTAATATATACGTAAAAACAATGCGGAAGCTTAAACCAAGAACCATATACCTCCAGCCATTACCTTTTCCATGGTAGATTTGAGATGTGTTGTTGACAGTCTGAATTTCTATCCTCTTCCAGAGCAAGCTCGATGGTGTCAATAACGCTAAGTGAGAATAGGACCCAAACTGACGTTTGTTTAATAACCAAAACCTACTCATAGCTTCGGCCATCACAAAGACACTGAGTAGGGTTGTTAGGCAACACAAAATAGTAGGTAGGGTAAAGCTTTTGTTTAAATGGACCATCTTAATAATAAGGAGATAAACTTACAATTTTCAGTTTTTACATGTATTGGTTGGTGTTCATGAAAAACAGCTTTTAAACAAACAAATTTATTGTTCAAAATCTAACTTATTTTCTTTGTCTTCTGATTCATCTAAGTCCACTAGAAACATCAATTATATATCAACCCAACATGCAGTCATCTACCTACAAGATTTTGTACTAATGAACTTACTTTTATGCATCAACGCATCTACTCCTGTTTGACTATTTCGTAATCAACGAATTACATTAGTTGGTGGTCGATTATGACCTTGTTTGACAATCAACAGATTGCATTACCTATTAGTTGATTCTATCAGCAGTTAGTCAAAAGCAAATTATGTTAGCTGATTTAACTAGCGGATAATAACGACTGCTTATTATAGATGTTTGATAAAATTAATTGTTTATGTATAAAATGATTTATAAAAGCATGGCTTAAAAAATATTTATAAGAATACAAGTATTATATTTTAATACTTCTTTGAATTTTTTCATTAGAATTTAAATTTTAGATATTTAATTTTACAAAAATTAAGTTTATAAATTTATTAAAAAATATAATAAGCACTTCTTTTTTCTCCTTTCTCAATCTTAAATTAATGGCAGCTGCTTAACAATGACCCAAGATTAATAATTATTGCAAAAAGAAAAAGAAAGCTTCACCAATAATTACATGAAAGTTGCATGCAACTTATAAGATTGGGAAGAGGCAACTAAGAAAAAAAAAAACGGAGGCTTTGTCGTTGTTTGTGGGTACTTTTTAGAGTGCACAATCTATTATTTTTGATCAAGTGAAGGCCAAACGCTAGTCCTCTTGAATTTTTTAAAAATCAGATGATTTGATTCAATTAGCCAACTCAATTAGTTGATTAGCAAACACAATGGTCAGATGTTTAACATGATCATCTAGCTAATTTTTGGTTGATAAGTTATTCACCAAACGAGATCTATATGAGCGATTAGTTAATAGCTGATTATATCAGCTGATTTGACCAGCGGATAACAATAGTTATTTATTAAAGATGTTTGGTAAAATTGACTGTTTAGTAGTAATTGTTTAAGTGTAAAATGACTTATAAGAGTGTGATTTAAAAAAAAAGAATTTATACGGCCATAATTATATATTTATTACAAAAATTAAGTTTTTAACTCTAATAAATAACATGGAACATTTTTAAAAATTTTGTCACCGTAACATATTTTTTATTTTGTAACAAAACAATTTATTTCATTAGTAAAAAAATACTCCCAAGTTTTAAAACTAGAAAGCTTATTTCATTGTAAAAAATTTTGGTTTTGGATTAATAGGTTATTCTTATTCAGTTTAATTGCAAAAATAACTTTAAACCTTCTTTTTATCCTACTTTTATGTATATAATCCAAAGGAATCTGCTACATCTCTCCCTTGTTGCAATTCTAGCAGTAAAGTTGGGCTATGTACAGGTAACGAGGAACCGAAGACGTTAGTTTAAATGGAGGGCATATCTATTACTTTATGGCTGGATATAAAAAATGCTCCTATTATAAGTTTTTTCAGAAATTAACTTATTAGGATTAGACACGTTCAGCAATCAGTTATTTACCAAATACATTCATTAATTTTTTAAGATTGTCAAACAGTTAACTTGTGTCAATAAACTAAAAAAACAACTGATAAACTGTTTCTCGTACGAGCCCATTATGTTTTCACTTATATGGCTGCTGAGGCTCCAATTTCTGTATTAAAATTAGTTGGAAACCCATCCAGTTCAGTCTGCTTAACGATGAGAAACATAACAGGTTTGAAAGATGCAGTTGTTTCAATGGCATCTTCGGAATGTTAATATCATTTTGAATCCGCAAGGAACGGAAGCTGAATTCATATTGTTGCACTTACTCTTCCTCCCACAAGGTTTCTACCGAAATTTTACCTTCGGAAAGATCACACACCTTCCAGCCTAAAGCATTCCATAAATTAGGTTACCAGCAAAGCAAATTGATATTCATGACTAAAAGCAAGTACTAGGTGTCCTACTGTTCTCATTATGTCAATATAGACATGATATAAGTGGCAACAGATTTTCTTATATACATTATATAACAAATTGTACAGCTACATTATCTCAAAAAGATTAGCTTTACGCTAGTTAAATCTAATCCACTATGCTGCTACACTTTCGTTCTGATTTCCTATGGAGACACAGGTTCAGCAACAGAGTTTTAACTGACCAAAGAAAACAACTCAGATTAAAACCCTTGGTGAGGAATTAAAGCCATAGGCATCACATAGAATTATCCTGGGAAGCTGTATAAGATCCAACCTGATACTGGACTCGGTTCATGCTACCTTCCATACTTCTCTGAACCATGTCTTCTAATAATCTCTTTGCAGTTTCTGCAGCTTTATCAGCACCATCAACCCTCATAGCAATATCATATACAATTTTTTCCAGAACTGTAGATGTCAATCTCTTCTCCTGAGGAGTATCTCTCAGCAGGTCTAGGAGAGTTCGAGCTCTTCCCCGAGCTTCACATGTCCCCTCTACTGTTAGTCGCAGAAGGCCCGGAATTGCACCTTCATTAAGAATGAGATGTCGGTACTTATCTCGGCAACTCAAGCAAAGGGAGAGCAAAGCTCCAACTGCATGTTCTGTACTAACAAGTGATCCATCTTCAACAGTCTCTACCAGAGTTAAAATCCCACCATCAGACTCTCTGATGGCAACTCGCCCCTCCTCAGTTTTGGAAAGAATCTCAAGTAATGCCGAAGCTTTCTCCGCAAATTTTGAATATTTCTTACACTCTTTGAGGAGGTTGATGAGTGGAAAAACTGCTTTAGCATCCATAAGTGGATGAGAATTATTAGCACAGGTCGAAAGATTGTGTAAAGCTGTGACAGCATCAACTCTTCCCTGAACACTCCCAGAGCCAAGGATCTGAACCAGAAGAGGGCCAACCCCTGAGGCTACAATAGTTGGTTTATTAGGTTCTGCAGCTGACAGTGTCAAAATTGCAGCAGTGGCTAATTCCCTTAAACTACCATAGCGGAACCTGAGGAGTTCCACAAGAGGGGGGACTGCACCTGCAGCTACAATCTTGACCTTGTTTCTGATATGGATTAGAAACCAGAAAAGTACTGAATGAGAAGTATTTATTATGTTATATCCTAAAGATGCAATAAAATTGAGTCAGGGAAAAAGAGCTAGAAAAATAGGCACATTCATGTTTCTTATAGGTTTGTGGAAACAATCACATTAACATGCAGCAGAAAACAAATTAAGAAATAAAATCAAATATAAAAAGTTTGGTGCAGTAAGGAGATCAACCATCCGTATTTTGTTGAAAAAAATGGCTACATACAAAAGTTTCGTTGTGGTATTGTTACTGTTCTTAAAACCCCCTGTACTCTGAATTTAATACCAAAGGCCATGTTTTGATAAATAATCAAATAGATCATTCTGACAATATTTTATCAGCAATAAAGTTATAATGAATTTTTTCAAATTATGCAATAACTATTAGAAAATGACCTCGTTTACTAATTATCAAAACTGAAGGGCCTTCGACACTAAATTAAAAAATAAGGGAACTTTTAAGAAACAACCACAATCAAGGTGCACATCAAAGCAGTTTGGTTTCGGGGAAATCGCCAACAATAATTCAAAGATGTGTCCATCGCAAAATGAAGAACACTCAGTTTAAAAGTGGAAAATGAAAAGGGCGCACTGTGATTAAGGAACACAACTTAAACTCAAAGGGAACAACATCAAAGCAGTTCAGTTTCGGTGGACCTACCAACAGTAGGAAGCCAGAAGATATTAAAGCTGGCATTAGTTCAATTTCTTTGATCCATAATCTTGGATAATAAAAGCATAAGAAGAAACTTTCAGATATTGAAAAACCAAAATAGCAGCTTTCAAGTATACTGTTTACCCTTGATATTCTCAAGAATTTTTAAAACCCATCTCCTTCTGTAGCCAACTCCACATAATCAAACTGCAGCCCTAGAGTCCAACTTCTACCTCTCTGCCATAGATTAATTTTCTTCCGTCGTCTCTTCTTTTCCTCCACAAAATATTATAGACAGAAATCTCAGAGTAATCGTATAGAAGTAGAAGCTTTAATATTTTTTCTACCACGTCAAGCAAAAGAACTGAAAGCTTTACCAACCCCTGGACCTTAAAAATCGTTTCTTTCCATTCTTAGCAACAAGTTCAAGCAATTAACTCAAGAAAGCAATACAACAAACATATCTTGCCCACTATTAGAATACACGCAGGAACTGAAGCACATACACATAACAAAGAAATGAGAGAGAGAGAGAGAGAGAGACCGTTCATTTCTAACGGCAAGATTGAGAAGGGCAAGGAGAGAGGCCTCACGGGCATGGAAATTAGGAGAGGGAAGCATCAAAACAAGCGGCGGAATCACTCCGGCAGCGGCGAATCTTGAGCGAGTCTTGGCAGACGATTTTCTCACGAGCTTTCTTATACCTCTGGCTGCTTCAATTTGGGCATTGAGATCTCCATTCAAAAGATTGCCGGATAATTCCATGATTTGGGTATGCTTCATCTGGTTCCATGCCTCTTCTTCACGGTCTATTCCACCAGAAACTGCAGCTGTCGCCGTTGTCTCTTCCTCCTCCTCTTCTTGTCGCATTCTCTGCTTTTCTGTGTGCGCTTAAGCTAAAAGCTTTTTCTGTTCGTCGGTTTTTGATGCTCCAGGATTCGGCCCCCTCCCCGTGCCCCAAGCCTTCATAATCATGACTGGATGACAAAATTAATGTTGTAATTTTTTTTGTTTTTTTAATTCAATAAAACAAAATTTGTTCACTTGACTTTCTAATTTTTATTTTTATTTAGTTTTGAAAAAATAAATGCTAATTTTTAAATTTTTATATTCTGATTTTATTATTAATATAAATTATTTAAATAATTCAAGAAAACAAAAAATTAGTTTACTTGACTTTCTAATTTTATTTTTTATTTTAGTTTTCGATAAAAATAATTTTTAATTTTTATAGTCTGATTTTATTATTAATATAAATTATTTAAAATAATAAATTGTTAAAAATTAAAAAGTAATAAAATTGGTTACTTAATTAACTTGTAAAATTAATTTACCTGTCATTTTTATTTAGTATTTTTATTATTAATAATAAATTGTAATTACATAAACATTAATAAAAAATAATTTTTTAAAAAATTAAAATCAAAATCCTTATTAGACAAATAATAGTGAAACCAAATGAACTAAGCCTTTCACGGTTCAAAAAAGTAGCTTTATGTTCAAAACTACTTAGGCAACTTACAAAAATTTAAAGAATCGTATGTAAGATTATTGTGAAATAAGTAATAAGAATTCAAAACTTTCATATTTTTTGTTTAATAAACACATAAATTATAAAGTTTTCTATTTCAATTTTAATCTCCTTTATTCATTTAAGTTCTAGATATATCTTCTAATTAGTTATTAGGCTCATCATTTATTTGTAAGTTAAAAATACAAATCAACCACACCATTTCATTAAAGGTCTAAATTAATCACTATGGTTATTTATAGCATCACTTTGTAGCCTAATATTTACAAACTAACACTTGTTTAACCTAAAATCTAACTTTGTTAGGTTCTCATTATTGGATCATTCATTCATTTAATGCAACCTACCAACTAGGTGACAAAGACCTACTAAATATTGGTGTGAATTTTTAATTAAAAATAAAATTTTTAATTAATTATATAATTGTGTAATATGTGAAAATATTATATTATATTTTTATCTTTCTTTCGATTCTTTAACGCTCCTTATTCATGACCAATTACTATGACCATGGATTCTCAACCTCTACCACCAATAATAGATCAAATTGTTGATAAGAGTAAAAATATAAAAGAAAACTTTGAGAATGAAGATAACCAGACGGTAGCATGAACTGAAAGCTGTAACTCCATTATCACTAGTCACATGCCTTTCAAATTGAAGGATTCAAGGAGCTTTACGATACTCTGCATAGTTAGTAAGTTGGAATTTGTCAATTGTTTGTGCCACTTAGGCGTAAGTATTAACCTTATGCCTTTGTCGATTTTTAGGAAACTGGACCTAGGCGATGTGAAGTCAACTTTGATGCTCGTTCAGTTGACAGATCAATCCATAAAGAAACTGTTTGGTATGGTGGAAGATGTTATCGTGAAAGTGGACAAAATCAATATTCCTGTGGACTTCGTGGTACTAGACTTATAAGAGGATATGATATGTGCACTAATTCTTAGACAACCATTCATGAACACTGGGAGAGTGCTGATAGGCGTTTATGAAGGTAAATTGCTTCTTCGGATTGGTGATGATCATGTGTAGTTCAATATGAACAAATTCTTGAAACATTTGAAAGAAAGCAGCTTTTGCATGAAAATAGACATAATGGATGATTGTACCAAAGAGCAAGAGGAGAGCTACTTTGAAGTAGTAAGTTATGCGGAAGACGTGAAAAAGGGCATAGAGCTTGAGGAATATACGAAAGTCCATGTTCAAGAACCAGAAGCAAAAAAGGGGACGAGGGTGATTGTAGAAGAAGATGAGCAATTCACCTTCTTACAACAAAACCTGTTTGATTCTACCAAAGATTTAGGGAGTTTCATCAATCTTGATTTTATTGACAGTTTGTTATAAAAAAGGAAAATATTAAAATTACTTGGCAATTTTTTAATTTGATTGATTATGTCCTTTTTTATTATCTCACAACATGTAGCTTATTTACAGGCTACTAATGAAGTAAATCACTTGTTATTATATGAATCACGTAAAATATATAAAATACACAAGAAAAGGGGGTTTGAATTGTGTAATCTTTTCGAAAATATTAATCTTTAGAGATTTCTTGAATATCTTTGCAAATATTAGATGAATACAAAAACACTTTGCTAAAGTTGATAAGTATTGGAATCGCAAGTAATTTTATCTACTTGTCTAACAACAAGAAAATTAAAGTGTAAGGGTTAAAGAATAGGCGCCGCGATTTTATACTGGTTCACCCCAAACCTTAGGCTACGTCTAGTCCTCAGAGTTTGTATAAGATTTCACTATACTCTTTAACTTTATAAGTATTCTTTCTACCCTTCTAGAGCCTCTTCAGGTCTCTTTCACAAAATATTCTTTCTACTATATCTTAACCTCTCAAAGCTCTAGCCTTTCTTTCTCTCTCTAAGAAAGATATTTTTTGAGCTTTACGTTACAGTTGTATTCACTCTCTTGTTTCACACTTTGAATACAGAATTTCTTTAAGTATTGTACAATCAAAATTTTCTCTCTTGTAAAAACATTGTTTTAGTCTTCAATTAGAACTAGTATTTATAGCCTAAGTCTCCAACTGTCTTCTTGAGAAACTGCTTCTTGAATCTTCTAGAAACCATTATTTAGTTGAGTCTTGTAACTAACTCCAACTAACTAACTGTCTGACGTTCTAGAGTATCTTCCTTTTTGTTTTGTCTAATATTGTCTCTTTGTCTAGTATTGCGCTTCGTTTGTTGTTGCGTTTTGTCTGATATCGATGTATCGTCTGTTGTTGATGTATCATCTATGATGACATGTATCGTCTATTGCTGACGTATCGTCTGAGATGACTAAGTGTTACTTACATTTTTCTGCACACTTAACAAGCTTATCAAAACAGTTCATACATTTCTAAGATTATTATTATTTGATTGTCACCAAAATTAATAGAAGTGAAGTCTTCTTGACTTAACAATCTCCCTCTTTTTGATGATAACAAATAATCATAATTCTAGAAGATAAAATGATATTCAGATGAATAGACGAATAGTATTTAGACAATAACGAGACAAAAAAAAACATAAGAATTGCAAATGCGTATATGCGTATATGATATACAAAGCTAAACAAGGCTTTCTATCTTCTCTTCTTGTTCTCCTCATTTTCTTTCTATCTTTTCTTCTTCTCCCCCTATTTTTTATTAATAAAAAAATAGGTTAATGAAGACGCTTCATAATTTCAGAAGACATATGTTGCATGTCAGTGCGGATCGTCTTGAGGTCTTGTTCAATAGTAACCTGTAGAAATGCTACTTCCTCATGAAGATCACCCACTGAGTCACTCAAGTCATCAACCTTAGTATGAACTTCCTCTATTTCTTTTGCTAAGGCTTCCTGAATTTCCTTCTGTTTGTGACTTGCTTTCGTCTAATTTATGAAATGCTTCAAGAACTTCGAATTAACAGTAGGATCTTGTTGTATTTCACTAGGTGGATGGAGGTTTTCAACAATAGATGGTTCTGAAGGTAAAACATCTAAATCTATGATTTTGATTGTGGGAGGTCTGAAGATTTTTTTCCTTCTGGGAGATCAAGATCATCAAGTCTAGGTAGTTTAGGAACTAGTTTCCCAGAAGGTGTAACACTTCTTTAACTTAAGGTATGAAACTTAAAGGTCTGAAATGCACGATTAAATGCATAAAGGCCTCTAAGTTGAAATTAATACCTTCAACCGTGATACTTCTGTACTGTCCTTCTGTTACTTTTCCAACTACCTTGAAGTTTGCATCTGTGGTGGAAATTCCAAATTGATTTCATGATGTTTTTAAAATGTGATGTGAAACATAGATACCTCCAGGTTGAGCTATATTGCATGCATCATCTATGTTCTTCACAGCTTCTTGAATCTGCTCTTCTGTAAGATTATCTTCATTTCCTTCAAAAACCATCTTCTTTTTCCCTTTTTCTTCATTTTGCACGAGGGTTGAACATATTGGTTCTATATCTGGCATAACTTTTATCGATGTTCTGCTCGTAATCGGATAGATTGTATACCGATCCTTTGACATCTTCATTGGATATGGTTCTACCTTCTCATCTCGCTGAATACCATATAGTCTTCTTTCTTCTTGATTCAGAAGATGTATTGTCTGATCATTAATCAGTATAGGTTCGATTTGTACCTTGATTGATTTTTTTGAAGGTTCTCTAATAATAACTGAGCTTCTGCTTCGAATAGGTACTGATTCTTCTATAATCTTCATTCTCAAATCCTTTTTATTGATTGGTTGAGAAGGATTGTAAAGTTCCAATTGACATTCAACTATCTTTGTCTTCTGTTGAACATCAGATGAACAAACCTTTTTCAGAGTGGGCTTCTGCTTCTTTTGTTCTTCTTCCTGTTTAGAAGAAAGTTGTTGTTGAGGCTTCTTCCTCTCAAATATTAACTTCCTCTTTATCTCTGTCTCTTTAGATGATTTTATTGATTGACTTTACAAAATTGAGGCAATTGATCTAGTAGCCTGCTGTCTTTTCTCTAGCTTTTCATAATCTTCACCAAAAATCAGAGCTTTCTGTTTCTTCCGTTCTTGTTGTTGTAAGGTCAATAGTCTTGGTGACCTTCTTGACTGTTTAAATTTTTTTGATTGAAGTGTCTCTACCTTTCTCTTCAATAACACTTGTTGTGCTGATTATTTAACTCAACTTTCCTCTTTTTGTGAAATCGTCTTAGCTTTTATTGGTACATCAGACGATTTCTCAGTCTTTTCTTCTGTGGATGTTCTTCCTGTTAGGCCCCGAACTTTTATTGGAAGTTAGGACTATTAAATGAGAAGTTGTTCATGGTTAGTCATGTATAAAGGGAGGAGAAATTACGAAATTGAAAAGAAATAGAAAGGGATTGATTGAATCAAAGTCATAAG
>JAOTAX010000004.1:11170485-11182208 GCA_025629825.1 Erythroxylum guanchezii | reverse complement strand
CTTTTTTACCCATTTCAATTTTAATTAAATACACTGGGCATTTTTACTGCGCATTTGCGCAGAGTTAACCTGCTAGTCCACTTTAAAAGGAGCATTTTATTCATGACTACCACCCTGTTTCGTTGCTGTCTTCAACAACAGGACAGAAGACAGGACATAATAATGCTATCCTTCCGTGTGTTTGCTTACCGTCTTCACTTGTTTTTGATCCGTCTTCGGAGGATAAGGATAAAATTTTTTTGTTCCTCCCAAGACTGTGATAAAAAAATTCTTGTCCTGAAGAAAAAAAACAAAAAATATAACGAAATGACAGAAATACCCTCAATAATCTTCTGAAACCTAACAAATTCACTTTCACAAAACAACTCTCTCTCGCGCTCTTCTTCCCTCTAGTTCGTCTCCGTAGTCACAGGTAAGTAATTTTTTTTGTTCATTTTTCTCCCCTTCTTTGCCTTTCGTTTCGCTGTCTATGTTTGATTCCTTGATTGTGTGTTGAGATTTTCTGGGTCTCCTTCTTGCTCCTTCTACCACTAGTCTAGATATATCATTCTGTCTGGTACACTGCGATCTCCTTCTTCGTCTTCGTGCTAGGTTGTTTTTCACTTCTTTATCTGCTTAAATTTTAGGATTTGGTGAACATATTTGAGTTCTTTCCTTCAGTTTACTCATTCCCCTTTCTGGGTTTTTACAGATCTTTGATGTGTTGTGGTTAAGCTAAGAGGGCGAGTTGTTCAGCTGTGACTATTTGATTATCAGCAATCACTTGGGCAGGTTTGTTCACTATTTTATGGGTTATACTTTACATTTCGAGAGCTTTTGTTTTAATCTATTTTGACATAATGGTCACATAATATGTAATTGAAAACTGGTTAACTTTTTCTAAAGAAGGAAACAACTACTAGACTACTGATGATGTACAAAGAATGGAAATTCATGATGAAGAAGAGAGAACTAGCAGAGGTTAATTCAAATTTTGTTTGTTGCTTGATGTTGAGGGTGATAAAAACATTTCAAGATTCTGTTTGGAAAAGATGGGATGTTTTGACACTTTTGTTTACCATTATTTGCATACAGCATGTTTTTGAGAGAAACAAGTTCTCTGCTTTATTCTACATTGTATTCAACATATAGGCCTTTTCCTTCTTGGACCTCACTTTTAACTGAAATTATACTTGAAGGAAAAGGACTTCTAGTTCTTTTGATTTTGATGTTAACTGTATATTTTGATTTTGATGGATAGAGTATATTTTATTCTGTTGCTGCTCAATTGTTATTATTCACTTCATTTTCTTTATATATGCTCAAATTAGCATGGTTAATCATTAATCACATTATACAGTACCCTTTTTGTCTCTATCAAAACTGATCAGAATGTCAAAAACACCTTCTGTAGGTGACTCAAGCATCTAACGGCTAGTTTAAACAAGACACGGATTATCCCTCCACAAAGAATCAGATTACATTTGCAATTGTACCTGCTGCATATTGTTCCTGCTTCCCACTTCAGCCCCCTTTCAAAAGTTTCAACTTTGCCTCTCTTGTATGCTTCTTATACTTTGATGATTTGTTTGTAACTTGTGATGATTTGGTTTTAGTTACTGTCTGCTCTGAATTTTTGTTGCTTACACTTTGTGTATATTCTAAGATTTACTTGATCGAATGAAAGGGCTTGATAGGAATTGGATGGGAACCAAATGCCAATCTCCTCAGTGCTACCACTCATTTTCTGACTTTTAATTCGTCACATGGTCCTATTTACGACCATCAATGATTCAAATTTCACCTCTCACAACTCATGAACCATAACCAAACAACGAATGTGACAAATGGTTACTTCCCACTTTTTTTTTCTTCTCTTTTTTCCAATATGAATTTTCAAAGACTTTCATTTTGATCAAAAGGGTATGAGAAATCAGACAATGATATGATACGATACTATTAAATGATTACGATATGAAATCAATTTTTTGTTTACCAATGAAAAATAGGTAAATTCTTAAAATTGGTATAAATTGAGTTATTGTATAATAATGTAAGAGGTGAAAAGGATTATATTGAGGAAATAAATTTTAATTTTTATTAAAACTTGGTATAAATTTATAGATACAAAGAACAAGAAATAATTAACCTCGCATTTATTTTAAAAAAATTAACGTTAGTTGAATATAATAAATTCTTTCATAAATTTTAATAATTTTTCTACTAATTATTTGTTTAGTTCCTTCTACAAATGAATTACAAACAATTATATACCATAAAATAAATATTAATAAAATTATAAAATAATCAATGAATTATATATTTCCACTCATATTATACTACAGGGGCAATTTCGTTATTCACATTGTTTTTTTATTCTGTCTATTATAACAAAACATATTTCTGTCCTCAGGATAGAACAGCTTTGTCCACCACAACTAACATTTCACTGTCTTCAATTTTTGTTTTATTTCGTCTCTAAATTTTCGTCTCATTCCATCTCTGCCTCCTAAAAACAATAACCAAACGCAGCGTAATAAAATTTATTCCTAGACCTTCATTCTCTTTTAGCAGAAATATACTTGGCCACTTAATCCGTGCCACCATTAGTTTTAAAATTGATAAATTTTAAAGTCAAATATAAGATTTGTGTTCATTTTAAGTAATTTTCCAATAATTAACCCATATTTGTATCTCACTACAAGAGTATCCTATCATATTGATCATATTATATAAATAGATTCAGATCCATAAAACTCATTGTAGTTAGGTCCAAAAGCATATATGTTTTATATCAAATTGATGCAGACAATATGAGAATTTATACAATAATTAAGGAAGCAAAGAAAAGAATCCTTAGAGCTGCTTTTATTCATTCTTTAGTTTTAACATATACTTGGGAACTTGTTTCACTTAATCATTCCATATTTATCTGATTTGGCTTTCTTAGTTTTATAATATAAATCAAACCAATCTGCCATGAAAATTCAGGTGTTCATACAAAATTAAATCCCAACTATTTTTCCTAAAACGACGATATATCTTTTAAAATTATTAACCAAGCTAGCACATTCCAATAAGAAAATTAAACCAAATATCATAGAGAATGTATGTGTATCCAATACCCTATTGGGTAATTAAATTTAATAAAAGCTGACCTATTTCAGAACAAATTATTCAAGTAGATAAAAACATTCAATATTAAATACTTCCTGCGATTTCATGATTCCACCAAAGAAAAACAAAGCAGGCACAACGTACCTCTAACGTCTGCTTTGTAACCTATACACTTCACCAAGGAGCCGCCATTTCTCTCTAAACTAGAAGAGCTGAACGCCAACAAATGCTGCAATTTATATTTCACCTTATAACATTTAAAATGTTTAACTTATGCTTATACCTATTACAACAGTTCAGTACATGCTTTCTTGCTATCAAAAATTCACTTTACAGGTAAGACAGCGGAAAGACAAAAAGAAAGTAACTGGAAAATTCTCCACCAACCTACATCTTACCTTTCAGAGCCCTAGAAAACCTCAAGACTGAAAGAATGGAAAAGATTCTCACCAATTAAAATTTAAAATACTTCTAGAAAAGAAAACAGGGGAAAAGCTTCAGACTTGAAACGGAAAATGGTAACACCAGGTGGCAGCAGCAAGACAAAGACTTGCACATGCCTGCACCAACTAACTTAAATTTGGTCAATATCAGTTACAGGAGAACTGCACGATTTGTACCCTCAACACAATTGAAGATATTATTGGCAAATGTTTCCAGCCTCCATTCCAAATTTTACACACTCAAATCCAGCCAATGTCCGTATCTTCTTGCCATTCCCTCCATCCAAACTTGTTGAAGTTCCCAAAAATATCCCAAGATTGGACTCTGTTTATCTGAATTAGCATAAAGAAAAGTCTTTTAACCACAACCTCAATAATTGCTTGGCCAGTTGATCTGTTGATGCTGAGGCTGCTGGTAGACACTAGATGCAGGTCCAACCATATCAATGGCTCCAGCCATGGCCTGAGTCTGTTGCAGCAGTGGATGGACTGCTGCTGCTGCAGGATGGTACATACTGGCAAAGGTTCCATGGCTAGTCTGTGTTGGGGTAAAAGTCACATGCTGACTTTGAGGAAGACTGTAAAGAGAACTTGCTGTCAAGTTGGACATATCTCGGCCAGGAGCAGCTATCCACACAGCTGAACCCTCACTCTGCAGAAAAGCAAATTCATCATTTTTGAGGACCAACATTACTTATCTACTGCATTATTCATTCTAGTTCCAACCGCCTTTTCACTTTGAATTTGTGTCAAAATTATTAATGTGGATTAAACTTCAGATCTTGATATTTTTTCAAAAAATCATACATCCTTAAATTGTTGGGTCAGACAAAATAATTGGATCAAATATTACTCCAACATATTCCCCTCACATGTGAACAAATAACAAATCACAAATCCAATATAAATAAGGGTAGTGTGGTTTGTACTCAAAGAGGTTGAAGTCATAGAGCTTCAAATATCATGTCAAAAACAATTTCAATCATAATTCTTAAGTTGTTGGGTGAGGTCTAGCACTTACGAATGATAGCAAAATTCCAAACTCAGCAATTACAGAAAAGATGATTGGACAACAAATCATTGTGATTTTGCTCAGCAAAGCTCTAGAACTACAAAGAGCAAAACAGCAAAAGGAACCAAATCTAGATGAAATAAAACAATTCCGTCATGGCAGTAAAATTTCTTTTCACCAATATCAAGCATGGATTCCATTCTATAAGGGTACTATATATGAACATCTAAGAGAGACCATAAAAACAAAATAAGCAAGAAAAGACTACGGAAACAGCTCCTAGCATATTATTTCTAGCTGCATGAACTATCATTGCAAATTTGATTGTACAATCCAAGCATTCAGTAGGACTAGCAGAGAAAATTCCATCTCGAAACCCACAGAAAATAAGAAGAGCAGCAGCATAAAGTTGTGTAACCATTCAAATCATCACCAGCTAAATACTATCTCCACCAATTATTAGCAATCATATCAATCTACCAAACAGCTGATTGCAAGGTTACCAACATGGAACAACAAGCAGTGATGGCCAACGACAAATAAAAATGCAGCAACAACTTGTCCTGAAGTATTTTCGATGATCTAGCAATTTAGCCTTAACAAAAAGAATTCTGAGCTTTGTTCTGAACGTAATCTACTTTAACAATAAAATTCGATGATTTCACCACAAGAATGAAAAAAACAATGGACTATAGATGGAAAGAGACACGCTTTAAGGGGCGAAAAAAATAACAGATAAGCCAAGATCCTCATTTCAATAAATTAACAAAGAACTTCTGACCTAGACAACATTTTAGAGAAAAAAAGATTTATACAGGTCATTTCTTTAAAGCTTACCTGCTGCCCTGTCATGTAGACGTTGCTTTCTTTGAACTGGGATGAACTGAGATCCTCATTATTTGTGGAATTTCCACCTGTTGATGCAGAACTGGGATTATAACCAGCTGGAGATGAGCCATAGGGCCCATAACCACTTGGCACTCCAATATGGTTTGAATTCCCAGTACTAGTTCCAGGTTTATATTGTGGGTGTGAATATTTGACCCCTGAGGCAGATGCAGTTGGCGGAGTTTGTACACCACCAGTTTGAGGCTGCTGGGGAAATGCACCATTACTTAGAAATTGGTGGATGCTGGGAGGTGGAACACAGTATGGGGAAAAGAAGTGGCCATATGAAATGTAGTTTGGAGGATAATGGGATATATGCAACCCAGTAGGTGGCCGAAAGACAGGAACTGGCTGCTGAGTCACAGTTATGGAGCTTTGCATAAGCCCAGCAGTTTGGGTCGCTGATAGAGTTGGACCAACTGTGGACAGAACTAAGGAATTCCCAGCCTGCAATTGACACAATACAATATGTACGCATGAGGACTCAAAATCTATAGCAATGCTGAGTGTACCTTGGACTGGTGAGTATGAATATGATATATATTAGTTGGCATGACACTAGGATTTCTATCTTCATTGCTCAGAAATGTTCTTTCCTCAACTAATTTTAGTTAAATCTAGACCGGCATGGTTGTTTTAAGAGTCCAGACGCTTCCTCACAGTTGATGTATTTTTGCAGTATCAGATTTAGCACATCTGTCATCTACAAATGGTAGATAAAGTAATTTTCTTGGAACCCATAACTGAATATAAGATGTGACATGACAGAGAAGACTGTGTTCTAGTTGAACACTCAAGCAACTACAAGGACTGTTGCCTTTTATTTTCTTTATAGACAAAGACTGTTTCCTTGTAAGAATTATTTAGGAACCTCTTCATCTTTTCTTGACAACTCAAAAGGCTATGTAAAAGGCAACAAAAAGTCCTAGTATGGTGCAATATGAAGCCCAAATCAATGCTTTCATCTAAAGTAGAAGAAACTATGATCCAAAGTGTGATTTGGCCATGATAAAATTCATGTTAACCAATCTAGACAATGCAAGAGTAGAGGCACTATATCTAGATGTTTTTCACTTGGCTTCAGCAAGGGAATTTGTTACGATTGCCATATTACATGTTAGACATCTAGTTCACAAATGACTTGAACAATTCACCAGGCTTCGGCATATAAAGGCTTTCTAATCAGAATCAATACGTCTTCCCCTTGCCAAACTAAAATTTCAAGGGAATGCTTTATGAAAGCATTTAAAACATAATAGGAAGAAAAGAAATGGGCTGGAGTACATAAACCACAAAATGGCAACACTATATCTATTCAAGTCCACTGACATCGGCAAGAAGCAGATTGCAAATAAAACCTAAAGTCATTCCTGCACCAAATAATAGAAGACGAACTATTCACTTCATAAGAATTAGCAACAAAATCTCATATTTGGACAATGAATGAATAATTTTTTCTGTTCTCAATAACCAATCTGCATAAGATGACGTGATGATTTGAGTAGACAAGCACAAGGAGATCTAATCATTCAATGAACAAAGATATATTCCCTAGGAAAGATATTCAAGAAAGGAAGACTTAAGCTCGTAAAGAGAATAAAATATAGAAACCTCTTGGGGAGACTGGGTAGTATGTGGAGGCAATACAGTAACATTGCCATTGTATTTTGAAGCAATTCCAGTAGAAGGCAAGGGAGAAACACGACCATCATTATCAGCATCAGATCGATAAAATTGAGCATAATAACTCACAGGATCACATGGCTGCTGGACCTAGATAAAGAAACCAGTAAAATGACTATTAACACTTGGTTTAGGTCCATAGACAAAATGAATTCTGCCATCACACATTATTTTGAGGAGTCACAACTACTGGAATTAAAGACATCTGTGATCAAAATAAGAAATTTAAAGCTTCCAGAATTTGCAATTGCAGCAATATGAAAACTTCAATGTAGTCTTTTTCCCCTACCCCTTTTCCCTTTTATATTATAATAATACCAGAAGCAGAACTTAGCTTCAGAAAAAGATAGGGACACTGCAATATCTGAGACATTAGGTAAATGGACTTGGGATTGAAATCTTACTACAAAACTAGGAAGGCGAGAAACATCGCGGGCTTGAGATTCTAAGTTTTCAAATGCTGCAGCCTGACTGCCTATCATTGGAGGAATGAAACCAAAGTTGTAGCCTGCTGAAGAATGCACCATTGAGTATTGATGCCCTCCAGAAATAAATGCAGTCTCTAGCTTGAACTCATTGTACCCTGGTACTCTATTGGACGAAACATCACCCTCGGCACATAAATTTCCCGGTTCCTGGGAAGGTGAGTGAGAATTATCTGGATATGCCCCATCCTGAGTTGCAACCAATGCACTTTGGCTGCTGAATCCAAATAGATACAAGGACATTATCAACATATAGTCAAATATAAAACAAGATAAAGAGTCAAATAATCAACAGTTAGGTTGCCAAACTTCCTCAGCAAACTATCTACCAAATTTTTGGATTATGAAACAGATGTAAATGAGCATTACACACATATTAATCAGTAAATAAAATAATCTTTGAATGATTACATCTTCGCCAAAGGAATAATTTTAATAAGAATTTGGAGATTAACTACTAGTTGGAAATGTCAAGAACATATTAGCATACAAACAATAAGTGAGGGGCAGAATGACAAAATAAATAAACTTGGATAACATCGAACTCTCTAATTTGAAACAATAACTAGGTGTGTTCAAATCTCATTCGATAGGCAGCTACTACACAAAGCATTACATGCCAGGTTAGATATGTTAGACAAAAAGCACAAGAACACTTACCTTGTAGGCTGCTCCTCTGAATTTTTCTCAGTAACTTGAGAAGTTTCAGATATTGGTGTAGAGCTCTTTTCATTCTGTGGAGCACTCATATCACTGGGTATTACTGTAAAAGTAGCATCAAAACTTCCAAAACTTAACTTGGTTCTTTCAGATTCAGGGACATGGATGTGGTTCGGAATGATTACATGTTGACGTGGTGGAAGATGCAACTCCTCCAGCTTTTTCTGCAGCTTAGAAATCGACTCTTCTGAATCAAGGACACTTGATAAAATCTGTGATAGTCCTTTCCCTTCAACAGGATTATTATGAAAATCAGACGAACCTACAGTTCCACTCACTTGAGGCAAATTAGAGCTTGTTGGCTTTGGTTTCCACTCCTTGTTGGGGCCAGCTACCAATGAAAAGAAGGACCAGTAAACATATAGATCTTAAGATATTAATCAGATCACAGAAACTAGCTGAAAAGTGGAAATAAGCAGGGAAGGCTAGAAGCCATGCCTTCCAAAGTTCTTTTATATTTTATTTTTTCCGTATCAAATGGGAGTGTGTTTATATAAAATAGCTTAAGAAAGAACACAAGAAGACTAGAGTGCAAGAATCTAGCGTCCCAAACTCAAGATAACATTTTTTTGTTTTCTTTGGTAACCTCAAATCTCATCAGTTTCAATCTACAGTTCAGAAAATCATAATGCAGAAGAAAGGAAAGGGTAGTACCTAAGTCAGCAAGAAGGCGAAAAATAAGCACAGATGGAATGGGATCAGGGTTATGAAATTCCATGTCTAATATCCACGAAGTATCAATTACCTTTTTTAAAACTTGAGCCGAAAGTCAACAAAATCTAATTACTTACAGCTATTCTATAAAATCTGGATGGGTATCAAAACCTAAACAACAATACAAAAGTGGCATATGTTCATCAATAACACAATAGTTCAGAAGATTAAGAATCTTCCATACAAAAGCCACATCAAATACCTTTCTGAGGGCCCACTATCTGTTGTGACCTAGTAATGTAGTTAGAGGAAGGCCTGCCACTGAAGGAGCCAGAATGGCCTGATGTAACTGCGGGTTGTGAAGTGTCACTGGGCTGGCTCTTCACAGTTCCCTGAGGTTCACTCGGTATCTTCCCTTGCAAGGAGGTAACAATCTCAGGAGCTGCAGTCAGATGTTAGGAAAGTTAAAATTCCAATTCTTTATTAATAAAAAGCAGCAACAATTTCATAACATAGCCAAATCCCTGACCTGACTTCTCAGTAGAAATCTCTGCATTTGATTCACCTAGAGTCAGATGACTTCCGACATCACATTTGATTGAACCCACTGCACCAGGGAGCCTTAAATCATTAGTTGGCACTATGACAGGATCTGATGCTGAAAAACAGACTGTTGATGAAGATGCTGGAGTCACAAACACCAAGGAGTTACTGGAGCATGTCATAGACTCCACACATGTTTCTGCAGCTCCTAATCCTACACTGGAGGTTTTGTCAGTTTCAAGAGGGGAACTTGTGTTTCCCAATTTATCAACACCAATAGTTGAAGAAATCACTTCTTGTTGAGTTACACCACTTGCTGAAAGCAAACTAGTAGCACTTATTGCATGCAGGCTTTCAGAAATTACAGTGGAAGATCCATTAGCAACAATATAAGTACAGCTGCAGAAAAATCAAAGAAATTGCTTATTAAATCCTCACAAACCCCACATGATACATAACAACCTTATGTTAAACTTGTAAACTTATGTTACCTTGCAGGAAGAGTTGTTTCTTTATTTTTTTCCTCTGAAGCTGTCAACAAAATAACGGCCCCCTTCACCGCATCTTGGTTGTTTCCACTGTCCCTCCCATTTGCAGAACTCTTACCACCATTTGCATCTAATAAATGCTCGAGTCAACATGCAGTTAGATTGGACATTACTTACCAGATCAAACTTGTACAATCTCCATCAACATGATGACAGATTCCAGTTTGTGAACATTATCAACCACAACTACATCAGGGACAGGGATTTAAACCAGTTATCTGAAATAATCAAATGCCTACCTGCTAAGTTTGTTTGAGCCTTAAGAACTAGTTGCAAACAGAACAAAATAACCATGTGAAGTCAACTGCACATCTTCAAATTTAAACAGTTCTTTAACTTTGCAGGATGACTGACATAGTGGAAAAAATATAAACTTAAGTTGTTCACTATTTACAGATTTACATCAGCATGTCATATAAACATTTCTCTGTTATACAAAATTATTAAGTTTGATAAGGATGAGGTCTTTAAGCAATGGAGTTAAAGATTGACTAGTGCCTTGTTTTCCAACTCATTATACGATATATCTCAACAAATTACCACACTCATGCATGAATATTGAGCCGTCATGTATTGCTCAGTGCATGTGGATCACCTAGGGTTCATAAGCCAATCCTATTACTAAGTCTCATGCACATTAGGAATTCTTTTATTAATACTGGCTCAAAGATAAATCCAAAAAAAGTTGCATTTGTAACTATTTAATTCTTTACACATCACAGGTAAACACAGCAGCGTAACCACAAAGTCTGAAACCGAGTGAGTACTCAAGCAAATGTGGTTCTTTCAGGCCATATATCAGAAGTTGTTCTAACCATGCGCTGAGTAACGAGGTGTAAAATTCACCCAAAGATTCCTGCTCCCATGCCCTTGGGCAACAGTTCTCCCTCGAGAGTCTACAGACTCTCTGTTACCCACGTTCTGCATTTAAGATCAAATTATCAACAACACATAGTTCCAATCCAATGCAATTCACAAAGAACAAATACAACCTGCATGTACACATACATTGTTACACATCTAGAACAAGAAGATATAGCAGAGTCAAGAAAAGCCACCACATAGATACATCAGAGTTAAGAAAAGTAACTTAGTTCTTTACCTCCCATAAATGAGAAGTCAAAAGACCAATCTACATCTCCTTGCTCTTATTTCTTCCTTTGTGATTTTCTTTATACTCCTAACACAAATTTATCTACTTTCTTATATTTCAAAGCAGAAATTATTTTTTTTTAAATGATGCAATAATGATTAATCCAAAACTTTTATTCTTGACCTACAGAATTCAGATGAACTTTCTTGGTCTAAGGTTCTTAAGAAATGTAGAAGCTTTCAAGCATCAACTCTGGTAGTATAAATGTCCAGAGCAAGTATGCCACAATGATAATAAAAATAGAACAAAAGGTACCAGTCTATGATCCTCCAAACATTAATATTGATGCATCAAGAAAGCCACAAAGTAATCTAGAAATTGCATTGGCAGGGTAGAGGCTCAAAAATCAAAATATATAGAGGAAATGATTTTGAGGTGCTTTTCGCTTTTCTCTGGTTTATTGTTTCAGATTCGCTGCCTATTAAGTTTGTTGTGTATTATTTTAGGGCATCTCAAAGGCTTCATTAAGTTACAACAATAATCAGTGTAACTACAATT
>JAOTAX010000004.1:11125739-11140344 GCA_025629825.1 Erythroxylum guanchezii | reverse complement strand
TCAGTGATAATCTCATCATAGCAATGGTGCAAGTATCCTTAGACTTGAGGTACTTAAGGATATCTTGGATACTAATTTTGTGCATTGAATCCATTCCTTGTTGCCTTGTTGAGGTCGCTCATAAGGTGGTGATTAGGTACAGCTTGAGGTATTCGAAGGTAATTGAGTAGCCAATAGATGATTCACTACTTCTGTGATAGCAGAAGATGATACCTATGGCCTTTTGTCAGGGTCATTACTTGGAAATCTCTGGCCGGAGTACATACGTCATAAGGAATGTCTTCATTGACATATAAAGTAACAAGTCCTAGGATGAGAACTGATATCACTTGGACTAGATTTGACATAATCATTCTAGTAAGAGTTGACACTTTGCCCATACTCATAACCAAGTGGGGTATAGCATGGTGAAAGCACGAATTGCACAGCAATTGTCTATGAGAGGGTTCGCAAGATGGTTTGTGGTGAGCACAGGTTCATTTGTCAATCCACTTACTTTCCGATCAATTGGGAGTCATGATATATTGCTAGACACCACTCATGACTTGCTTGGATTAAGTGTTAATCTAAGTGGTCAACATAACCGGGAAACTAATGGGTCACCTGCATAAGAGTGACTCGGAGAATTCATAAAATGGTTTTGGATAGATATCCATTATATGGAGAGCAATAGAACTAAATGGGTCTCGATAAGATCGGGATATGTCCTGATGAGATCGCAACATCGATATTATTGAAACAAGTCTCTAATGTTTTTCCACACTTTAAACCTGGTGGGACCGATCCCAATATGACTGGACCACTTCAGCATATGCATATACATACATATACATATATATATATATATATATATATATAAAGGAGATGAATAACGTAGATAAGAGGAGTAGCATTTGTCAAAGTGACGTTTAATGTCTTTGAATGATTTAGGACAAAAATCATTGAAAGACAAAAATGAAAGCTAGAAAGGTAGGATGATCGTGAGATAAAAATGTTTTTAACATGTTTTAGAAACAAGTTTTTCAACATCTCCGAAGCTTTCTTCATCTTCTTCCTCTTACAAGCTTCATCCTCCTTCATGTTGCTCTCCAAGAACAAAGGTAAGAGCTAGTACTCTCTTTTTTGTTCTAGCTATTTCCGGATCAAAGAGTTTAGTTAGGTTAGATTCTCTGACCTCTGCGTGGATACCGTTAGAGACGATCTCCTTTGATCGTTGTGGTTTGATAATTATGGTACTTCTTTGTATAGACACATAGATCCTGGACTTCGGAAAAGTCCCAGAACAATTTTTTTTTGTTTTCCGCACCACGTGTATGTGATGCACGCATCGGGATTTTCCTACAAGAGGATCATCCAAACTGTCAATCAAGGAGAAAACCAAAAAAGGTAGAAGGAGACAGGTGAAAGACCAAAAACAAACCACAAAATGAATAGGGGAGCTAACACGTAATGCTAGAAAGGAGAAAAAAGGGAGAGAAGAAGGTTTAGGGAGTTGGAGAGGAGATATAAGAGTTGAAATAGAGAAAAGTAGAAGCAAAAAACAAGAATGAAGAGCTCAAACTAGGGAGGGTTTCAAGTTAGAGCAATAGCCCGAGGGAAAGAGGAAAATATGATAAGTCCAATGGTACTTCAACTAACTTATTGATTGTACATTAAAAGATCAAAGATGGTAAATTTAAAGAAGGCACATTAAAGTTCAACAATGAACTTATTGTTTGAAGAAGAAAACCGTTTCAATTCTTTCATGTACCTTAATTCTTTTATGCATTGAAGAAGAAAACTATTTCAATTCTTTAATAATGATCTGTAAATTCGATTGGACTAACTTGATATAAAAATAGTTATACTTATTATATGAATAAATGAGTATTTTAACTCTAATTATTATTTTATATGAGGAATATAAATTTAGAAAAGTGTAACAACTAATCAAACCTATATATTTTAAACTTACATTAAAAATTTATATTTAAATTTTAATTATTTACCAAATTATTTTTAAATAGATTTTGTCAACAAGGTATTTTAGTTTGATCAATTAACCTCCAACCATTTGTAAATTATTATGAGAATCTGTGATAATCCCCAATCTTATAGACAAAATGCCAAATGAAATTCAGATAATAGAATTAGAAAAAAAGAAATATTTCCCAAAATACAAAATGTCTCGGCTTTGATAATGCACCAGTGCGGCCCCCTATTTGCCTCAAATTGAATTTGGTATAAGCGGGAAATATTTGACACGTCCTCACTCTCACTCTAGATATCTCTCTTCCTGGATTTGTAAGCTCTATTTTTGCTTCGGAAAGGTTTTTTCGCCCTCTCCTTAGTCCTTACGTATGTAATAGAGATTTCTGAGTTTAGGTTTCTATCTCTTCGTACTTTTGTTGGTAATTTCAGAGGAAGAACTGAAAATGGGAGTTGATAACTATCATGTAATCGAGCTGGTTGGTGAAGGCTCTTTCGGAAAAGTGTATAAAGGAAGGCGCAAGTACTCTGGCCAGGCAGTTCTCTTCCGATTTCATCTTCTTCTTTTTGTTTCGTTTCCTCTATTTAACTTAAAATGTTCTGTTTTGTTGTTGTTGTTGATTACAGACTGTTGCCATGAAATTTATTATGAAGCATGGAAAGAGCGAGAAGGATATTCATAATCTAAGACAGGAAATTGAGGTAATTTAATGATTTTTTTTCTAGTAAATTTACATCAAGATTTGAACAAATGTTGTATCCTTCGCTTGATAGCTGCCTTCTAGTGTTTGAGCTGGCTTGATTTGTTCAATTTATGGGAGTTCTGTAGATTCTTAGAAAGTTGAAACACGAGAATATCATTGAAATGCTTGATTCATTTGAAAGTCCCCAGGAGTTCTGCGTGGTCACAGAATTCGCACAGGTTTGTCTCATCTCTTCTCCTTTGTATGCCGACCAAACATATGGAACTGTTACCATGCGGTGCAGTGGTGAGTTAATTGAAGAGTTTCCTATTCAGGGTGAGCTTTTTGAGATACTGGAAGATGATAAGTGCCTTCCTGAAATACAAGTTCAGGCTATTGCAAAGCAGTTGGTACTTCCCCTCCCCCAAATTTCAAACATGAGTGATTTTCTTTCTAAAAGTGATTCCTTAAGTTAATTTGGTATCGAGTTTATTGTTTTCACTTAAGCTTGCTTTTTGTTAAATGTTACAGGTGAAAGCGTTACATTATTTGCATTCTAATCGTATCATTCATCGGGATATGAAACCACAAAACATACTCATTGGTGCTGGGTCAGTTGTTAAGGTTAGATGTGATGCTTGGGTGCAAATACACACAAAAAGTTTCAAATAATCTCTTTCTCTAGCTTGTTTACGCTCAGTTATGTTCTTGCAACCCATTTGTTGTAGATAGAAATAACGCTTTCATAGAAAATTTCATCTCGTAAAATGTTTGAATTCATATTAGTCTACGTGATTTCTTGATGTTCTATGTAATTTTCAGTTACTTCCTCATTTAAATGAAATTGTAGCAGAAACTAGTGTTTATTATTTTTAACTCTTTTCTATTTATCTTAGCTCTGTGATTTTGGGTTTGCACGTGCCATGTCCATAAATACAGTGGTTTTGCGATCAATAAAAGGTCTGTGTTTGATAATTCTATTTTGAATTTCACATTCTTTTCGAGTTATGCACCTTCCCGGGGCTAATCAATTATGTTCTTTTTATTGTTTATTAGGCACACCTTTGTATATGGCCCCAGAATTGGTGAGAGAGCAGCCATACAATCATACTGCTGACTTGTGGTCTCTTGGGGTTATATTGTATTACTCTCCTTTTCCCTTATTCATTTTTCATGTGGGTCTCATGTTATCTGGTCATTGTTTCTGCTCACCAAAATTGTTGCCTAAATTTGAATTCATTTTTCTATATTGCATCTAATGTTTTATCTCTATGGTTTATTCTATAATGTTTTCCACAAATTCTTTTTCCTTTGACCAGATGTGTGAGTTAACCAGTTTGTTTGGTATTTTAAAAGTTTCACCTGGATTTTTTTTTTCTCAAGTTAACTTCCAATTTAGATTTCTGTGGTTTAAAAGATCATTTAGGATTATTTTCATATTTCCTATCAATGGGATGTACATTATTTTGTAGGTCATGATTATCTTGACAACTTGTTAGAATTTGCTCTTTTTTATTCTGACACCTTTGTTTTGCATCCTTGTTGAAACTACTTTATCATAATCCTACAGGTATGAATTATTTGTTGGTCAACCACCTTTTTATACAAATTCAGTTTATGCACTCATTAGGCATATTGTCAAGGTGGGTTAACTTAAATCTTGCCAGTATTCTTGCTTAAATTTTAGGCTATGGTGTCTGAAATAGCTAAACGTGTGGCACTGACAGGATCCAGTTAAATACCCTGATGACATGAGTCCCAATTTCAAAAGCTTTCTTAAGGGTTTGCTAAATAAGGTTATCCAATACTTGATCCTCAATCTTAATTGTCAGTTTCTGTTGGATTTGATTTTTATTTTCCTCCCATGCAGGTTCCACAAAATCGGTTGACTTGGCCTGCACTTCTTGATCACCCATTTGTTAAAGACACTTCATATGAAGTGGAGGCCAAGGTATTATGTCTCATACTTGCCATTGGTCTTCCTTTGAATATTTTAAGGATAAAATTGTCAAACTTAAATGCGATTTAAAAGTGACATAATGCTCATTTCTCTACAAAATGGATATAGAGGCATCATCTAGTATGAAGTGTTGTTTTTCTGTTAATAAATACGCTACTAGTTTAGATATCTTCTGCTATGGTCCAGTGAATATGTTTTTGAGAAAAAAATTCCCGTAGGAAACATGTTCTTTAACAGCATCAGCAAAAGGTTGTGATACCGTTTGGAGGGGTGAAGAAAATATGAAACATGCCACAGTTGATTTGTCTGTCACGAGTCCTGAGGGTATGCTTTTAACTGAATGATACCAAAGTTCCATGCTTCAGTGTCCTAATTTCTTACAACTTGCTAACTCCCATATTGTAGTTAAAATCCAACCTCTTTCTGCTTTGGAGAAATGCTCTGCACCAAAGTCTCATGTAGTAGGTAGTCCTTTCACAGATGCAGGCAATTGTCCACCAACTGAGGAGTTCCCTGGATTTGTAAGTCCTAACAACACTAAACAGTCAGGTATGTGATGTTTGTTTTGTAGGAGCAATGGAGCTTAATATGTTCCACCTGCTGGTTTTATGTTTGAAGCTGGATAGAAAATAGTTTATGTTTTAGCAGAAGGAACATGATATGTTTCTCCATGATCCCTTCTTATATCTAGCGCTTGACCTGCAATGATCTCCCATATCATACAGTAGCTATTGGATAGATGATTCTTTTCTTGAATTCGAGGAACATTTATATGCCATAATGTATAGGAAATGTGTGGCTCTGGATTCAAATATTCACAGCTTACTGCTAGCTGATGAGTACATTCTTTTTCATGTTCAGTCTATTCTCTTTAAGGTTAACTGTCATGTTATAACTAGCTTGAATTGACATTATTTTGTATGTTTACGAAAAAAAATTGCATAACCACTTGTCATCGATTTTGCTCCTGCTTTGTACGAGCAGTGCAATTGTAGCTTTTCATCCATTATTTTGTAACTTCTGTAGTCATCTCGTGTGACACTTTCCTAAAAGACAAAATAAAAGGATAAAGCTTGATGCTTTAGCCTCCCAATGCAAGTAGTTCTGCACTGATAATGTTTTAAAATAAGATCTAAAGGCCAACATTTGTACTATCATAATAGACCATCCTTTTGGAGTTGGTTTTTTCTAGTATACCTGAAATCTAGATTTCAAATAATTTCGATGACACAACTTTATTATTTCTGCATCATCTAATTTTTCATATGGAAATTTTACATTTTTTTTCTTTCTATTCAGGTAGCCAGATGTTGGACAAACTTGAAAATAGCTCCCGCACAGTTAAAGGAGCACAAATTATTGGTCAGGATAATGCAGCATTAAAAGCTGTCTTGCTACCATTGAAAAGATGGTCGAAAGAATTGCACGATTCTTATGGGTAAAGTGGAGTTATATCCTTTAATATATTTATACGATCTACTCTTTTACCTCGGCTTTAAAGGGCACTGTTTCATTTCCTGAATTGAGATGCATCTGAAGCTTAATTGTATACGAGTTTGACAGAGAAATCATGAAAAGAGTAAAAATAAAAAACAATCAAGGCTGAAAAGTTGGATGGCAACCTTGAAATTGGAGGGTGGTGTACAGACTCTTGGGTCTAAATGACGTCAGTATGATCAAACTCATTCATAATTGTTAACTGAGTTACTAACGGACCTGGAAAGCAAGATGGAAGATTTTGCAGCCTAATTTCTAAAAAGCACGGACTAGACCTTGTCTTAAGGCATTAAACAAGATAAACAACTTCTAAAGTTATTCAAGATAAACTTTTCTACATTTTAAAATTTACAGGAGATAGGCAATGTATACATGATCTCATTCTACATTACTCTAGCTCCAGATTCTGCGTATTGCTTTGTGGTTAGAATACTAACCTAAATGACTTTAAAATTTATACAGGGAGCAAGCTGTTATTACTTCAAGCCAGTCTCTAAGAATTCTTTCAAACTTAGCTACATCTGGCATAATACAAGCCTGTGAGCTGTTTGATGAGATATTATGTGAAGTTCTTGATTTCAGTGCCATTACACTTGGCTTAAAATCCTCAAAATTCAACGACTTGCTAGTGAAGGTATATATTAATTCTTAGTTTCACTACAAACATAAGTTTGGTTGCTATGGGTTAACTGCCATGTCTACATCTTTTATCTTTTTCTGTGAAAGCAGCTTAAGGCTTGTAAATTATCTTTCTTTTGATTTAATATTGGCTGCACACATCACTTCAGCCTATTGCCCTACAATTTTCATGTTATTATTTCCAGAAATGTACTGTTATTTAAATTTGAAGACATGCAAGTAAATCTTATAGTTCCATGCCACTAGCCCCCTTCTCCTAGACTCAGGTTCAAGTCACTTCACAAACCCAAAACGAGAAAATGTCCAGCTGTTCTTCCTTCCATACACAAACCTTGTTAGAACCTTATCAACAAATCATGTAAAACAATAACTTTTATTTTCTCAAATCTCTTTTAGAATTTTGTAAATGAGCACCTTAAATCATCATTGCTGCACCTGTTGTCACCTTTGATTTTTTTAATGGTTCTTGATGGGTTACAGCAGTTAAGTTTCTTTATTGTGCAGAGCTTCTCCATAATGAAATTGTGTTTAGACTACAGTGGAACTGACATTGCAGCTTCATATTTTGTGCACTGGGTTGGTCTGACCGAAATTTTTTCACAGGTAATGACCTTATATGTTGTTGATTTCCGATAACAAAATATTCACCATTTTTCAGTTATATTCTGGAGGAAAATTTATAGATTCCTTTTCTTCATAATTAAAAAAAAAATGCAGGTTGTTACTTACAAGGAAGATGCTTCTGGCAGAGTTCTGTATGAGTCTAGTGCTTGCATTACTGTCATTTTAACAAAGGTCTCCCAGGTTATTAGAGCAACTGCTTTGACTTCAGGTTCTGAGGCAGTCTCTAGTCCTGCAATGGATGAAACAATCAAGAAAATCTTAGATCATGCTAAGACATGTGGACTAGTTGAACATTTATGTCTTTGTTTGGAAACAGCTGGCTTAAGTCTTATTTCAGGCTCTTCAAACATGCTGCGTGCTGCTTGTGAAGCTTGCAGGGTTATATGGCTACTAATTGATGCAGTGGATACTTGTTTCACAAAAGGAAATATCTGTTCATATCCATTAAATGCCCTCCGAAGTCCTACTTTACTTCAACTTGACATTCAGGACCATGAAAATGATTCATTGCATGTCCCAGATTCAGCAAGAATTACTGATGCAGTGACAAAGGCTTTCCTAAGATCAGAAGCTGTGCTGATGGCTGTTTACTATTGTCTTCATCAGCGTATGGAGGTTGTCCTCATTGCTTGTATTCAGGTGGACACACTTTTTGTTCTATGGTCTTTCGATGAAATTGTCTTTACCCTTGAATATGATTGAAGGCACTATATCATCTAAACTCTGTCTCCCATTATAGATTTTTACCTCATCTTATCGATTCTGATATATTGGTTCTTGTTCTTACTCAATTTCCTTGAAATATTCCAGCTATTGTCACGATGCTGCCTGCATAATACAATTATTCCTGGTGTCCTATGTGGCTTGCCCAGATCTCTCCCGGTTACAACTATTGTCAGTAGTGGAGGGGATGGAACCATTCTGTCAGAGTTATTCTCCATACTGTCCATGTGTACTTTATCTTCAAATAGAGATCCTCAATCAGGTGAAATAGTTAACGGGAAAGGCAAACTAGTTAATCCCTTTGCACTGGTTTCCCATTCATGCATTATCCTCGCAACTATTGCTCAACGCTTGAAGTCCTCAGGAAGAAATTCTGCTTTGTTTATGTTAACAACCTCTCCAAAGAAGCAGATGTCCCGACTTTCTGTCATTGCTCATCACTTTTCTCCTGATGGGAGAACTAAAACTTCTTTGGAACCTCATTGTGCATCAGCCATGCTGGCTTTCGCATCTATTCTGTCTCTTGAAAGTGGAACTACTGTGGAGTCTTCTATCACAGAAATTGCGCTGAATTTGATTCCTCAAACTGCCACACTATGTGAACACCTCAAGATTTCAGTAGGTATTGAAAATGAAGTCGATGCTAATGGTGTTCTATCTTATTGGCATGGCCTCAGGGATGGATGTATTGGCTTGTTAGAATCTAGACTGAAACGGGGAGGATCATCAGCTGTACAACGGTTATGTGCAAGTGATACTCCTATGCTTCTTATTAGTTTATTGGCCAACAACCATTCAAAAACATTCTCTCCAGTAGTTGATAGCTCTAAAAATCTGGTGGGATTATCTCCTATTGGTGTTGTGTGGACAGTATCTTCAATCTGTCATTGCCTTACAGGTGGAGCTGAGGTTTTCCGTCAGATTTTAGTGAAAACTGAAATCGTAAAGCTTATCACAGATTTGATATCTGATGTGCATCTCAAGCATGTAAATAACTGGACTGGCCTAGGTGGAGGGAAAGATGGAGTCAGAGATATAATCAATGTAGTAATTGACCTGTTGGCCTTTCCTTTTGTTGCTATACAGAATCTTCCACGACTACCGTCTGCCACAGCTTCTGTGAACAGTGGGTTCCTTCTTAACATGGAATCAACTGGTGGTAAAATATGCCCGGAAGATAGGGACATTGTAAGAGCGATTGAGGAAGACATGGGAAAATATTTAAAAATATTTCTTGAGGTTTACATTTTTCCTTGTCTTTTCTGTTAGGTTAAATACTAGGGTGATTTCACACAAC
The DNA here is from genome assembly GCA_025629825.1 of Erythroxylum guanchezii. Taxonomy (NCBI): domain Eukaryota; kingdom Viridiplantae; phylum Streptophyta; class Magnoliopsida; order Malpighiales; family Erythroxylaceae; genus Erythroxylum; species Erythroxylum guanchezii. Next base: position 11,130,953 of record JAOTAX010000004.1, on the reverse strand, counting down.
GTTTTGTTACATGTTGGTATCTGTCAATTTAACTGGGAACACTGACCATCATGGTTGGAGTAGCAATTGTAGTGGGATTATTGAGAAGTTTCAGTAGGTTCTAATTCAAAACTTTTTCAGGTTGGAGTGCCGGGTGCTATAATGCAAAGCTTGGAGCATATGGAATCGAAAGATCTTGGAAGGCTGGTAGCTTTTCTTGCCAAAATGTCAGGCCATCGCCCTCTGGCAATTCAACTTGTGAGCCAAGGCTTGCTTGAGCCAAACAGAGTGAGGAGATTACTTGATGTTTCAAGTCCAAGAGAGGTTGTGCTTGATGTTTTGATGATAGTCTCTGATCTAGCTAGAATGGATAAGGTAAGTTTTTCTTTATCTTGCTTTTCTCTCTTGCATACTATTTCCTGTCATGTGTTTTGTTATTTTAGTTTGTTGTATGCGACTCCTTGACTCTTCTAAAATGGGTGGGATAATTGAGTTTGTTTTCAAACCTGCCTCAGTCACATTTGGTTTCTAATAGTTTATGTAAATGGTTACCTAATGTTGTCTTAAGTACACGCAGAAAGGTTACTCCAATTTAATCTTTTCAGTCATTTTGCATATTCCTTTGTGTAATATCTCTCCCTTGTTCCTTGTGACGTTGGATGTGCCCTTACGAGACTTTACAGAAGTTATATGTTAAAAAAACAGTAGACTTTAAAAAATGTTGACCTGTTAGTGTCAGTTAACTGAACTAGCCTCAGAGTTGGAGGTCTCATGACGTTTCTGCGAATCGCAGCTGAGTCAAACTGCAGATGAATCTTGGAGAAAGGAGCAAAGCCAAGATATTTCTATCAGCATTTAGTAACTTACAGTTATAAGCACTTTCCCAATCCCAGCAAGCGACTTAATGATGGGGATTTCTTGATTTTGACATCTTTATGTCAGATCATGAGTTGCTCCCACCAAATAAGTTTGTTTTGAGAAATTGTCCTGATATAGATTTTTTGAGTCTGCTTAATCTTTGATATGAGATTTTCCTGTCTTAAGAATCTCTTTGGTCTGTGGATTTGCAGGGTTTCTATGACCACATTAATGGAGCTTCTTTGCTGGAGTTCTTGAAAGAATTTCTGACCCACGAGGATCCAAATGTACGCGCTAAGACATGCAGTGCTCTGGGAAACATGTGTCGGCACAGTTCCTACTTTTATGACTCTCTTGTAAGTCCGAAGGAATAAGGTTGCCCTGCGGATTCCTAATCGTGCTAATTTATTCTATTAATTTTTGTACTTAAAAAGTGTTATTAAAATTTAATTACATTTTCATCAAGTCCAGAATAACTTAAGAGCATTTGCCTTCCAGGCAAGGCATCACATAATTGGTCTTCTGATTGATCGATGTTCTGATCCAGACAAACGCACAAGAAAATTTGCATGTTTTGCTGTAAGTCTCTTCTTGTTGACGACAATTTCATTGTGTCTAGAATAGTTGGTACTCTATGGAAATATTAACAAAACATTTTAATACAAGGTTTTCTGGAAAATCTGATATCTTCATGTGCTCTTTATCTCTTCTCCCTCTCTTTGTAGATCGGAAATGCGGCCTATCATAATGATTCATTATACGAGGAACTCCGAAGATCCATCCCTTATCTTGCAAATCTGCTTCTCTCGACAGAGGAAGATAAGACTAAAGCAAATGCTGCTGGTGCACTAAGTAATCTTGTTCGCAACTCAAATAAGCTCTGTGATGATATTGTCTCTAAAGGAGCTATGCAGGTTTGTTGACATACAGGATCAATCTTCAGATTCTACAAAGTTGTCATAAATTGCATAAGAAAAATTTAAGCAACTTCATTTACCGACTTTGTCTTTTCCTTTTAGGCTTTATTGAAGTTGGTTGCAGATTGCTCGGCTATAGCCCTGAGCCCCAGTAAGAAACATAATGTAAATGAATCGCCACTGAAGATATCTCTGTTTTCATTGGCAAAGATGTCTGCGCATGCACCGTGCAGATACTTCCTTCGTTCATCGGAGTTGTTTTCTGTAATTGGACGGCTACGACAGTCTCCTGAATCAACAATAGCCAATTATGCCTCTGTTATTTACACTAAAGTGGCCGATGCTTGAAGCTGGTAACTAGAAGGGATTCGCTCAAAAGCTATATCATCTCATTGGCTCCTTACCCACTAAATTTGTATTGGTTTATACCGTTTTATGATTAGCCAAGAGAAGAGCTGGCCCAAAACTTTAAAATAAGGAACATTGTAAAAGTAAAAGATGTTTGCAATATACTTATGACGTAAAGGTCTTATGATCCAGTTTTAAAAAGTTTGATCCCTTAGATCTTTGTGGGAGAAATCGAGGAGACTACAGTTGAATTCTTATCTATGAATTAAAATTAACGCGGTCAAAATAAGATCTAAAACATATATGCAGCAAATTCAAGATCAAGGACAAACACTAATGGTACTGTTTATCTCTCAGCAGCTCCTCACAAGTTACTGCTTTAATGGTTGATCCTATACAGCTCCTATCATTCCCTTCTAACTTGTGTTTCATACAGATGCTTGAATCCTCTTTGTCGACCTTTGTGTTTATTTATTTCTCTTCTATTCTCCCACATATTGCTCTGATATCAGTTCAAAATTTCTATCTTTTACGTCTTTTGCTTTTTTTATTTGATACCTTGTGATCCTTTTTGTCTAGAGTGTTTTGCAGCTTTGTATACTTTCCTTGACCTTTAGATTTCCCTTTAACCATCAACCATTAGTTTGATCCTATGGATATTAATGCTTTTTCGCCCTTTAAACTCAAACTATCTTGCTTTGCAATTTGAGGCACCTACTTTAAAGGAACTTCTTGGATCTTTACTAAGCAACGCTCTAGCCAATGAGATGAATCTTCAACCTATTTAAAAATCTTAAGTGCAGGTGGCTGGTGATCCTAGACTTGATCTGAAGCTAACCCATTGTTCAACTAGTGAAGCATCTAGGATTGTCTCTCCACCTTGAAGCTCCTTCAAACTAGAGCTGATAGATGGAAGTCCACCATTCTTGGTTTTTTTTTTCTAGACAAAAGGATAACCTTTTCGTTATAAAACAATGGGCTTTGAACAATTGGATGTAGGAAGTGCTTGTGAATAATGAGGATGTTTTCCTCTTCAAATTTACAAGCTTTGAAGATGCCCAGAAAGTGATTCAAGTTGAATCTTAGCATGTACACAACAAGCCATTATTATTCCAATTATGGAGGCTTGGATTGAAATTAGAGGAGATTAAACAGGAAAACATACCTATATGGATTTGAATGCATGATGTTCTCTTGGAGTATTAGACTACAAGTGATCTCAACCACATTAACTACATTGGCAAACTCATATCTATGAATCAAGTCACTGCTGAGATTAGAAGAATCAACTTTGCAAGGATATGTATCTTAGTTACTTCTAAGATTGACTTACCTGAGGTGATTCCATTCACAGGCTGAATGAAAATCTAGAACGTGTTGAGGATCAATCCAAGTTCTCTTATGCATGGAGACCACAACTTGCAGCGAAGAAAACTTGGAGACCAATTGGAAGGATCTTTACATCAGGTAACTATCATAAACTTATGGAGCATAATTTTTAATCTCAAATGCCAATTATTAGCAATACAGATTAGGTTAATTGTCTATTTACAGACGAGGAAGCTGTAACCATAGTAGAAATGAACAATATACACACAAACATATCTCCAAAGGTTGGAGATAAAGGTGCTATTGGATCCTTAACTTTAACTTGCATAAAGAAGAGATTTGGCAAACAACTATTGGAGATGGTATATCTCCCCAGGAGGAAATCTAATAGAAAAAAAGAAGACTCCAGCATTGAAGCTTGCCTCATGAACGTCCTAACTTGGAATGTGAGAGGAGAAAATACTCCTAGTAAGAAGCTTTTTATTAGAAATATGATTTTGCAGCATAAGGTAGTGATAGCTGGCATTTTGGAAAATCATTTGAAAAAGGGCAATAGTAACTTCCTAAATTACTTTCCATCTCAATTGAGTGAAATTACAAACTACAATTATCATTTTAATGGCAGAATAGTTGTTTTGTAGGATGCCACAGTAATGATTGCATGCACCAGAATGATTTCAAATCAAATAATCCATTTTGAGGTTTCTGTGAGGTACTAAACTCAACCAATTTTCATATCTTTCATTTATACACAAAATAGCTCTTATCAGAGAGCTTTCTTAAGGAATCAAATTAAAGATATTGTAATCTTTGGATCCTTATTGGAGATTTTAATTCTATTATAAGAACTTAAAAAACAAAAGGAAATAGATCTACTATAAATCCTTGCTTAGAATTGAGAAAAATGTATGGAGGAAGCTCAACTGTCTGACATACCATTTGGTGGTAACTTTTTTACTTGAAGTAAAAAAGAATTTGAAGTGAATTTCATTAGGAAAAAGTTGGATCGCAATCTAGCAAACATTCAATGGATGGTGGCTTTCCCAAATTGTTTCTCTGCCTTTTTCATAGAGTAATGTTTTAGATCATTGACCAAGATTCACCTAAACTTCTATAGTTCATCCCAAAAATCCATTTAGATTCAACGATTTTCTAGTTTATCTTGCAGGCTTTGAAGATGGAATTTGGAAAGTTTTAAGAGCAAGAGTATGTGGAACCAAACAATACATCTATGCTGGGAAATTGCACCTTATCAAAATGAAGATGAAACACCTTCTTATAGATAAGATTGGTAACACTCACCATCTGGTTAACATTGCTAGGAAGGACATAAAGAACATTTATTAGAGTCTTTACAATAATTCCAATTCCAATTAGCTTCAGGAAATGGAGAGAATTTCCTTCCATAATTTTCCCAAAGCTCCTCTATATGGCTTTTCTCTCATGAAGCAGAGATCTAGAATGGATTGGTCAAGGAGTGGTGACATAAACACTTCTTATTTCCATAGGGCTATCATTTCTAGAAGACCTAAAAATAGAATTGTTTCATTAGACTTCAATAACCTCAAACTAAACTCTCAATATGAGTTGCTAAAGGGAGCCTATAGTTACTTCTCTATATGGTGATTAACACACAAGATCTCATCTTGGTCTTAAGACTTGATGGGTAGCTAGTCCATCAAACTCCTAGCACCATTTTAATCACTAATCTCTATAAAACATCTAGAAGTGATGATATCACTATAAACTCTTTATTTGAGTGAATGTTCCCTGATACATGTTT
>JAOTAX010000004.1:11107019-11121713 GCA_025629825.1 Erythroxylum guanchezii | reverse complement strand
AACGAGTTGTTTTGCCCACCGATGGTGCACCAACGGGCTGTTTCTCTAACCAAAGTTGCCCAAAGGGCAGTTTTTCACAACGAAGGTGCCTTATGACCATGCCAACTGGCTGTTTTCCCATCAAAGGTGTCTTGCAACCGTGCCAACGGGCTTTTTTTCATAACAAAGGTGCCTACCTACTGTGTCAACGGGCTGTGTACACCAAAGATGCACAAACGGGCTATTTTTCCCACCGAAGGTGCCTAGAGACCGTGCCAACTGGCTATTTTTCCCAACGAAGGTGCTAGCTACCATGCCAACGGGCTGTGTTGCCCACCAAAGATGCACAAATAGGTTGTTTTTCCCATCGAAGGTGCCCAATGGGTTGTTTTTCCCACCAAAGGTGCCTAGCAACTATTCCAATGGGCTATTTTTCCCACCGATGGTGCAAAGTGACCTTGCCAACGGGCTGTTTTTCCACCGAAGCTACCCAATAAGGTGATCTTCCCACCGATGGTGACAAATGGGCGGTTTTTCACACTAAAGGTGCCTAGCGATCATGTCAACAGGTTGTTTTGCCCACCGATAGTGCACCAATGGGCTGTTTTTCCCACCGAAGGTGTCTAGCGATCGTGCCAATGGGCTATTTTTCCCACCGAAGGGACCGAGCTACTGTGCCAATGGCCTGTGTTGCCCACCGAAGATGCACTAACGTGATTTTTTTCCCATCAAAGGTGCCTAGCGATTGTGCCAATGGGCTTTTTTTTCCACCAAATGTGCCTAGCGGCCTTGCCAACGGGCTGTTTATTCCATCAAAGCTATCCAACAGCTATTTTTCCCACCGAAATTGCCTAGCGATTCTACCAACGGGCTATTTTTTCCAACGAAGGCCAACGGATTATGTTGCCCACCAAAGGTGGACCAACGAGCTGTTTTTCCCATCGAAGGGGCTCAACAGTCTGTTTTCCCCAATGAAGATGCCTACCAACCGCGCTAACGGGCTTTTTTTGTCATCAAAGGTGCCTAGCGACCATGCCAACTGGCTGTTTTTCCCATCGAAGTTGCCAAATGGGTTGTTTTTCACACAAAAGGTGCCAAGCGACCATGCCAACGGGCTGTTATGCCCGCCGATAGTGCAACAACGGGCTGTTTTTCCCACCAAAGGTGCCTAGCGATCGTGCCAAAGGGCTATTTTTTCCACCGAAAGTGCCGAGCTACGGTGCCAACGACCTGTTTTGCCCACTGAATTTGCGCCAACAGGCTATTTTACCCTCTGAAGCTGCCGAAAGGACTAGTTTTCCCACCCAAGGTGCCTAGCGACTGTGCCAACGGACTATTTTTTCCACCAAATGCGCCTAGCAACCATGCCAACGGGCTGTTTATCCCATCGAACCTGCCCAACGGCTATTTTTCCCATCAAACGTGCCTAGCGATTGTACCAACGGGTTATTTTTTCCACCGAAGGTACCTAGAGATTGTGCCAACGGGCTGTGCTGCCCACCAAAGGTGCAAAAAAGAGCTGTTTTTCCCACCAAAGTAGCCCAACAGTCTATTTTTCCTACCGAAGATGCCTATCGATTGTGCCAATGGGCTTTTTTTGTCATCAAAGGTGCCTAGCGACCATGCCAACTGGCTGTTATTCCCACCAAAGTTGCCAGATGCGTTGTTTTTCACACCAAGCTTGCCTAGCGACCATGCCAATGAGAAATTTTGCCAATCGACAGTGCACCAATGGGCTATTTTTCCCACCAAAGGTGCCTAGCGACCGTGCCAACGGGCTATTTTTCCCACCGAAGGTGTCAAGCTACCGTGCCAACGACTTGTTTTGCCCACTGAATTTGCGCCAACAGGCTGTTTTTCCCTCCAAAGGTGCCCAAAGCGCTATTTTCCCACCCAATTTGCCTAGCGACCATGCCAACGAACTATTTTTTCCACCAAATATGTCTAGCGACCGTGCCAACGGGCTGTTTATCCTAACGAAGCTGCCCAACGGTTGTTTTTCCCACCGAACGTGCCTAGCAATTGTAGCAACGGGTTATTTTTTCCACCAAAGTTACCTAGAGACTATGCCAATGGGCTGTGTTGCCCACCAAAGGTGCATCAAAGAGATGTTTTTCCCACCAAAGGCGCCTAACAGTCTGTTTTTCCCACCAAAGATTCCTATCGACTGTGCCAATGGGCTATTATTGTCATCGAAGGTGCCTAGCGACCATGCCAACTGGTTGTTTTTCCCATTGAAGTTGCCAAATGGGTTGTTTTTCGCACCGAAGGTGCCTAGCGACAACGCCAACGGGCTGTTTTGTCCACTGATAGTGCACCAACGGGCTATTTTTCCCACCGTAGGTGCCTAGCGACCATGCCAATGGGTTATTTTTTCCACTAAAGGGGCCGAGCTACTGTGTCAACGGCCTATGTTGCCCAGCGAAGGTGAACCAATAGGATTTTTATCCCACCGAAGGTGCCCAACGGGCTTATTTCCCACTGAAGGTGCCTAACGATTGTGCCATTGGGCTATTTTTTCCATCGAACGTGCCTAGCGGTCGTGCCAATGGGCTGTTTATCCCATCGAAGTCGCCCAACAGTTGTTTTTCCCACCAAACGTGCCTAGTGATTGCACCAACGGGGTATTTTTGCCACCAAAGGTACCTAAAGATTGTGCCAACAGGTTGTGTTTCCCACCAAACGTGCAACAAAGAGCATTTTTTCCCACCAAAGACACCCAACAGTCTGTTTTTCCTAACGTAGAAGCCTATAGACCGTGCCAACGGGCTTTTTTGTCATCAAAGGTGCCTAGCGACCATGCCAACTGGCTGTTTTTCCCACCGAAGTTACCAAATGGGCAATTTTCCACAACAAAGGTGCCTAGCGACCATGCCAACAAGCTGTTTTGCCCACCGATAGTGCACCAATGGGTTGTTTCTCCCACTGTAGCGGCCTAGCGATCATGCCAACGGGCTATTTTCCCCACCGAAGGTACCGAGCTACCGTCTCAACGACCTGTTTTGCCCACAGAACTTGCACCAACAGGCTATTTTCCGTCCGAAGGTGCCCAAAGGGCTATTTTCCCACCCAAGGTGCCTAACGACCGCGCCAACGGACTATTTTTCCACCAAATGTCCCTAGCGACAGTGCAAACGGGCTATTTATCCCATTGAAGCTACCCAACGACTGTTCTTTCCACCGAATGTGCCTAGCCATTTTACCAATGGGCTATTTTTTCCACCGAAGGTACCTAGAGGCTGTGCCAACGGGTTGTGTTACCCACCAAAGGTGCACCAATGAGCTATTTTTCCCACCGAAGGCGCCCAACAATCTGTTTTTCCCACCGAAGATGCCTATTGACTGTGCGAACTGGCTGTTTTTCCCACCGAAGGTGCCCAATAGGCAGTTTTGCCCACCAATGATGCCCCAACGGGCAGTTTTTCCCACCCAAAATGCCTACCGACTGTGCTAACGGGCTATTTTTCCCACCGAAGGTGCCTAGCAACTGGGCCAACTGGCTGTGGTCCCCACCAAATGTGCACCAACAGGTTGTTTTTCCCACCCAAGGTGCCCAAAGGGCTGTTTTTCCCACCCAAGGTGCATAGCGACCGTGCGAACAGGCTATTTTTCCACTGAGGGTGCCTAGAGACCATCCTAACGACCTGTTTTGCCCACCGAAGTTGTGCCAAAGGGCTGTTTTTCCCTCCGAAGGTGCCCAAAGGGCTATTTTTCCCACCCAAGGTGCCTAGTGACCGTGCCAATGGGCTATTTTCCCCATCAAAGGCGGGCCAACGTGCTGTTTATCCCACCGAAGGTGCCCAATGGTTTGTTTTTCCCACTGAAGGTACCTGCCGACCGTGCTAACTGGCTATTTTTTCCACGAAAGGTGCCTTGCAACCCTGATAACGGGCTGTTTTGCCCACGTATGGTGCACTAACGGGATGTTTTTCCCACCGAAGGTGCCTAGCGGCCATGCCAAAGGTGTCCAACTGGCTGTTTTTCCCAACAGAGGTGCCTAGTGACAGTACGAATAGGCTGTGTTGTTGACCGAAGATGAACCAATAGGCCGTTTTTCCACGAAAGGTGCCCGACAGGTTGTCTTTCCCATATAAGGTGGCTAGCGACCGTGCCAATGAGAAGTTTTGCCCACCAAAGGTGCATCAACAAGTTGTTTTTGCCACCGAAGGTGCCCAACAGGCTATTTTCCCACCGATGGTGTCTAGCGACCATGTCAACGACATGTTTCGCCCACCAAAGGTATTCCAACTGGCTTTTTTCCCACAGATGGTGCCCAATAGGTTTTTTTCCCACCGAAGGTGTCCAATGGGTTGTTTTTCCCGTAGAAGGTGCCTAGCAACCGTGCCAATGGGATATTTTTTCCACTAAAAGTGCCTAGCGATCATGCCAACCGATGGTGCCCCAACGGGATGTTTTTCACACCGAAGGTTCACAAAGGATTGTTTTTCTCACCGAATGTGCCTAAACACCATGCCAACGGGCTGTTATGCCCATTGAAGGTGCACCAACATGCTATTTTTCCCACCGAAGGTGTCTAGCGACTGTGCCAACGGGCTATGTTGGCAACCGAAGGTGCACCAAAAGGGTTGTTTTTCCCACCGATGGTGCCCAACAGGCTGTTTTTCACATCGAAGGTGCATAGCTACCGTGCCAATAGGCTATGTTGCCCACCGAAGGTACACCAACGGGCTATTTTTTCCATTGAAGGTGCCCAATGGGCTGTTTTTTGCACCGAAGATGCCCAATGGGCTATTTTGCCCATCGAAGGTGTGCCAACGGGCTATTTTTCCCATCGATGGTGCCCAACGAGCTATTTTTCAAATCGAAGGTGCCTAGCGACCATGCCAATGGGCTATTCCACCCACCGAAGGTGCATCAATGGGTTGTTTTTCCCATCAAAGGTGCGTAGTGACCTTGCCAATGGGCTGTTTTGCCCACCGAACGTGCATAACCGGGATGTTTTTCTCACCGAAGGTGCCTAGTGACCATGACAATGGGTTGTTTTGCCCACCGAAGGTGCACCAACGTGCTGTTTTTCCCACCGAAGGTGTCCAACGGCTATGCCAACGGGATGTGTTGCCTATCGAAGGTGCACCAAAGGGCTGTTTTCCCACCAAAGGTGTCTAATGGGCTATTTTTCTCACCGAAGGTGCCTAGCAATAGTGCCAATAAGCTATTTTGCCCATTGAAGGTGCACCAACGAGCTGTTTTTGCCACCGAAGGTGCCCAACGAGCTGTTCTTTGCAACGAAGATGCCCAACGGGTTATTTTTCCCTCCGAAGGTGTGCCAACAAACTGTTTTTCCCATCGATGGTGCCCAATGAGCTATTTTTCCCACCAAAGGTGCCTAGCGACGTGCCAACGAGCTATTTCACCCACCAAAGATGCATCAACAAGCTGTTTTTCCCATCGAAGGTGCGTGGCGACCATGCCAATGGGTTGTTTTGCACACTGAAGGTGCACCAACGAGTTGTTTTCCCATCGAAGGTGCCTAGTGACTGTGCAAATGGGTTTTTTCCCACCAAAGGTGCCTAAAGACTATGCCAACAGGCTGTTTTGCCCACCGAAGGTGCTCCAGCGGGTTTTTTCGCGCAGAAGATGCCTACCGACAAAGCCAACGAGCTATTTTGCCCATCAAGGGTGCGCCAATTGGCTTTTTTTCACATCAAAGGTGCCCGACGGGCTATTTTTCGCACCGTAGGTGTCTAGCGAATGGGTTATGTTTCACACCGAAGATGCCTAACGACCATGCCGACAGGCTATTTTGCCCACCAAAGGTGCACCAATGGGCTATTTCTCCCATTGAAGGTGCCTAGCGACCAAGCTAACAGGCTGTTTTACCCACCAATGTCACACCAACGGGCTGTTTTTCCCACCAAAGCTACCCAACAGGCTGTTTTTCCTACTGAAGGTGCCTATCAACCATGCCAATGGTCTGTGTTGCTGACAAAAGATGCCCGAACGAGCCGTTTTTCTCCCCAAAGGGGTCAAAGTATTGTTTTTCCTACCAAAGGTGCCTATCGACAGTGCCAACGGGCTATTTTTCCCACCGATGGTGCCAATGGACTACACCAACGGGCTGTTTTGCCCACCGAAGGTGTTCCAACGGGCATTTTTCCCACCGAATGTGCACCAACGGGCTGTTTTTCCCACCGAAGGTGCCCAATGAGCTGTGTTACCCACCGAAGGTGCCTACCAACCTTGCCAACGAGTAGCTTTACCCCCCGATGGTGCCCCAAAGGGTTGTTTTTCCCACCGAAGGTGCCCAACAGGCTGTTTTTCTCACCGAAGGTGCCTAGCAACCATGATAATGGGTTGTTTTGCCCACCGAAGGTGCACCAACGTACTGTTTTTCCCACTGAAGGTGTCCAACGGCTATGCCAACGGGATGTGTTGCCTATCGAAGGTGCACCAAAGGTGCCCAACGGGCTGTTTTTCACACCGAAGGTACCTAACAACAGTGCCAACAAGCTATTTTGCACATTGAAGTGCACCAATGGGCTGTTTTTGCCACCGAAGGTGCCCAACGGGCTGTTCTTCGCAACGAAGATGCCCAACGGGCTATTTTTCCCTCCGAAGGTGTGCCAACAGATTGTTTTTCCCATCGATGGTGACCAATGGGCTATTTTTCCCACCAAAGGTGCCTAGCGACGTGCCAACGGGCTATTTCACCTACCAAAGATGCATTAACAAGCTGTTTTTTCCATCGAAGGTGCCTACCAACCTTTCCAACGAGTTGCTTTACCCCCCGATGGTGCCCCAAAGCGTTGTTTTCCCCACCAAAGGCGCCCAATGAGCTGTTTTTCTCATTGAAGGTGCCTATCGACCATGCCAATGGACTGTTTTGCCTGCCAATGGAGCACCAACGGGCTGTTTTTCCAACCAAAGTTGCCCAACGGGTTGTTTTTCACACCAAAGGTGCCTAGCGACCTTGCCAACTGGCTATTTTGCGCACCGAAGATGTCCAGCAACCGTGCCAACGTGCTATTTTTTGCAATGAAGGTGCCTAGCTTTTGTGTCAACGGGCTGTGTTCCCTATCGAAGTTGCGCAAACAGGCTGTTTTTCCCACCGAAGGTGCCCAACAGGCTGTTTTTCCCATCGAAGGTTCCTAGCAACCGTGCAATGGGCTATTTTTCCCAGTGAAGGTGCCTAGATACCGTGTCAATGGGCTGTGTTGCCGACAAAAAATGCACAAACAGGTTGTTTTTCCCGCCGAAGGTGCTTAGTAACTGTGCCAATGGGGTATTTTTCCCACCAATGGTGCCTAGTGACCTTGCCAATGGGCTGTTTTTCCACCAAAGCTACCCAACGGGCTGTCCTTTCCATCAAACGTGCCTTGCAATTGTCCCAACGGGCTATTTTCCCACCAAAGGTGCCTAGCGACTATGCCAACGGGCTGTTTTTCCCACCAAAGCTACCCCTCAGGCTATTTTCCCACTAAAGGTGCCTAGCGATCGTGCCAACAGGCTGTTTTTCCCACGAATGGTGCGCCAACGGGCTGTTTTTCCCACCAATAGTGCCCAAAGGGCTATTTTTCCCACCAAAGGTGCCTAGCAACCGTGCCAACGGGCTGTTTTTACCACTGAAGCTAACCCTTGGGCAATTTTTCCCTACAATGGTGCATAGTAACCGTGCCAATGGGTTGTGTTGCCCACCGAAGGTGCACCAACGGTTTGTTTCTCCCACCAAAGGTGCCCAACAGGTTGTTTTTCCCACCGACGGTGCCTACCCACCATGCGAATGGGTTATTTTTTCCACAAAAGGTGGCTAGCGATCGTGCCAACGGGCTGTTTTGCCTACGGAAGATGTGCCAGTGGGCTTTTTCCCACCGAGGGTACCCAATGGGCTTATTTCCCACCAAAGGTGCCTAATGACGTGCCAACATGCTGTGTTGCCTACCGAAGGTTCACCAACAGGCTGTTTTTTTCCACCAAAGTTGCCCAATGGGTTCTTTTTCCCGCCGAAGGTGCCGAGCAACAATGCTAACGAGATATTTTTTCCACCGAAGGTGCCTAGTGACTGTGCAAACGGGCTGTTTTGCCCACCGATGGTGCGCCAACAGGCTATTTTTTCCACCAAAGGTGCCAAATGAGCTATTTTTCACACCAAAGGTGCCTAGCGACCATGACAACGAGTTGTTTTCCACACCAATGGGCTTTTTCCCACCAAGGGCACCCAAAGGGCTTATTTCCCATCGAAAATGCCTAACGACTGTGCCAATGTGCTGTGTTTCCGGCCCAAGGTGCACCAATGGGCTGTTTTCTCCACCGATAGTGCACCAACGGGTTGTTTTTCCCACCGAAGGTGCCTAGCGATCGTGCCAAAGGGTTACTTTTCCCATCGAAGGTGCCGAGCTACCGTGCCAACAGGCTGTGTTACCCGCCGAAGGTGCACCAGTAGGATTTTTTCTCGCCGAAGGTGCCCAACGGGCTATTTTTTCGACCGAAGGTGCCTAGCGACCATGTCAACGGGCTATTTCTTCCACCGAAGGTGCCTAGCGAACGTGCCAATGGGCTATTTATCCTATTGAAGCTACCCAACTGGTTGTTTTTCCCACCGAATGTGCCTAGTGATTGTACCAACGGGCTATTTTTCCCACCGAAGGTACGTAGAGACTGTGCCAACGTGCTATGTTGCCCACCGAAGGTGCACCAATGAGTTGTTTCTCCCACCGAAGGTGACCAACGGTCTGTTTTTCCCACTGAAGATGCCTATCGACCGTGCCAACAAGTTTTTTTGTCACCAAAGGTGCCTAGCAACCATTTCAACTGGCTGTTTTTCCCACCGAAGGTACCCAATGGGCTGTTTTTCCTGCCGAAGGTGCCTAACGACCATGTCAATAGGTTGTTTTGCCCACCGATGGTGTGCCAACGCGTAGTTTTTCCCACCCAAAGTGCCTACTGACCATGCCAACGATCTATTTTTCTCGTCGAAGGTGCCTAACAACTGTGTCGACGGGCTATGTTGCCCATAAAATGTACAACAATGTTTCCCACCCAAGGTCCCTAACGACCATGCCAACTAGCTATTTTTTCCACCTAAGGTGCCTAGCGACCTGTTTTTCCCACTGAAGTTGCGCCAGTGGGCTATTTTTCCCACATAAGGTGCCTAGCGACCGTGCCAACGACCTGTTTTTCCCACCGAAGTTGCGCCAGTGGGCTATTTTTCCCTCTGAAGGTGCCAATGGGTTGTTTTCATCGTCAAAGGTGCGCTAACGGGCTATTTTTTCCATCAAAGGTGCCCAACGAGTTGTTTTTCTCTCTGATGGTACTCGCCAACCGTGCTAACTGGCTTTTTTTTCCACCGAACGTGCCTTGCAACCATACCAACGGGTTGTTTCACCCACGGATGGTGCGCCAATGGATTGTTTTTCCCACCAAAGGTGCCCAACGGGCTTTTTTCCACCGAAGGTGCCTAGCGACCATGCCAACAGGATGTTTTGCCCATCGATGTTGCGCCAACAGGCTATTTTTCCCACCAAAGGTGTCTAACAATCGTGCCAACGGGTTATTTTTCCCACAGAAGGTACCTAGCGACTGGGCCAACGGGCTATGTTGCCCACCAAATGTGAACCAATGGGTTGTTGTTCCCAGCCAAAGGTGCCCAACGAGCTATTTTACCCACTGAAGGCTCTTTGCGACCATGCCAACGAGCTATTTTTTCCACCGAAGGTGCCTACCAAGCATGCCAATAGGCTGTTTTTCCCACCAAAGGTGCATCAACAGGTTGTTTTCCCATCAAAGGCGCACAACAATCGGTTTTTCCCACCGAAGGTGCCTAGTGACCGCAGCAACGGGCTTTTTTTCCCAACGATCAGTTTTTGCAACCGAAGGTGCCCGACAGGTTGTTTTGCCCACCAACGGTGCACTAACTGGCTGTTTTTCCCACCGAAGGTGCCCAACAGGCTGTTTTTCCCATTGAAGCTGCCTAGTGACCAAGCCAACGGCTATTTGGCCTACCGATGGTGCACCAACGGGATGTTTTTCCCACCTAAGGTGCCTAGCGACCGTGCCAATGGGCTACTTTTCCCATTAAGGGTGCCTAGCAACTGTGCCAGCGGGCTGTGTCGGCCACCGAAGGCACACCAATGGGTTGTTTCTCCCACTGAAGGTGCCCAACGAGCTGTTTTTCCCACTGAAGGTACCTTGCGATCGTGCCAACGGTCTATTTTATCCACCAAAGGTGCCTAGCGACCATGCCAATGGGCTGTTTTGCCCACCAATGCTACACCAACGGGTTGTTTTTCCCACCGAAGGTGCCCAACAGCCTATTTTTCACACTGAAGGTGCCTTGCGACCATGCCAATGGGCTGTGTTGCTGACCAAAGGTGCCCAACAAAGGCACCTAGCGATCGAAGGTGCCTAACGGCGGTGTCAACTATCTATTTTTTCATCGAAGGTGCATAATGACCTTGCCAATGGACTATTTTGCCCTCCAATGCTACGCCAGCGGGCTGTTTTTCCCACCAAAGGTGCCCAACGAGTTGTTTTTCCCACAGAAGGTGTACAACATCCCACTACCATAGGGTACATACCCAAACATTAAAGAACATTCAAGTACATATCCCATGATAATGGCATGTTAAAGCAAAAACATATCCAACCTACACATGGCATCAACTAACATCATCAGAAGTTATCAAATTTTAAAACCATTCATTGCATTAATCCACAAAATTTACATTATTTCCTTAAGACAAAATATTTATAGCCTCGTATAGGTTCTAACAAAAACAACAAAATACAAGACACAACACTCCTAGAGCTAGCTGACAGACCTTTGAGCCATTACAAAATCCAAGCCTTTAGTCCTGTCTAAAGAACTAGATCTCCTATCTCGTACCTGAAAAACCACATTGTAATTTTTATGAGTTTTGCGAACTTAATGAGTGAACCATCATTGATGATTTCACCGGATTCACATCACATACACAAATTACATACAGAACATGAATATGTCAAATACACGCACTGTCATGCCATATCAGTTTATCAATGCGAATCAAACCATATAAAAACACATACAGATGCATATGAGACTCCACATTCGTTATTAATGTTGTGACCGAGTGCCTATCACATATACAAATACTGGCCCATTGGGCTCAGTCAGAAACATATATCATGGCGCTTAGCTCTACGTGCCGAATCATATATCACGGAGCAAAGCTCTACGTGCCAGCGCTTGATACTGGCAACTCAAGTCACAACGCCTTTATCTGAACATGCATTTTATGAAATGCAACAATTTCAGAAAATCTCATATAGCACAATCTTATACAAATGCTTAGACAAGATTTCACAGTCATTGGACCTAAGTCCGGCATTCAACTTTCGCTGACAATTAAATGTCAAAATTCATATCAAATCAAAACACTCCCAATACATGCCCAACTATTAAACTCCTCGGACCTCAGGTCCAGAATCCAGAAACAACTCACAAATAGTTCAATAATATTAGAACTGTAATAGATTAAATTAAATTCAAATCAAATCAATCCTAGGAAATCATCTAGGTTGAATCATAGTACGCTCCAATAAGCTATTGCCTGGATGGTCCGGCAATGTCTGACTGACGTCCGATATGCTCCTCTAAAACATACACAACACAATCACAAATATCGCATTTTTGCACAAATGTACAAGTGTTCTTTTATGCACATCAATGTATGGAAACTATGCACAATGCATGTTCAATGACAATTCCAGGTATCTTAATGAAATTTTCATCATCAAATCAATCAGATATCAAAGCCTTCATTAATATCATTTGGTACTTATAATTTGGACCAAAATAAAACAATGTGAAATCAATTTCATAACCTAATTGACCACTTCAGATTTTCTACCCATATGATTTTTGGTGAACTTTGCATAATTAATCTGATAAGGTAAATGACAAAATTAGGCAAAACTCCCTTCAGGAAAGTTGTTCTACAATGTCTTAAGTTTCTAACGACTCCAAGATCATCCAATTTGATTTAGTATTCTATAAGTTATGCACAAATTACCTCAAACTGTGCACATTTGAACTTTTGGCTAGAACATGACCATTCTCACTTATTGTACAATTCATATCTTTCAGCTCCGATATCAAAAAATTACAAACTTTATATCAATTTAAAGATAAAAGCATAAGCTACAACTTTGATGAAGACAACTCAGCCTAATTCAGCCCAAATCAATACAGTTTATTCAATAACCACAGGATATAATTTCTGTCCCTGACAGTGCTTCAGCTTAAACTACAACTCACTTACATGCCAATTTTGAAACTCTTAGAGGCATAATTAAAATTTGAGCTCTTCACAAAGGTTGTACAAATATGTCTCTAGTTTAATATGAATTAGAAACTAACTCATTCAGAAATCTACAGCTCAAGTTATAATTTGAAAACCGAAGCATGATCATGGAAATTTTCCAATTCATAACATTCAGCAGACTTCCACAATTTCATCCTATCAATCAATTTAAAATTAATTCAGATAAGTCTAAGTTTTTATGAGGAGAAAGAAAAATGTCTTAGGAATCTATCGGTTCATGTTTGGAGTCATTTGGAGTTCGTATGGAAAAGTTATAGCCAAAAGACTTAAAATTGTTCAGTAGAATACTCTTACTTCATAAACCCATATATGCAACCACCACCTTTTCTCTCTCCACAATGCAAACCTTCATCTTCTTCGTTAAACTGCACTATGAAAACTGCAATTTTCTTCACTCTTCTTCCTCTCTTCCACTTACCCTATCATCTTTAATTTATACCCTCACATTGTCTCTTCATTTCAGCTCCCATTACAATTCAACTTATTATCAAAACTCAAGATCACATATAACATCACAACCAAATGTTATATACGTTTTTCCTGCAACATTTCTGCACTTGTTTCATTTTTGTTTTCTTCTTTTTTTTCTTTTTGCTTCATTCCCACACATCACAACTAATATATATATGCTGCATAAACTATATTTTTTTTCTACTTCCATCTCAAAAGAACCCATCACAACTAACTCTAAGATCCAAAATTTTACATACATATCAAGAATTGTACTGTTCACGTTAAACATCTCTCATTTTTCTGCATCTTTCATCCATCTTCATTTCATGTTTTTCTTCTTTATCTTTTTGTCAATTTAATCCTTCCTAAAACACAAAACCATAGCACTCTATATTCTCTTTAACTTTAACCTCACAAAATACATCACTAAACTTTACCCAAACATTTAGGCATTTATACAAAAACAGAGCATGAAGTTTACTGCAACATTACTGCGTATATATTTCTGCACATCTTTGAATCTTTTCATTCCTCTATTATTCAACCCATACATAAATTACTTATACCACTTTCTTCTCAGTTCAATGCAACCAAAAATAAGTCAAAAATCTAAGATTTCCATCAAGTTCCAAAACCAACATATTCATGCATGTTTCCGTTTTTTTGCAAACCAAAAACAACGTATACAGAGTATGAACATATCCATTTCTGCAATTGTTTCCAATCACTTCATTTATCAAAAACCAATTTAATCAAGTTCAAACATCACCAAAATACCATTAAGTTATTACCAAAATGACTTACTTGATTTAACAACGCTTTCGGCAGTGTGGGTGAAAAGTGTACAGAGAGAGGTGTTTCAGTGTTGGTAAACAAGAAGAAAATTGGTTTTGTTTAACTATGCTTTCAGTGAAGAGACAACAACAAAAGGAAAGAGCTGCACCGAACCCATATGTGGCTATATTGCCTGTTCTATAAGTGTCACTGCTCACTACTGCCACATGTCACAATTTCACTAGTCTATTATTTTATATTATTATTATTTTTTTAATCTAAAAAAACTCCAAATATTCAAAAATTCCCAAAATTTCACCAAAAATTTGAAATAATCAAATTATGCTCTAAATAAATTTTTAGCTAAAATAATTCACCAAAAATTTCAAAATATCCAAACTATATCAAATTTTTTGAAAATTTCTAAAATTCACCGAAAATTTCAAAATATCCAAAATATACCATTTTTTTTAAATTTCTAAAATTCACCAAAAATTCTGAAATATTGTTAATAGTCTCCAAATAAATTTTTAACGCAAATAATTCACAATTCGCATTTTTTAATCGCATTTATAAATCAATTATACCTGAAAATGCCAATGAATGCATGCACATTTTTTTGTATCAAAATAAATATTCACATATGTGTGAATAGACAATGATGCATGAGCATGAATTATGCTTCCTAATCTCTCATTAACTACTAATGAACACCATTTTAACCCTAATTTAGATAACAGGATGTTACAAGGTGCCTAGCGACCATGCCAACGGGCTATTTTTCCCACCGATGGTGCCTAGTGATTGTGCCAACGGGTTGTTTCAGGTTTTTTCCCACCGAAAGTGCCCAACGGGCTTCTTTCCCAACGAAGGTGCCTAGTGACCAGGCCAACAGGCTGTGTTGCTCGTCGAAGGTGCACCAACGAGTTGTTTTTCCCACTGAAGGTGACCAATGGGCTGTTTTTCCCGCTGAAAGTGCCTAGCAACCATGCCAACGGGATATTTTTTCGACCGAAGGTGCCTAGTGTGTAGGAAAATCCTGGGAGGTACATCACATGTACCAGGTGCGGAAAACAAAATTTTTGTTTCCGGGACCTTCCCGAAAGCCCGGATCCATGTGTCTGTATGCAAACTCAAACCTAAACAGCCAATAGAGACTGTCTCT
>JAOTAX010000004.1:11093447-11106919 GCA_025629825.1 Erythroxylum guanchezii | reverse complement strand
TTTGTTATATATACACAATGATCCTGGCTTTCGGGAATGTCCCGGAACAAAAATTTTTGTTTTCCGCACCGTGTTCACGTGATGGACACACCGGGATTTTCCTACATTCTTTACACTGAAGGAGCCTAGTGGCTGTGCCAATGCGTTGTGTTGCCAACCAAAGGTGCATCAACAAGCTATTTTCCCACCTATGGTGCTCCAATAGGCTATTTTTGCAATCGAAGGTGCCTAGCGACTATGCCAACGGGCTATGTTGCCCATTGAAGGTGCCTAGCGACCGTGCTAACTAGCTTTGTTGCCCACCAAAGGTGCACCAACGGGCTATTTTTCCCATCGAAGATGCCTAGCAACTGTGCCAACGGGCTGTTTTGACCACCGATGATGCACCAATGGGTTGTTTTTTCCACTGAAGGTGCACCAACGGGCTATTTTTCCCATCGAAGATGCCTAGCAACTGTGCCAACGGGTTGTTTTGACCACCGATGATGCACCAATGGGTTGTTTTTTCCACTGAAGGTGCCCAACGGGCTATTTTCCCATCGAAGGTGCCTAGCGACAGTGTCAACGGCTGTTTTGCCCACCGATGGTGTGCCAACAGGCTGTTTTTCCCTCCTAGGGTGCCCAACTGTCTATTTTTCCCATCGAAGGTGCCTATCAGCTGTGTCAACGGGTTATTTTTATCTCCAAAGGTGCTTAGCGACCGTGCTAACGGGTTGTTTTGCCCATCGAAGGTGTTCCAACAGGCTTTTTTCCCACCGAAGATGCCCAACGGGCTGTTTTTCCTATCGAAGGTGGCTAGTGACTGTGCCAACTAGCTGTGTTGCCCACTAAAGGTTCATCATCGTGCTGTTTTTCCCACCGAAGGTGCCCCGCGGGTTGTTTTTCCCACAGAAAATGCCTGCCCACCATGCCAGATGAATATTTTTTCCATCGAAGGTACCTTGCGAAAGTGCCAACGAGTTGTTTTTCCCATAGATGGTGTGCCAATGGGCTGTTTTTCCTACTAAAGGTGCCCAATGGGTTGTTTTTCTCATTGAAGGTGCCTAGCGAACATGCCAACGGGATGTTTTGGCCATCGATGTTGTGCCTATGGGCTATTTTTCTCATCAAATGTGCCTAGTGACCGTATGAAGGGGCTATTTCTCCCACCAAAGGTACCTAGCTATTGTGCCAACGGTCTATTTTTTCCACCGAAGGTGCATAGCGGCCGGGCCAATGGGTTGTTTTTCCAACCAAAGGTGCCTAGAGATCGTCCCAATGGGCTGTATTGCCCAAAAAAGTTGCAACAACTAGCTATTTTTGCCAGCAACGTTGCCCAACGGGCTATTTTTCCTAACTAAGATGCCTGGCAACCATGCCAATGGTCTATTTCTTCCATCGAAGGCACCTAGTGACCATTCCAACAGGCTGTGCCCATCGATGGCATGCCAGTAGGCTGTTTTTTCTCTGAAGGTGCTCAGCAGGCTGTTTTTCTGCATTGAAGCTTCCTAGCAACCATGCCAATGGTTCCGCACAGAAGGTACCTAGAGATAGTGCCAACGGTCCATTTTTTCCACCCAAGGTCCCTAGAGACTATGCCAATGGGTTGTTTTGCTCACCGAAGGTGCCAAACGACTGTGCCAACGGGTTGTGTTCCCTACCAAAGGTGTACCAACGGGCTGTTTTTCCCACCGAAGGTGCCTAGCCACCGTGCTAGTGGGCTATTTTTCCCATCGATGGTGCCCAACTAACTTGCCAACAAGTTGTGTTGCCCACCAAAGGTTCATCATTGGGTTGTTTTTTCCACCGAAGGTGCCCAGCTTTCTATTTTTCCCACCGAAGGTGCCTATCGACCGTGCCAACAGGATATTTTTATCACCAAAGGTGCCTAGCGACCGTGCCAATGGGCTGCTTTGCCCCCTGAAGGTGTTCCAACAAACTTTTTTCCCACTGAAGGTGCCCAACGGGCTGTTTTACCCATCGAAGGTGCCTAGCAACCATGTCAATGGGCTATTTTTCTCACCGAAGGTGCGCCAATGGCAGTTCTTCCCACAAAAAGTGCTTACCGACCGTGCCAACGAGCTATTTTTCCCACCAAAGGTTCCTAGCAACGGGGCCAATGGGGTGTATTGCCCACTAAATGTGCACCAACGAGCTATTTTTCCCACCCAAGGTGCCCAACGGGCTGTTTTTCGCACGAAAGGTGCCTAACGTCCATGCCAAAGGGCTGTGTTGCCCACTAAAGGTTCACCAAAGTCTTGTTTCTCCCACCAAAGGTAAGCAACAGGTTGTTTTTCCCACCGAAGGTACCTACCAACCATCCTAACGGGCTATTATTTCCACCAAAAGTGCCTTGCAAGCATGCCAATGAGATGTTTTGCCCACGGATGGTGTGTCAACGGGTTGTTTTTTCCCACCGAAGGTGCCTAGCGACCATGGCAAAGGGATGTTTTGCCCATCGATGTTGCGCTAACGGGTTATTTTTCCCATCGAAAGAGCCTAGCGACCATGCCAAAGGGCTATTTGTCCCACTGAAGGTGCCTAGCTACTGTGCCAACGAGCTGTTTGGCCCACCGATGGTGCACCAATAGGCTATTATTCCCACCAAAGGTGCCCAACGGGTTGTTTTTCCTGCCAAAGGTGCCTAGCGATCGTGCCAAAGGATGCTAATGCCCAGCAAAGGCGCACCAACGGGTTGTTTTTCCAATCGAAAGTGCCTAGTGATCGTGCCAACAGGCTATTTTCCCACCGAAGGTGCCTAGCAACTATGCCAATGGTTTATTTTTTCAACCGAAGATACCTAGCAACCTTGCCAACGGGCTGTTTTGCCCACCGATGGTGTGCCAACGGCTATTTTTCCCAGCGAAGGTGCGTAGCGACCATGCCAACGGGCTGTGTTGCCCACTAAAGGTTCTCTAACCTGCAGTTTTCCCACTGAAGGTGCCTAATAGGTTGTTTTTCCCAACGAAGGTACTTGCCGACTGTGCCTATGTGATATTTTTCCTGCCGAAGGTGCCTTGCGATTGTGCTAACGGTTGTTTTTTCTACAGATGGTGCCCCAACAGGCTTTTTTCCCCACTGACGGTGCCCAATGGGCTATTTTTCCCACCAAAGGTGCCTAACAACCGTGCAAAAGGGCTATTTTGCCCATTGATGTTGCGCAAACAAGCTGTTTTTCCCACCGATGGTGCGGAAGCAGGCTATTTTTCCAGCCTAAGGTGCCTAGTGACTGTGCCAATGGGTTGTGTTACCCACCGAAGGTGCACCAACGTCCTGTTTTTCCCACCGAAGATGCCTAGAGACTGTACCAACGGGCTGTTTTGTCCACTGATGGTGCGCCAATGGTTTGTTTTTCCTACCCAAGGTGCCCAACGGAGTGTTTTTCCCACCGAAGATGCCTAGCGACCATTGCAACGGCTGTTTTGCCCACCAATGGTGCACCAACGGCTGTTTTTCCCACCTAAGGTGCCTAGTGACCGTGCCAACGAGCTATTTTTCACACCGAAAGTGCCTATCGACCTTGCCAATGGGTTGTGTCACCCACCGAAGGTACATCAATGGGTTGTTTCTCCCACCGAAGGGCCCAACGGGATATTTTTTCCACAGAAGGTGCCTTGCGATCGTGGCAACGGTCTATTTTTTCCACCAAAGGTGACTAGCGACCGTGCTAACTGGTTGTTTTGCCCACCAGTAGTCTGCCAACGGGCTATTTTTCCCAACGAAGGTGCACAAACTGACTTTTTTCCCAACGAAGGTGCCCAACGTTCTGTTTTTCCTTGCAAAGGTGCTTAGCGACTGTGCCAACAGGTTGTTTTGCACACAAAAGTTGTTCCAAATGCTTTGTTCCCATCGAAGGTGCACCAACGTGATGTTTTTCCCACAGAAGGTGCCCAATGGGTTGTTTTACCCATCGAAGGTGCCTAATGAACGTGCCAACGAACTGTTTTACCCAACGAAGGTGCCCCAACGGGCTATTTTTCCTACCGAAGGTGCCTAGTGACTGCGCCAACGAGCTGTTTTGGCCACCAATAGTTCGCCAACGAGTTGTTTTTGCTACCAAAGGTGCCCAATTGGTTGTTTTTCACACTGAAGGAGCCTAGCGACTGTGCCAATGCACTGTGTTGCTAACCAAAGGTCCATCAACAATCTATTTTTCCCACCTATGGTGCTCCAACAGGCTGCTTTTCCCACCGAAGATGCCTAGCGACTGTGCTAATGGGCTTTGTTACCCACCGAAGGTGCACAAATGGGCTGTTTTTCCCACCGAAGATGCCTAGCAACCAGTCCAACGGGTCGTTTTGCCCACTGATGATGCACCAATGGGTTGTTTTTCCCATCGAAGGTGCCCAACGGGCTGTTTTTCCACTGAAGGTGCCTAGCGACCGTGTCAACGGTCGTTTTGCCCACCGATGGTGCGCCAACAAGCTATTTTTCCCTCCTAGGGTGCCAAACTGTCTATTTTTCCCACCGAAGGTGCCTATCGACCGTGCCAACGAGCTATTTTATCTCCAAAGGTACTTAGTGTCCGTGCCAATGAGTTGTTTTGCTCACCGAAGGTGTTCCAACAGGCTTTTTTCCCACCAAAGGTGCCCAACGGGTTGTTTTTCCCACCAAAGGTGCCTAGCGACAGTTACAATGATCTGTTTTTCCCATTGAAGGTGCACCAACAAGTTGTTTTCCCACAGAAGGTGCCTAGCGATCGTGTCAACGAGAAATTTTTCCCGCCGAAGGTGCCCAACGACAAGGCCAACAGGCTATGTTACGTACTAAATGTGCACCAACGGGCTATTTTTCCCACCCAAGGTGCCCAACGGGATGTTTTACCTGCCGGAGGCACCTTGCGACCATGCCAACGTGTTGATTTGCCACCGATGGTGCACCAACGGGCTGTTTTTCCCATCGAAAGTACCTAGCGACCGTGCCAACGAACTATTTTTCCCAACGAAGGTGTCTAGCAACCGGGCCAATAGGCTGTGTTGCCTACCGAATGTGTGCCAATGAGTTGTTTTTCTTACCCAAGGTGGCCAACAGGCTGTTTTACCCACCGAAGGTGCCTAACGACTATACTAACGGTCTATTTTTTTCACTTAAGGTGCCTAGCGACCTTGCCAACGTGGTGTTTTGCCCATCGATGGTGCACCGATGATCTGTTTTTCTCACCGAAGGTGCCTAACGAGTTGTCTTTCCCACTGAAGATGCCTAGCAAATGTGCCAACGGGTTGTGTTGCCCACTAAAGGTTTTCCAACATGTTGCTTTTAACACCGAAGGTGCCTAACAGGTTGTTTTTCCCACCGAAGGTACCTACCAACCGTGCTAACGGGCGATTTTTTCCACTGAAGGTGCCTTGTAACCTTGCCATCGGGTTCTCTTGTCCACAGATTGTGCGCCAACGGACTATTTTTCCCACTGAAGTTGCCCATCAGGTTGTTTTTCCCACCGAAGGTGCCTAGTGACTATGCCAATGCTATGTTTTGCCCATCGATGTTGCACCAACAAGTTGATTTTGCCACGGAAGGAGCCTAGCGACCATTCCAAGGGGTTATTTTTCCCACAGAAGGTGCCTAGCTGTTATGCCAACGGTCTATTTTTTCCACCAAAGGGTTGTTTTTCAAACCAAAGATGCCCAATGGGTTGTTTTTCCCACCGAAAGGTGCCTAGCGACCATGCCAACGGGTTGTGTTGCCTAACAAAGGTGGCCTAACGAGCTGTTTTTCCCACCGAAAGTGCCTAGCGACCATGCCTACAGGCTATTTTTCCCACCGAAGGTGCCTAGAGATCGTGCCAACAGGTTGTGTTGCCCACCAAATGTTCACCAACGTGCTATTTTTCCACCAAAGTTGCCCAGCGGGATGCTTTACCCACCGACGGTGCCTAGCGACCATGCCAACAGTCTATTTTTTCCACCGAAGGTGCCTAGCGACCGAGCCAATGGGCTATTTCTCTCACCAAAGGTGTGCCAATAGGATTTTTTCCCACCAAAGGTGCCCAACGGGCTATTTTTCCCACCGAAGGTGCCTAGCGACCGTGCCAACAGGGTATTTTTTCCACTAAAGGTGCCTAGCAACTGTGCCAACGGGATATTTTTTCCACCAAAGGTGCCGAGCGACCATTCCAACAAGATTTTTTTCCTCCGAAGGCTCCAAAGGGTTGTGTTACCCACCGAAGGTGGACCAACGGGTTGTTTTTCACGTCTAAGGTGCCAAGCGACCGTGCCAACGGGCTATGTTGCGCACCGAAGGTGCACCAACGGGTTGTTTTTCCCACCAAAGTTGCCCAACGGTCTGTTTTTTCCCATAGAAGGCGCCTACCGTCTGTGCCAACGGGCTATTTTTATCACTGAAGGTGCCCTCTGACTGTGCCAATGGGTTGTTTTGCCCATCGAAGGTGTTGAACCAGGCTTTTTCCCATTGAAGGTGCCCAACTGGCTATTTTTCACACAGAAGGTCCCTAGCGACCATGCCAACGGGCAATGTTGCCCATCGAAGCTGCACTAACGAGTTGCTTTTCCCACCAAAGGTGCCCAAAGGGTTGTTTTGCCCACTGATGGTGCGTCAATGGTCTGTTTTTCCCACCAAAGGTGCCTAGCCACCTTGTCAACGTGCTTTTTTTTCCCATCGAATGTGCTTAGCGAATGAGACAACGGGCTGTGTTGCCCACCAAATGTGCACCAATGGGCTATTTTTCCCACCTAAAGTGCCCAATGGGCTGTTTCTCCCACCGAAGGTGCCTAGCGACCTTGCCAACGGTCTATTTTTTCCACCGAAGGTACCTAGCAACCATGCCAATGGGCTATTTTACCCACCAATGCTACGCCATCGGGCTGTTTTTCCCACCGAAGGTGCCTAGCGACCGTGCCAATGGGCTTCGATGCTGACCTAAGGTGGACCAAAGGTGCCCAACGGGCTGTTTTTCCCACCGAAGTTACCTACTGACCGTGCCAACGGGCTATTTTCACCACCGAAGGAGCCTAGCAATCATGCCAATGGGTTGTTTTGCCCATCCAAGGTGCATCAACAAGCAGTTTTTCCCACCAATGGTGCCCCAACTGGCTGTTTTCCCACTGAAGGTTCATAGCAACTGTGCCAACGTGTTGTGTTGCCCATCGAAGGTGCCTAGTGTTTGTGTCAACGGGATGTTTTCCCACAAAAGGATCCTCATGCCAGCGGGCTATTTTTCCCACAAATGGTGCCTAGAGACTGTGCCAATGGGCTGTTTTACCCACCGAAGGTGTTCCAACAAGCTTTTTTCCCACTGAAAGTGCCCATTCGGCTTTTTTTTCCAACGAAGGTGCCTAGCAACTGGGCCAATAGGTTGTGTTTCCCACCGAATGTGCGGAAACGGGTTATTTTTCCCACCCAAGGTGGACAACAAGCTGTTTTACCCACCGAAGCTGTCTAGCGACCGTGCTAACGGTCTATTTTTTCCACTGAAGGTGCCTAGTGGCCTTGCCAATGTGCTGTTTTGCCCATCGATGGTGCACCGACGGTCTGTTTTTCTCACCGAAGGTGCCTAACGGGTTGTTTTTCCCACTGAAGATGCCTAACAAACGTACCAATGGGTTGTGTTGCCCACTGAAGGTTGTCCAACATGCTGCTTTTAACCCCGGTGGTGCCCAACGGGTTATTTTTCCCACTGAAGGTACCTGCCAACTGTGCTAACGGACAATTTTTTTCCACCGAAGGTGCCTTGCAACCTTGCCATAGGGCTGTCTTGCCCACGGATTGTGCGCCAATGGACTATTTTTCCCATAAAAGGTGCCTAGCGACCGTGCCAGAGGGTTATTTTTTCCACCGATGGTGCCTAACGACTGTGCCAACGGGCTGTTTTGCCCACCGAAGGTGTTCCAACAGGCTTTTTTCCCACTGAAAGTGCACATTGGGCTTTTTTCCCAACAAAGGTGCCTAGTGACCATGCCAAATGGCTGTGTTGCCTGCCAAAGGTGCATCAACGGGCTGTTTTTCTCAACGAAGGTGACCAATGGGCTGTTTTTCCCACCAAAGGTGCCTCGCGACCTTGCCAAGGGGAAATTTTTTGCATCGAATTTGCCTAGCGACCGTGCCAACGGGCTGTTTTTGCCACCCAAGGTGCTCAAAGTGTAATTTTTCCCACCGAAGGTGTCTAGCAACTGTGCCAACGGGCTATTTTCCACACCGAAGGTGCCGAGCTATTGTGCCAACGGGATGTGTTGCCCACCAAAGGTGCACCAATGGGTTGTTTTTCTCACCGAACATGCCCAATAGGTTATTTTCCCCACCTAAGGTGCCTAGCGATCGTACAAACGGGTATTTTTTCCACCGATGGTGCTTGGCGACCGTGGCAACAGGTTGTTTTTCCCACCAAAGCTCCCCAACGGGTTGTTTTTCCCACTGATCGTTCCTTGCAATCATCTCAACGTGCTATTTTTCCCACCAAAGGTGCCTAGCGACCATGCCAACGAGTTGATTTTCTAACCAAAGCTACCCCACAGTCTATTTTTCCCACCAAAGGAGCCAAGCGACCATGCCAACGAGCTGTATTGCCCACCAAATGTCCACCAACGGGTTGTTTCCCCCATCGAAGGTGTGCAACGGGTTGTTTTTCCCACCGAAGGTGCCTACTGTCCATGCGAACAGGTTATTTTTTCTGTAGAAGTTGCCTAGCGACCGTGCCAACTGGCTATTTTGCCCACCAAAGGTGCAGCAATGGGTTTTTTTCCCACCTAGGGTGCCCACCGGGCTTTTTTCCCAACAAGGGTGCCTAGCGACCATGCCAAGGGGATATTTTTCCCAACGAAGGTGCATAACTACTATGCCAACAATCTTTTTTTCCAAAGAAGGTGCTTAGTGGCTGTGCGAAAGGGCTGTTTTGCCTACTAATGGTGCTCCAACGGGTTGTATTTCCCACCGATGGTGCTCCAACGGGATGTTTTTCCCAGTGATGGTGCCTAGCGACCGTGTTAACAGGCTGTTTCGCCCACTGATGGTGCATCAACAGGCTATTTTTCTCACTGAAAGTGCCTAACGACCATGCCAATGGGCTGTTTTGCCCACTGATGGTGCATCAATGGGTTGTTTTTACCACCGAATGTGTCTAGCGACTGTGCCAACGGGCTATTTTTCCCACCGATGGTGCCTAGCTACCATGTGAACGGGCTGTGTTGACCACCAAAGGTGCACCAACGGGCTTTTTTTCAAACCAAAAGAGCCCAGTGTGTTGTTTTTCCCACCGAGCATTCCCAACTGGTGGTTTTTCTGACCAAAAATGCCTTAATGATTAATTCAACTTATCAAGTAAGTTCTAACTTGTGGCGTTAATTCAATTCCTACAATCTTTATACTCTTTGTTACCAATTCCTTGCTGTTTTGGGGGTGAAGGGTCTTGTTTGATTGATTGAATTTAGGTTTGGGAACAATCATTGAAACGGAGGTGATCTAGACTTTGATTCTAGGTTGTTGCCGTATTACTGTGCGAAAGGGCTGTTTTGCGTACAAATGGTGCTCCAACGGGCTGTATTTCCCACCAATGGTGCTCCAACGGGTTGTTTTCCCAGTGATGGTGCCTAGCGACCGTGTTAACGGGCTGTTTCACCCACCGAAGGTGTTCCAAATGGCTTTTATTGCAACAAAGGTGCCCAATGGGCTATTTTCCCATCGAAGGTGCCTATCGACCATGCCAACGGGCGGCGTTGCCCGCGGAAGATGCACCAATGATCTGTTTTTCCCATTGAAGATGCCTAATGGGTTGTTTTTCCTGCCGAAGGTGCCTAGCTACCGTGCCAATGGGATATTTTTCCACTGAAGGTGCCTAGCAACCTTGCCAATGGGTTGTTTTGCCCACTCATGCTGCATCAACACGCTATTTTTCTCACCGAAAGTGCCTAACGACCATGCCAATGGGCTGTTTTGCCCACTGATGGTGCATTAATGGGCTGTTTTTACCACCGAATGTGTCTAGCGACTGTGCCAACGGGCTATTTTTCCCACCGATGATGCCTAGCTACCATGCGAACAGGCTGTGTTGACCACCAAAGGTGCACCAACGGGCTTTTTTTCAAACCAAAGGAGCCCAGTGTGCTGTTTTTCCCACCGAGCATTCCCAACTGGTGGTTTTTCTGACCAAAAATGCCTTAAGGATTGATTCAACTTATCAAGTAAGTTCTAACTTGTGGCATTAATTCAATTCCTACAATCTTTATACTCTTTGATACCAATTCCTTGCTATTTTGGGGGTGAAGGGCCTTGTTAGATTGATTGAATTTAGGTTTGGGAACAATCATTGAAACGGAGGTGATCTAGACTTTGATTCTAGGTTGTTGTCGTATTACTGTGCGAAAGGGCTGTTTTGCCTACTAATGGTGCTCCAACGGGCTGTATTTCCCACCGATGGTGCTCCAACGAGATGTTTTTCCCAGATATGGTTCCTAGCGACCATGTTAACGAGCTGTTTCGCCCACCGAAGGTGTTCCAAATGGCTTTTATTGCAACAAAGGTGCCCAATGGGCTATTTTCCCATCAAAGGTGCCTATCGACCATGCCAATGGGCTGTGTTACCCGCGGAAGATGCACCAATGATTTGTTTTTCCCATTGAAGATGCCCAATGGGTTGTTTTTCCTACCGAAGGTGCCTAGCAACCGTGCCAATGAGATAATTTTTCCCACCGAAGGTGCCTAGCTACCGTGCCAATGGGATATTTTTCCACTGAAGGTGCCTAGCAACCTTGCCAATGGATTGTTTTGCCACTGATGTTGCATCAACAGGCTATTTTTCTCACCGAAAGTGCCTAACGACCATGCCAACAGGCTGTTTTGCCCACTGATGCTGCATCAATGGGTTGTTTTTACCACCGAATGTGTCTAGCGACTGTGCCAACAGGCTATTTTTCCCATCGATGGTGCCTAGCTACCATGCGAACGGGCTGTGTTGACCACCAAAGGTGCACCAATGGGCTTTTTTTCAAACCAAAGGGGCCCAGTGTGCTGTTTTTCCCACCGAGGATTCCCAACTGGTGGTTTTTCTGACCAAAGATGCCTTGCGACCGTGCCAACGGATTGTTTTGCCAACAGGCTTATTTTCCCATCAATTGTGCGTAACGGACTATTTTTCCCAATGAAGGTGCGCAGCGACCGTGCCAATTGATTGTTTTGCACACCGAAGGTGCACCAACTGGTTGTTTTTCCCACCGAAGGTGCCTATCGACTATGCCAACCGGATATTTTTCCCATCGAAGGTGCTTAACGACTGGGCAATAGGCTATGTTTCCAAGCCAATGTGCACCAGCGAGCTATTTTTACCACCTAAGGTGACCAACGGGTTGTTTTACCCACCGAAGGAGCCTAGTGACCGTGCCAACAGGCTATTTTTCCCACCAAAAATGCATAGCGACCGTGCCAAATGGTTGTTTTGCACACCGAAGGTGCCCAACTAGCTATTTTTCCCAACGAAGGTGCCTAGCGACCATGCCAACAGGCTATTTTCCACATTAAATCTACCCAACAGGATAGTTTTCCAACCCAATGCACCTAGCAATCAACCCAAAGGGCGATTTTTCCAACCAAAGGTGCCTAGAGACCTTGCCAACGCGTTGTGTTACCCACCGAAGGTGCACCAATGAGCTATTTCTCCCACCAGTTGTGATTACCGACCATGCAAGCGGGATATTTTTCCCACCGAAGGTGCCTAACGACTGGGCCAACAGGCTATGTTGCCACAAAATGTGCACCAGCGGGCTGTTTTGCCCACCAGTGGTTCGCCAATGGGTTGTTTTTACCACCGATGGCGCCCAACGGGCTTTTTCCCCAACGAAGGTGTCTAGCGATAGTGCCAACGGGCTATTTTTCCTACCGAAGGATCCAAATGACCGTGCCAACGGGTTGTTTTGCCCACTGAAGGTGCGTCAACAAGTTGTTTTTCCCACCGATGGTGCTCCAATAGACTTTTTTATCACCGAAGGCACCTAGCGACTGTGCCAACAGGATGTGTTGCCCACCGAAGGTGTTTAGCAACCATGCCAACGAGCTGTGTTGCACACCAAAGGTGCACCAACGGGCTATTTTTCCCACCAAAGATGCCTAGCGCCCATGCCAATGGGCTGTTTTACCCACCGAGGTGTGCCAATGGGCTATTTTTCCCGCCAAAGGTGCCCAACGGGTTCTTTTCCATTGTAGGTGCCTAGTGACAATGCCAACAACTGTTTTGCCCACCGATGGTGTGCAAACGAGCTATTTTTCATACCGAAGATGCCTAGTGACCATGTCAACGGGCTGTGTTGCCCACCAAAGGTGCACCAATTGGCCATTTCTCCTATCGAAGGTGCCCAACGGGCTATTTTTCCCACCGAAGTTGCCTAACGATCGTGCCAACGGTTTATTTTTTGCAATGAAGGTGCCCGCCAGTGGCATGCCAATGGGTTGTTTTTCCCACCAAAGGTGCCCAACAAGCTGTTTTTCCCACCGAAGGTGCTTAGAAACCGTGCCAATGGTCTATGTTCCCGACCAAAGATGCCCGAACAAGTCGTTTTTCTCACCAAAGGTGCCAACGTGTTGTTTTTCCCACCGAAGGTGCCTAGCTACAGTGCCAACGAGCTATTTTTCCCACCGAAGGTGCACTAATGGGTTGTTTTTCCCACTAAAGTTGCCCAATGAGTAGTTTTACCCACCAAAGGTGCCTAGCGACCGTGCCAACGAGCTGTTTTACCCACCGATGGTGAGCCAACGGGCTGTTATTCCCACCAAAGGTGCCCAACGGGATGTTTTGCTCATCGAAGGTGTGCCAATGGGCTATTTTTCCCATCGATGGTGCCCACCGAGCGATTTTCCCATCGAAGTTGCCTAGTGACCGTGTCAATGGGTTGTTTAACCCACCGAAGGTGCATCAACGAGCTGTTTTTCCCAACGAAGGTTCGTAGCGATCGTGCCAATGGGCTGTTTTGCCTACCGAAGGTGCACCAATGGGTTGTTTTTCTCACCGAAGGTGACTAACGATCATGCCAACAGACTGTTTTGCCCACCGAAGGTGTGTCAATGTGTTGTTTTCCCACCGAAGGTGTCTACAGCTGTGCCAACGGGCTGTGTTGCCTACCGAAGGTGCACCAAAAGGCTGTTTTTCCCACCAAAGGTGCCCAACAGGCTATTTTTCACACCGAAGATGCCTAGCGACCATTTCAATAGGCTATGTTGCCCACCGAAGGTGCATCAACGAGCTGTTTTTGCCACCAAAGGTGCCTAACGGGTTGTTTTTTGCACCGAAGATGCCCAATAGGTCGTTTTGTCCACCAAATGCGTGCCAACGGACTATTTTTCGCAATGATGGTGCCCAATGGGCTATTTTCCAATCGAAGGTGCCTAGCGATGTGCCAACGGGATATTTCAGCTGCCGAAGGTGCATCAACGGGTTGTTTTCCCCACTGAAGGTGCGTAGCGACCATGGCAATTGTTGGGCCCCGAATTTTCCTTGGAAATTAGAAGTTATAAAATGAAATAAAATGAGAAAATATGGTTTGATTTCTTGAAATTGA
>JAOTAX010000004.1:11033336-11052864 GCA_025629825.1 Erythroxylum guanchezii | reverse complement strand
CTCCAACTAGCTCCTTTTATATGCCTCATGTCCACTTATTTACAAAATTGTCATTCTTGTACTGTTTTTCAACATCTACTCGAATAATTTCCTGTGACCACCGAAAAATGTCACACATCATTAAATTGATGCCACTAAAATTATTATTCACTGTTCTGGTTTTAATGACATCAATCACAAATACTGATTTATTTCAGTGTACCGGATAAACTAGATACCGGGTGTTACATTATAATTCCATCACTTCATGGTTTATTTCCCAACAGCTTAAAATGAGAGATCTTCTCTCCAGCGATATCAAATGTATAATTACCAAAGGACATAAATCATCTATATGTGAATAATTGGAGCAAAATAAGGCCTTACCCAGAATCAATCTAATGCTTGGTTTATTCCTTTTCATCTTAGAGAACTCCAAAGTGAATGTGATTATTAATAATAATGAGTGGTTAGGTTGTTTTATTGCACAGTCTCCTACTTTCCACATTATTCTATATTACAATGCCAATCTCCTATAAAAATACTCTTACCTATGGCTGAAACACCCTTCAAGTAATTTTATTAACACCTCTTGTAAGGAGTTGTTCAAAACTTAAGGATAGAAACTAGCTTGGCATGATACTATATGGAATAAGGAAATGCTTCCAAAGCTCTCCTTCCTTATATGGCTCGTGGTCAAGCAAAGACTAACTACTTTTAATATATTGAGTCTCCTAAATATCTCTCAAACTTGTAGCCTCTTCAAAACTCATCCAGATTCTTGACTTCCTATATTTTTTAACCATAAATTCTCATCTACAATTTGAAGCAAAATCTAATCAATTTCCAATTTTAATGTCTTTGGGTATGACTATACTAAAATACTAAAGTAGTTAAGAAAGGGAAGAGGTGTTACTAAAAGATATAAACAATCTTTTAAATAGCTTTTAGTTCCTCTTTGTATGTAATATGGAAAGAAAGGAATTGCAAAACTTTCTAAGGTGTAAAGAAGGTCAATGAACTAGTCATTACTAAGTTAATTTATAGACTAGATAATAACTCCTAACTTATCAAGTCTATAGGTATTGTAGCAACTTGATGGCGTCTGTTTCAAACTTACCAAACAACACTCGAAGAGACTAAGGTTCAAAACATTAGCTTATATGATCACATTGTTGAACTATTTCCACTTCCCATTAACAAATGCTCATAAGTCAACCAAAAGAGGAATGGGCTAATATTTATTGAAGCGAATCCTTATGTTATACAGAATAGGCAATTTCGTGCCTGTTTGGATGCGCTTATATTAGTAGAGCTTTTGTCAGTAGAGCTTTTCTGAAAAGAGCTTTTCTAAGAAATCAGTTGACTGTTCGGCTGTCAATTAAAAAAACAGTTTTTTTGAAAGAGCTTCACACAGTAGATTGTTTGGCAACATAAAAATAAAAAGCAATTTTATAAATTTTAACTATACTTTATTTTGTAATAAAAATTATTTATGCATATAAATAATATTTAAAGTATATTACATAATTTGCAAAGCACAATATATATTATGTTTACATTTGATTTGAAATAATTCAACTACTATTAAGTCTTTCATTAATAGAATGGCTTTACATTTACTTTACAATTATTTGACAAATTTACTTCCATCTTGTAGGAAATTATTTAAAGAGATGTCTCATTTTCTTATAGGAAATAAAATTAATATTAAAAATAAATATTAAAACATATAAAAAAGTTAAATAATGTTGTAATCCCAAAATAAATATTGAAGTTGAGTAAATAGTTAAATACATAATAAATTACGCATTTTATTGTAATACAAGAAGATTTACAATATGTTCTCTCGCATCATTCATCTCGTTATTTTGTGGCTCGTCTAGATAATTTTCTTCAACGTCTTCATTTTCATTGATTTCTTCATTTGGAGGAATTAATTCATCTTCATCATGGGGAGAAAACTCTTCATCCTTTTGAGCATTTAACCTTATAAAATTATGAATGGCCTTTGAAGTAATTACAATTTGAACTTACTTTAGAAAAGAAAAACTAGGCATTTGGCATAAAATTTTTCACCTATTTTTTCAAACGCCAAATGTTCTTTCAATTGTGCATCTTAATGAAGAATGTGCATGATTGAATATTTCTTTCTTCCCTCTTGAAAAACTAACACGTCATATCGTCTGTGATGACGTCATATCGTCTGTGATGACGTCATATTGTATGTGATGATGTCATATCATCTTAAGTTGACTCTACTTCGTCTTAAGAGTTACATCGTCTTAAGTTGACTTTGCTTCGTCTTAAGTTGACTCTGCTTCGTCTTAAAAGTTGCATTGTCTTAAGTTGACTTTGCTTCATCTTAAGTTGACTCCGCTTCGACTTAAAAGTTGCATCGTCTTAAGTTAACTTTGCTTCGTCTTAAGTTGACTATGCTTCATCATAAGAGTTGCATCGTCTTAAGTTGATTTTGCTTCGTCTTAAGTTGACTTCGCTTCGTCTTAAGGATGGCATCATCTTAAGTTGACTTTGCTTCGTCTTAAGTTGACTCCACTTCGTCTTAAGGGTGGCATCATTTTAAGTTGACTCTGCTTCGTCTTAAGTTGACTCTGCTTCGTCTTAAGTTGACTCTGCTTCGTCTTAAGAGTTGCATCACCTAAAGTTTTTGCTATCGTCTGCTTTTTGCTTCGTCTGCTTCTTGCTATCGTCTGCTTTTTGCTTCGTCTACTTTTTGCTATCGTCTGCTTTTTGCATCGTCTACTTTTTGCTTCGCCTACTTCTTGCTATCGTTTACTCCATTTTTGACCCTTCAGACGATAAAATCTGTCTTCGAGGTTTTCATGAAAGTTGTAGATCTCGAAGTCTTCTATCAAGGCGTCCTAAGATGATCTTAATCTAATATCTCATATGACAGTTATGCTAATTGCCCCAAAATAGGTGCAATATGATTGAGATCAAGACTTTGTTCGAGCCTTTCAACCATAATTTTGTTATGGGATCTCCAAATGTAATGATTCTTATCTCTAAATAAACTAGAGATATAGAGCCACAAATGTTCGGAACAAGTCGAAACGAAATTCTAGTTTGGAGTTTCCCAAAACTATTCGAAAACGGGACCCAACACTTATGGTATCAGAGAAAGAAGAGGAATCGACGATGATTAAGGAGAGTTCATTAGAATAAGTTCAGTGATTATGACTAAGAGTTGGGTTTCGAAAATAGAAAAAGTGAGTTGTTTTAATGTTTGTCCTGGTGAGGGCACGCCACCCTTGTAAAATACGCGCTCAGATGTCACTTAGAACGTCGGGCCCGTGACTCACAAAGGGGGTGCCCAACAAGAGTAAATAAATCCTATCTGCCGCTCCTTAACAAGGTAGCAACTCTGACTTGATGTACTGTTGGTGTGATGGGTCTATGGAGTTATAGGCTGTTTTGAGATTGTTCTTCAGCAGAAGACCAACAGCTTGTCGAATCTCCACCGATTTCCCCTTTCAATAGTTTCCCCTATGTATTCAAAGATTAGAAGCCATATAAATTATAGCAGCTAAAGATGTTATTCATGATATTTACATTTCTACAAAAGAATATTTCGCTAGTTAAACATGAACTCAGTTTCACTGCTGGCACAATTACTTAAACAGGAACTCAGTTTCATTGCTGATTTTTTTTCTTTTAACTATTTAAGCATCCATTGCTACATATTACTTATTCAAAGGATAAAAGAAGTATAAGATATTCTTTAACCTTACTTAAAGATATTCTTTAACCTTACTTATGGATCAATCATTACCGTTGTCCTTTTAATTATTCCACAACAAGGAGTTCATTTTGAGGAATCCAAAATCAAAAAATTACAAGAAACACACCAACTCCGTCAAGGTCAATTCACAAACAGAAACAAGAACCAAATTAACTTGTCGATCAAAACCATCTAAAGGAAGGCCAACTACTCCACAACCAAGGAATCCAATTAAACTTCAAAACCCATCAAACACCTCAAAATTGCGCTGAAACCCACCAAAAAATTTGAAACTTTCTCTTAAAAAAACAAAACTTTTCCCCGATAAAAAGCATGAGGTACCTCAGCCTGAGCAAGGATAAAAGCCAGATAATTGTTAAAATCGGGGAACTGGGAGTAGTGTTGGAGTTGCTTCCAAATCTGAGACTTGTCTGAATAGGAAGAGGGAGATATTTGGTGCTCCAGCAACCCACAGATTTCCCTTACACCTTCTTCATGTGGCTGCCATGTCCCCAATGCCATTCTCACTGCAACTCAGGGGTGGGGGTAAGTCACAAATATAGAAAAATCGAAACTAGAGACAATGAAGCTCTAATCAGTGAAGTAAAGAGAAACGTGTGAAGACGATATGAGATGAGTCGGCCTTACGTGAGATTTTGGGGAATATGTAAGGGGTAAGATTAGGAGAAACAAGGCAGAGAGGATGGGATTTGGCGAAGAAGAGAAGGGAAGAAACTATTTGAAAACAAAAACCAAAGGAAGCGCAGAGAGAATGCAAAACTGGAACGGCAGAGACTTGGATTAGACTATTGAACGTCGGCTGTTATAAACGTAAACGAAACAAATTATAAACGTTAAAGTTTATTTGGAAAAGCTAAAAGAAGAGTTTTCTCTAAAATGTTAAAATTTTAGCTTCTTAAAAACTTATATTTTAACTTTTAAAAAAGATATTTTTATTTAAAAAATATTTTTAAATTTTACCGTCAAACACTCATATTTTTTTCAAAATAATTTTTGCGATGAAAAAATATTTTTCCAACCTTTAAAAATTCAATCAAACAAACGCTTCATTGTTTTCCAATATATAGATGAAGATAACATCTGTTAATTATTAGACTGAGTTTTGCAAACCTTGTATTTTAGATATCACTTTTGTTTTTGAAAACTTAATACTTGTACTCTTGTCTTTTCAATTAAATAATTTATTTTGTAAAAAATTAATTTACAAAGGTAGATCAAGTTGACAATGTCATAGAAAATTAGTAAATCAATTTATATTAATAGATCATGTTGGTTTTTTAATTGTAAGTTATTTACAAGCAAAGAAATATTAATTGATGCTTAAATCATCTTATAGACAGGGATAACAATAGGCTAAACCAAGTTCGATCGAGATTATTTGGCCCAATCTCAAACCCAATCAAATCTAATTAAGGTTAAAGAGATTGAAATTCGATTGAATTGGGTCAAGCCTGAAATTCCATTGTTATAAATATAGGATACCACAAAAGCTGAACCTCTCAAAGAAATCACATACATTCTAAAACTTCAAATAAGAAAATGGTTTCCAAAATCATTTACATCACTCACAATCGAACAAACATTATAGAAAAAAATTCAACAACATGGTCATCATAGATTTAGGGGTCGTTTGGTTCCATTTTTATTTTTCTGTTGTTATTTTTTATTTCTGTTTCCTATTTTTAGTTTCTATTTTTTTTAAAAGAAAACAAAAACCTGTTTGGTTGAAATTTGCAATATAAAAACTGAAAACAAAAAACTGTTTGGTTGAGATTTCTAATAAAAAGCTGAAAACAAAAATATTTTTGGTTTTTTTATATTATTATTATTATTATTATTAAGTTATTATTCTTCTTCTTATTATTATTATTATTAAAGTATTCTTATTATTATTAATTTTATTTATTTTATTATTATTATTATTATTATTATTATTATTATTATTATTATTATTAAATTTTAATAAGTTATTATTATTATTATTATTATTATTATTATTATTATTATTATTATTTATTTTATTATTTATTATTATTATTATTAAATTTTAATAAGTTATTCTTATTATTATTAACTTTTTATTCTTATTCTTATTATTTATTATTATTATTAATTTTTAATAAGTTATTCTTATCCTTATTACTTTATTATTATTATTGTTATTTATTGTTAATAATAATATTATTTATTATTATTATTATTATTAATTATTATTATTTTATTAATTATTGTTATAAATTTTCTACTTACTATTTTTAATATTATTAATTTTATTATACCAAATTAATTATCTTATTATTATTATTATTATAAATTTTGTACTTTTATTATTATTATTATTATTATTATTATTAATCGAAATAGAAAATAGGGATATGTTGTTTTTGTGTTGAAGAAAACATGTTGTCAAAATTCAGAGAAATAATATTTTCTGGTTTCTGTAAAACTGTTGTAGTTTTTTTATTTTTAGAAACAAAAAATCACAACAGAGTAAACCAAACATGTTTTACTTACCTGTTTTTCTTTTTACAAAAACGACAACAAAAAACAGAAGAAAAAACGGAAACAAACAGTCCCTTACTTTAATACTAGTACTACTAATGTATACAATCATCCGATAATATTTATTAGCGATAGTAACAACCCAAATAATTCAACAACATAAATAAGCAATGATCACAAATATGTACATCCACTTTAAGCACTAATTAGTAAAAACTAGAGTTTAACTTAAACAATAAGATTCCAACAAATGACTATCAAATGTTCGACAAAATTAACGTCAAACAAAAAACAAATTCAAAGACACGTTATAATGAGTGATTCCATCAAATAACATTAAACTAACAAAAGCTTGCTAATTATTAACATAATATCAACCAAAATGAAAAAAAAGAAGTGAAACTAGTTAGGCTTACTTTGATCAAATACAAATAGAAGTGGCAACTTAAAAATTAGGAAATAGTTTGGTTATAAGTTTGCAAGAGAAGTGGGAAACAGAATCGACAAGCAGACGAGCGACGATCGATGATCAAAGGATTGACAAAAGGTGATAGCAAGCATAAAAAACGAGCTTGAGGCAAGTGACAGGGCACATGGGAAGACTTAGTTAAGAAAATTTTGGGTCAGGTAAGTCAAGACTGAACGTAAGTTTAATCAAATATTGAAATCATCGTACGCCTCAACACTGATGGCGCTTATTCAAGGTCTACATCACAGGCCACAGTGGAAGGAATCCTTCGGGATAGCACATGGCGTTGGCGAGGGGGTTTTGCGCATAATATAGGATTCTGTACACCCGTATATGCTGAGCTATGGGGGGTCTTTTCCAGATTGCAACCTACATGGACGCCAAGATTTCAGAAAGACGAACTCGAAGTGGACTCTCAAATAGTCGTTAAGTTGCTATCATCCTCCGAAGCAAGGACGGAGACATGATTTTTAAAACTTGAATAATTTTTTTATTTTTAATATATATATTAATCATAAAGAAACGATACATAGAAGAAGTGGAACGTGAAAGCCAAATTGGACTTCCAAGAGATTACTTCTTAAATAAATTTTTTTATTTTTAATATACATATATATATATCAAAACCCTATCAAAAAGCTCTATTTTTGATAGGGTTGCTCTTCTAGAAGATCTTAATGGAAGTGGTTGTCGTCAGTTCCCATCTGCTCTTCGATGGATTATAGACAATTAGCTCTTGGACGTTTTATGGGCTGACGATTGAAAAGGTAAGACAAATATAAAAGTGATAATGCGGACAACGGATTGATTAGTTTTTAACGGAAAAAAATGCATTTTGTTGTCAAATAGAAAAGTGATTATGCGAAAATACCGTCTATCAGGACTGGCATTTTTTAATAATAACTTACATGAGCTTGAGGATGAAGATCCTGCACATATGTCAATCGGCTTTGAAGTTGCTTTTCCTTCGGTTCTAACTAATTTTTTATTTTGCAGTTATGAAAAAATACTATAAAAAATTAAGACCGACTCTTCAGTCATTATCATATGATTTAAATCAGAATGTTAATAAAGCACCTCTAGCATCGAAGGAGGTTATTATTGAAGAACTTGGGATTAACTTAGAAAATCTTCTTTCCGATCTAGGATTGAGACCTAATATAATGACATATCCTCCTGAAAAACGAGATCAGGTGCGTAGAGCTTATTTATTAAAAGATCCTTGTCAACCTCGATATCATAACTTTCCTCAAAATCAAGAGCTTAATAATCGATTTGATGAAGTCAATATAAGTTTGCTTTTATGTATAGCATGTCTTGATCCTAAAGACTCTTTTTCTGCATTTGACATGGACAAATTGATTGAACTTGCAAAATTCTATCCATCAGAGTTTCCTCCTATTGCTTAATTGAACTTGAATATCAACTTGGGAATTTTATCATTAATGTATGTATGGATAAGAATTTCTCTGAATTGAGTGAAATTGGAGACCTTGCTAAGAGAATGGTGGCTACAAGAAAGCATTATGTATTCCCTTTGGTTTATTTGTTAGTCAAATTGTCATTACTTTTACCAGTTGTTACAGCCACGGTGGAAAGAGTTTTTTCCGCAATGAAAATTATTAAGAGTTCACTTCGTAATAAAATGGAAGATGACTTATTGAATGATTGTTTAGTGTGTTACATTGAAAGAAGTGCATTTGCAAATATTGACAATAATCTTGTTATGAAAAGATTTCAATCTATGAAAAATAGGCGAGGATCATTGTAATTTTACCTATTTTATATTCTTAATAAAACTTTGTTTTTTTATTTAGTTTTGATATGAAAATTTTTATGAAATTTATATTTTATTTGGACTCCCTATCTTAAATTTCTGACCCTGTCACTGCTCCGAAGCGTCACAAGTTCCTTACCACACTCTACTCATGGGGACACAACAACTCATCCAACGAGAATGGATTGTAAAAGTTAGGCATATTTACCGTGAAGCTAATCAAGCTACGAATTGACTAGCAAATTACGCCAAGAAGCTTACACTTGGTATTTATCGGTATCAAAATCCACCTGAGGGTTGCTCTTTCTATCCTACTAGAGGATAACTTAGGGGTCGCTTTTCCCCGAATTGTAGACTAGTTTAATGTATTTCTCCTATTGAGTCAAAAAAAAAAACAAAAAAAAAGATTTAAACCATCTTTACCATCCTATTCCTCCTTGTAAGCAACAGATAAAAGTTGTACAGGGGAGCACAATAACAACGATACACGTGTATCTCTACGTTGGGAATGGTCGGACAACCCACGTCTTCCCTTTATTCCACGGAAAGGATTCTTCTCAAGATCATTTTGATCTTTATTTGAAAAATAGTTATAAATAAAAAATTAAAATTGTCAAAAAGAAAATCAATTTCTTCCAATTTCCAGTACATCCCTATAAATCCTTCACACCAGACTCTCTAAATGCTTCATTCTCTCACTCTCTCTGTCAAACCATCACCTCCACAGCTTCATTCTCTTTTATTTCTCTCACTACTGTCTTTATGCATAAAGTGCAATCTGTTTGGTAATTGAATTAACATCTACCTGATCAAAGAAAAAAATTGGACTCAATTTGATGAAGCAGAAGAGGGCAGGCATATTGTAGAGGAGGATCAGCATGCCCACTATTTTTTGTTCATATTGTGCCTCCTGTTAGATCTTAATTCCTATATTTTTGACGATATTTGGCACCTTACTGTTCTTTAATCGGTGCGTTTTATGGTAGTTTGGATTTGGATCTTTGCTTAATTTGTTAATTCTGGACCCTTAGTGGATTTCATAGCTGAGTCTGTTTTTTCACTTTCATCCCCATATTTGGTGGTTTGGGTTTTGGTCGGTTGATTGATCGCTAGAGGATCTGTTCTCATTTGTATCTCACAGAACGTAGTAGTTAAACTCTTGTAATTAGGTGTTCTATTTGGATGTTTGTTTGCGTTCTTTCTGTTGTAATTAATATTTAACACCTACATTTGTTATTTTACTGTCCATATTGCTCCAATTTATGCGTTATGCTATGAATTGGATCCAGCCTAAAACTTGACTACATTGAACTGGATATATGATTGCCTTTTTGAATAAGATGAATTGTTGTCTAATTTGTTATTGATTTCTAAGATTTGCTATTGAGTTAGCTTAAGTTTTAATCTGTAGAGGTAAAACAATAATGCCATCTGATAATGGCAAGCTATTCATTGGTGGAATTTCGTGGGACACCAATGAAGAGCGGCTCAAGGAGTATTTTGGGTCGTTTGGAGAGGTGGTGGAAGCTGTCATTATGAAAGATCGAAACACAGGGCGTACACGGGGATTTGGTTTTGTTGTTTTTTCTGACCCAAATGTTGCGGAGAGAGTCATAATGGAAAAGCATAACATTGATGGCAGGATGGTGAGTTTGCTAAATTTTGATCAGCAGCTGTAGATTGACAAGTAATGAATGGTTATTGATTTTTTTTATAAAATTTTTGGATGAAGGCATAAGCTCAATGTTTTAATAGCAGCCAGGTTATAGTTTTGCCTTTCATTTACTAAGCTGTATAATTGAGCCAAAAATCAACTTTCTTAACTTCAGCTAATTTATTTCTCTTTTGTTCTGCTCCTATTGTTCTAAGTTTGATTTTCATTCATCTAACTCATGTCTTAATGTTCATAAATTGCTTATTCTTGTCCTCAGCTCTTTCATGACTGAATTTTCACCCTCAGGTTGAAGCAAAAAAGGCTGTTCCCAGGGATGACCAGAACCTTCTGACTAGAAACAGTGGTAGTAGCACCCATGGTTCCCCTAGCTCAGTCCGTACAAGAAAGATTTTTGTAGGAGGTTTGGCATCTACAGTTACAGAGAATGATTTCAAGAACTATTTTGATCATTACGGAACAATCAAAGATGTTGTAGTGATGTATGATCATAACACTCAGAGGCCAAGGGGATTTGGATTCATCACTTATGATTCTGAGGAGGCAGTGGAAAAAGTCTTGACAAAAACATTTCATGAGCTGAATGGAAAATTAGTTGAAGTTAAGAAAGCAGTTCCCAAAGAGTTATCACTTGGACCTTGTCTCAGTCCCTTGGGTGGATATAACTATGGTTTGAGCAGGGTGAATAGTTTCCTTAGTGGCTGCACTCAGGGATACACTCCTAGCGCAGTTGGAGGCTATGGAGTTAGGATAGATGGTAGATTCAGCCCTGCTAGCCGAGGTGGGTTTCCTGCATTTGGTTCTGGTTATGGAAGGGATGTAAATTTTGAGCCCGCACTGAGCCCTAGTTATGGGGGAAGTGCAACTTTTATCAACAATCTCAGTTATGGGCGAGGAGTGAACCCTTACTATATTGGCAATACAAATAGGTTTTCTAATTGTGTAGGATCTGAAGCAGGCAATGGAGGTAGTACTTCGTTTTTCAGCTCAGTGAGTAGGAACTTCTGGGGAAATGGCGGGCTTAACTATAACACCAGTTCTGCAGGTTCTGGTGCATGTGTGGGATCTACAAGTGGAAGTTTTGGAGGAAGCACTATTGGAAGTAGTGGGGTTAATTGGGATTCTTCACCATTTTCAGGACAAGGTGGAGGAAATAATTTATCCACCAGCAGTCTGAATTTTGGCTATCGTGGTGGTGATGGCAGTTTACATTTGGGCACAGGTGGCTATGGAAGGAACAGTGGAAACACTGTGACCTCGGGATCATCATATAGTGCATCCAGTGGTGCTTTTGATGGAGTATTAGCTGACCTTTATGGTAGAGGTTCTGATTATGCAGAATCCACTTGGCAAACATCAAATTCGGACCGAGAAGCATCAGATTCCTTTGCTTATGGACTTGGGAATGCCACTTCAAGTGCTCCAGTTAAAAGTTCTCCTAGTTTTGTTG
This sequence comes from Erythroxylum guanchezii, assembly GCA_025629825.1. Classification (NCBI taxonomy): domain Eukaryota; kingdom Viridiplantae; phylum Streptophyta; class Magnoliopsida; order Malpighiales; family Erythroxylaceae; genus Erythroxylum; species Erythroxylum guanchezii. Next base: position 11,041,252 of record JAOTAX010000004.1, on the reverse strand, counting down.
GTGGTTGTAGTGTAAATAAAAGACAGTCAAGTAGAGGTAAGAACTCATGAAATGTTCTCTGTTTCTCCGCATATTATGAACTTGTGGTATCTTATTATTGAAAATGAACTGTTATGAACGTTCAAAAGGTTTCTGCTATGCTAGTGTGTTGGATTCCAGAAACTTTCATTCGGTTGCAATATCATGTCCAAATGTTTATTAGAACCTTTATGTCTTTGAATCATTAAGGAATTAATTCTAGGTTGGTTTCCCATTTCAAGAACTGTTGCACTATAGACTTTGATTGCTGACTTCTGCTCTAATGCAACAATTCATTGTTATGATGTTGGACCAATAATGTTGCTTTACATTGTGGCACGAAAATGGAATCTTGTTCAGGCATTTTGTTCAGTTGCTGAACAATTTAACAATTCTATAAATTGAATGACAATCAAGGTTACATAGGACAAATTCATGTTGACTTCTTTGGCTGAGATATAAATAAAAGAATAGCAGCATTGGGTCAGATAATAATTTTCAAGGAGATGTCATCTATCAAGCATTGAATCTACCTGAATTCTTGCAGTTCTGTTATACTCGGGAGGCCTAGGTGCTATCCTTCTGAGTAGGGTTGGCATTGGATCGGCCCCAGCCCCCAGTCCCTTCTATGCGACCATAGCCTGCTTGGGCATTGAACAAAATGATATCATTTCAGGACAGGCCGGGCCTGGACTGCCATCCCTACCTCTGAATGTGAAACCAAGTTAAAACTACACTTGTTTGTTTTCTAGATCTTTACTTACTGATGCTAGGAGTTCATGTTGTATTTTCTCTAATTTTTGAACCACCGTTTTTCAGTTTTAGATTGACAAAATCAGTCTACTTAACGCCCCAGAAAATGAAGGATAGATATGATATACATATGTTGATAAAATGACAGAAAAATGGATCCAATATATTATCTATCTGTTAGATGACTCCTTAATATTTTACTTTCCTTAGTCAAACCTTTTCTTTTTTATTCTGGACTACTTTGTTAGCCATTGTCTTCACTTGTAATGACCATCAGGTTCTCTCATGTCTTTTTGGTCCACTATCCATAAATGTAACTTAATCAATTGGATTTGAATGGTTTGTCGTTGTTGGTGTTTAATTCATCCATTTCATGATTGCTGGTATTGAAATGTATTTCAACTGGCAAATTTGCCTACTGTTATCATACATACTCTAGCATGACGGCTCCTGTCCATGGTAGTGCTCTTTTACCAAGACATGTATCTTGACTAGATCTCTATGGTTAAATGCAAGAGGGAAAACTGAGATCTTTAGGTTTATGTTTCATTTGGTTGTGAAAATGCTTAATTATATGTTGAGTCGCCCTCTATTGACAAAGAGGCTCTATTTATGGTTCTGTTGTTTATGTATGCTTAGATTGACAACTACTATAGGACGAAGTTTTATTCACTTTTGTCCATTTATTTCATTTCCTTCATCTGTAGTTTGTAGCCTTAGTAATAATCATCATATGCACAACTGCACAGAAAGCCACACGCACAAACATTGGGAACTGCACAGACAGCCACACTCACAAACATTGGGAACCTTTACGTGGTGCATCAAATCCAAGTCTCACTTCAACTGCTGTTGATCAGAATATTCAGTTTTTCTGATTTGTTCCTTTAACTTCGTTGTTAGTCTCCCAAACATGAAACTGTATTCATTTCACTTGTAATCTTATATGAATACAAGCAGTACATAATGCCTATCATTTCAAATATCACTTCCATGACATTGAACCTTGTTTTGTTGACTCCTTAATAGAAACACCTCTAGAAAATTTTAATACTATATGTGATATAAATCTGATTTATGGTTCTGACTTTCATGGTTGGTTTGCGGCATAATAGCTTGAACTACCCAAGTATTGATTTAGGGTATGAAAGCAAATCATGTTTTGTATCTGTGGAAGTACTTGTATCTTTTGTATCAATTTAAATACCCTGCATATTTGCTGGCAACTCATTATCATCACTGCTACGCTTTTATTTCTTGATTTTGCATTGAACAATGCATTGATATCTTTTAATTCTAGTGGATTCTTGATTTAACTTGGTCCAGGAATTGCTGCCTAGAAGGTCCTTTTGGTTTTCAAGAAAATGAAATTTGGAGAACAGATGAACAGAAGATAATTTCCGCATTCTCTCCAATAGTATGTTGCAGTTAAAGTGAGGAGGTAGAAACATAAGGAATTTTGTGTTAAGGTTTTTGGATTAACCTTTTAGGATTTTGTTTTTGGAGTTGTAAAATCAGCTTGCGGGATACAGATGGAAATGTACTGTGCGTCTCTGTTGAGGTAGCGATACAAGAAGATCATCGAACTATTTTTCCTAGTTTAAATGTTGTGAATTATGTGGCGGAAAGTGTTGATTCTTGTCAGGTATAGTTTTTGTATCAATTATCCCATTGTTGGGTTTCCTTCTGTAGAATGCACTCAAGCTCTCGTTGATTTGACTATTGTGAAATATTGAAGGGACACCCATACCCATGCCCATCTAGGTTCTCATGAATAACTTATCCCATTATTTTTCTTTTACGTGAAAGTAACGATTTGAGAACGTGCTGTTTTCGTATGGGCTAAAACCGAGAGCCGCAACAGCCCATTGTACAACCTTTTGAGATAAACAATTTTTTATATTTTGACAAAAAATTTGATTTAAATATTTTTAAAAAGAGAAAAAAAAAATCTCAAAGTCAAAGTGCCGTTTGACTATGGAAAAAAACGTATTAAATTCAAAATATATTGTTTGATCCCTTGAAAGTATTAAAATAAGATTACACTTGAATATTCCTCATCCTTACTTCGTTTGACTTATTCTTCATTTTGATGATTTTTAAACTCGTGATTTTAATTTAAATTACTAACATCTTGAAACCACGCTTTGGGAAATGACCTTCATGGTATATGATGTCTTGGCTGAATTGACTTTAATGATTTCCTTATCTCACATTTGCTTGATGCTCTATTTAAAGATTTGCATTTGAATTTGGGCAACTGGAATTTCTATCCTAAGTTGGGCTCTTGTTAGGTTAGGCTTGGTTTTGACAGGATTGGGGTGGGATATGAACTCATGCTAAACAGTGATGTCCTCTATATAGACTCAGATTAACCAAAGGCTTAGACCACTTATTATCCATGCACATCATAGTTTTGAATTCGTTTTGTACCCGACGCGACATCATCAAATATTCCAATTCGATCTTAAAGGGTGTGGTTGAGTGACAAAGGACTCATCCATCCTTAACCAAAGGTCAAGGGTTCGATCCTTTGCTTTGGGTATGGAGCAGCTTTAAATCCTTGGGCCAGCTGTTCCACCCTGTGAGGTGCTTTCCCATCAACGAGGGGATTAATCACTAGGTCCGCTGGTGGATACCCTGGTCAAAGACCAAAAAAAAAAATTCCAATTCGATTTTTTAAATCTCCATAGCCAATAATTAATGTGAATTACGGCAAGTGGGAAGGAAAGCCTATCGCTAACTCTAAACTAAAGCCTTGTTTGGTTTGATGTAAATTAATAGAACGAAACGGAATGAAATAGAATAGAATGGAACGGTTCATAATGGAATAAAATGTAATATAGTGAAAAGTTGTTTGTAAAGGATGAAACAGTTCATAATATAATGTAGTGAAATATTGTTTGGAAGATAGATGGAACGGAAAAAAATGTATAATAAATGACTATTATACCCCTTATATTAAAATGGATATTGCAGGAGGTTTAAGGATATAATTTTAAAATAGAAATTATTTCCAATTAAAAAGTCATGATTCTGATTTTAAATTTTTTATATAATTTCTATTTTAAAGAAATAAAAATTTTATAATTTTATAATTAATTATATACAATTTATTATTAATTATATGAAAATATTATTATTAATTATTTAAATTTATTTAAATTTATGATAATAAATTTTATTTTATTCTATTATATGTGATTTATATTTAAAAATATGTGATTTATATTTTATTTATTTAGAAATATATACAACTAAAACCATTATAATCAAAATTCATAACTCATTTGGTCAATTAAGATTTTTCCTGGAACACACTTTTAGGTCAACTTTTCATGATAAATCTGACAATGAAAATGGAATAATTTGAAAACAGTTTCTTTTAGAAAATTGTTCTCCTATCTCTTATAAGTTTTTAGTTTAACCAAAAATATTCAATTTGGTTCAGTATTCCAAAAGTTATGCTCCAAATAATTCGGACTGTTCATAAGCTAAAACAATATTCTATAATCAACTTTAATTCAAAATTTAGAATTCTAGAGACATAATTAAAAATTGATTTCTTTAGACAATTTGTAGTCTTATGTCTCTAATTTACTCTAAATCAAAAATCATTTCATTCGGATAACTATAGATTAAGATATTGTCAAAATATCGAAGCAAGTTCAATGAAAATACTCATTCATTAGTTTTCCAGATTTCCCCATCATTTTGGTCCCACATTTTTCACTCAATCTCTCCCAATTGATTTCAGATGGTTATAATTTTTGATGGAGGTGTAAAACAAGTGTTTTGAATCTAATGGTTCAAGTCCCATGTCATTTGGAGGTCGAGAAAACAAGATATGGCCAAAAGATCAAAAGGTGTTCGAGTTCACAACGGATCTCAAAAGTTTATCTTCCAAAAGTGAGATTGTGCAGAAGCACGATCGTGATTCTTCTTCTCCTTTCGAGTCTCTGTAAAATTTTCTTCTTCTTCTTTTCTTTTTAATCAACTTATCTAACTCATCTCAACCACATTTTTGACTTCCATGCAACCCAACACATTCAAAAACAGATAAAAAACAAGGAATAAACACTAAAGCATTCAGTAGAGAACTTTGTCTCTGTTCCTTGTCCATCACCGAATATTGAGTTGTCATTCTTATTGGTTGAAATTGAGTTACTCTTACTACTGGGAAGAATAGTTGAATCAAGTGTTTGTTGTTGGTGTTTTTACGGTGTAAATATATACATGCATGAGGAGTTTAAATGATGTGTAGTTTTGGTGATGAATAAACTAGATGATGGATTTGTAAAATAGAAATTGTTTAAAAACTGTATGAAGTAGATTTTGGTTAGAGATTTGTGAAAGTTTACATAAGTTTGTTAAAGTTTACGTAAGTTGAAGTAGAAATATATGTACTCTATTCTGGTTTTGAGAAAGAAGAATATGGTTATAAGTTGATGTACTGTTCATGCATAAATATGTGAAGCGTTAACATAAATGAATTTGAATGAGTTTAGAACTAATTCAAATTCATGCATGAAGTGTTAAGGTGATGCAGTTTTATGGGAAAAGCATTAAAATGAAAAGTTTACGATGAAATGAAGTTGTTAATGAAAATGAGAAATGCAGAAAAAATGAAAAGTGCAGGAATTGGTGAATATCCGTATATGTTCTATTTTTAGTGTTAGTATGTAATCTTGAATTTTGATCTGTTGTGGATGATTTTGAACTATAATAGGAGTTAAATGAAGTGAAAGAGTAGATAAAAGTGAAAAGATATGCATCAGATGAAAGTATAAGAAAATGGAAAATTACAGTAGAGAGAGAAAATAAAAACGAAGTTTCAGATTTTTGAAATTTGGAGTGTAAGTTTGAATTTGATTTATTGAGAGATTGTATTGGGTATAGACAAGCATAATAGATAACTTTGAAGTGATTAAGTTGGAAAAGGAATGAGAAATCTGGAAAAAAAAAAGGAAGAAGAAAAAGAAGAAAGCAGGTCAAGGACGATCGCGACTTCGCAGGTTTTTGGTTACACAAGGTAGCGTGGCCTAGCTGAAAGCGGACAAAAAAGCTATTCCCATAGCCTTACGTAGGCTATTACATGCTTGAATATCCTATACCATTTGATGATCTTACAGATCTCATGAATTCACTTTTACCAGAATCTCTAAGTAAAGAGAAAAAGATATGGGATAAGTAGTCGGACTTAACTTCGGTTCCTGTAACCAAGTTTTTCTTTCTTATTCCTTGTGTATTTTTTTTCTTATTTAATCCAAAATGAAGTGGGGGGCAAAGTGTTACTTTTACTTTGTCTACACGATCACGACTAAAAGGCAAAACTCGTGATCGAGCGTTCAATTGTTTTTTTGGAAGAGTTTATTCTAAACATTCTTCAATCTTTTTGTTATAACTTCTTCATCCGATATCCAAATGACTTAATTCTTGAACCCGTGACCAAGTCTTTCAGCTCCTCTTCTGCTTCCCCGCCAATAAACAACACGAGAAGAATGAGAAGTGGTAGAACACAGAACACGGAAAGAGAAGTCTTAAAAAGATAAGCTTGTGTACAGTAAGCGCCTTTTAGACAAGGGGTTGAAGGTGGGTAGAATGCATTAATAATTCTATGATGAAACTAAAAAGTTTCAGATATAAAGAAACCAAACCACGTTAGGCGACTGGTAGTCACTCCAAATAGTGGTCTAAGTTAGCGTTAAAAAGGTTTGGGAAGGGTTAATTAATCAGAGAGATAGACAGCTACTGCATCTAATTCCTCAATTGCTTCCCAGTAGACGAAGAAGAGGAGTAAAACAAAGCCCACCAAAGACAAATCAATGTAAATGAGTTTGGGTAGAGTTAGAAGAAATAATTGGTAAGAAGAATTAGAGGGTCTATTATGTAGTATGTATTTATTAGTTTACGTTCTATCCTAAACTCTTCGAATCGGAAGTTTCTTATTTTAACTATTTAGGATGGAATGGAACGTAACATAAAACCCTTCGCTTCTATTCCATTCCATTTTATTTTATTATAAAATTTTCAAACAAATGATAAAAGTATGTTACATTTTATCCCTTTTTATCCCAAACCATTCAACCAAATAGGGCCTAACTCTGCTATTCGTTTTGGGCAACCAAAAATCCTTTTGCAATTGAAACGACCATCCTAATGCAACAAATTTGGACTTAATTAGGCCCGTAACAACACAACGGAAGGTTAGACTTGGAGGATTATAATTATGAAAAGGAGAACAATAAAACAGCCTGCAAGTGGCCCAGTGAGAGAGATCCTGGCGTCGTTAGTCGTTACTCTGATACTGGAAGCGTGGCGATGAGTTTTGAAGGAGAGAGAGTGATACTTGTACCCTACATGGAACCCCACGTTCCAAAGTACCATCAGTGGATGCAAGACCCGGCTCTGCTCCAGGCGACCGGATCGGAGCCTCTCTCTTTTGAGGATGAGTACCGTATGCAGCTCTCCTGGACCCAAGACCCCCTCAGTTCTCTCTCTTTGCTTCTTTTATATTTCTTTCTTTCTCTCATCATCTAATTTGCCCTCTTCTTTTTTTATATTTATTTTCGACTGTTAGTGAATTGGCATGTTTTGATGGGTAATAATGAGTTTTGCAGAGCGGACTTTTATCATACTGGATAAGGACCTTGTGGAAGGCGATTTTGTTCATGGACAGCCCCATGTGGAAGGTCTGTCTTAGTTCCTTGATTGTGTGACGGAAATCTTAGTTTGTTTGGCGTTCTGGACCATTGATGGATGTTGTTCATAATTGTGGATAACGGACAAGTTTTCCATAATTTGCTATTGGAGGGGACTTTAAAAAGACAATGTATTTTAAATATCTCGAAGACTTTAGCATTCATGTAATTTCATTGAAATATCATAAAATTTCTGTACTGTGAGTAGCATTGGCAATTCAAATTTAGAAAATTACCCTTGTGCTTGTGTAGTAAGTAATAGTAATTGATAAATCATCCGAAATATCTCAATTAAATATTATATGCTATTTCCCAGCAATGGTCGGTGATGTAAATGTTTACTTGAATGACTTGGATGATCCTCAAGTGGCAGAGGTTGAGATAATGATTGCTGAATCCAAAAGGTACTTTTCCTTCTTTTCATGTCTTTTTGTGTATTGTGTT
>JAOTAX010000004.1:10992159-11004539 GCA_025629825.1 Erythroxylum guanchezii | reverse complement strand
TATGATACATCATTAACAATCTTAATTTCTTCCCAATCAATCACTGCAAGTACTCTCACGTCTTACTCTAACCCATCCTGAACTTTGAACTATAGGAACTATGATTGGTACTTATTCAATAAGTCATCAATTTCTTCCTATATCATCTCCACGCATATTATTCACATAAGCTTAATAGTTCCATTTGTCATGATAATCCCATTGTTAGGTGTGCACTCACAAGGGCAAATCAACCTAAACTCATCAACTTTTTCATACATCGCTATTATCATCTCATCTTCGAATTGTCATTTATTTCATGTCACACCTATATATTCTCAATCAATTTATAATTATAGGGGCATAACCCATATGAAACTTAGATCTCCATTCCACAGATACGTTCTCATACTAAATCATAAACTCTTATATCGATAATCACACAACCATTCTAGGTCCAAGTTTGACCTTTCAAGGTCATATCAACTTGGCTTATACACCTTAATCTTATCATTTCTACTTACATCCTTATTTTTCCTCAAACAATCTATGACAGTGGATTCACTTTTATATCACATTAGAGGACGTATCACCAGAACGCAATATTAATTTCATATTCACTAATACATCCACCGATACAGGTACACTGAATCTTTAGCTGTTATATCCATCCATATATTATTTCTTTTTCCCATATATATATATACATATATATATTGAGTGATATAGGATGCGTCATAGGCATCCCATATCGACTGGAGAGGAGAATGAAACATGCTTTATAAGGATGTGGAAACCTCTCCCTTGCAGACACGTTTTCCATGCCCTAACGTCTCGGATCCCATCAAAACTCCGAAGTTAAACGTGCTAGGGCCAGAGCAGTACCAGGATGGGTGACCTCCTGGGAAGTCCTGTGGAAACTTTTCATCCCTTCCCTACGGGTCAGAAAGGGAAAAACAAAACCGTACGGGTGCGAGGCCCAAAGCGGACAATATCTACAAGCGGGTGGACGCGAGGCCCGAGAGGCCGAGGTCCTACACTCCTACAATTATCCATGGGTCCTTTATACTGGCTCCTATTTTAATTAGGCTATCCCACAAATCCGATTTCTAAAATTTGTGGTTAAACCATATATGATTGAGATTTGAATACTTATATTTGTAATCTTCCTCTTCACTTGGTGATGGATCATTTGTTGTTCAGTCAAGATAGATTGAACTTCAACTTCTCTAAAATCAAAAGCCACAAATATTCTGCCATTATAGTGGCACTTGTGATTTGAAAGGTATTCCCATTTATCCCTAAAAAAATACTGAGTAATGTTACTGTTCTCCTTTCTTCTCATCTCTAAGAGTAGTATTAAAAAAAGGCTTATATTCTTAAATGTAATCTGCAACCATTGTTTGTTTATTCAGGCTATTAAACCCTATAATATTCCAAATCAATAGGGACATTATTTCTAGGAAGTAAGAGACTTCTTCTTCCTTTTCAAGCTCTTCCTTGTCACTCTCATGAAGTTAAAGTCGAAATCTACTTCTTTTAGAATTTCAATCAGGTTTACAACTTCCTAAGGTGGAGATTTAGTTCCATTTTCTACTATAATTCTCTGGGAAGTCCTAAGTGTACACTGGATGATCTGAGTGTCATCACTCTTCCTTACTTCCTGTGGGTTATAGTAAGTCCTGTGTTCCTTCCCTATCCATTGTATCATTTATTTTCAGCTCCATTTCCTTCACATTTTCATTTGGAGTTAGATCCTCTACCTTCTTATCATCCGCTTGATACAGTTCACTATCTTCTCCAATCTTGAAAATTCCCCCTGTAAGAAACCATGTCTATTTTGGTTTAGTGCTTCATGGCTTCCATTTGTAGTTAAAAATCACTTGATCCTCAAATAATGTTCCCCTCTCATCCATTCGCATAATTTTTATAATGGGTATCATTTTTGGAAGATCTTTGGAAGCCTCCATCAAAACACACATGATGGCAAATCTAACTCTCTTCATGATTGCTATAGTTTTATCCAAGCATAAGGGGTGCCCTATAAAACTCCCTACGTGAATCAAAACCTTTGTAGTGCATTACTCTAAGGGTATGTTATGTATGCAACCCAGATAGGAATCTACTTTTGCCTTAGATCCTTAATCCTAATACCAGGCTTCCATTCCTGTAGAAGTAAGGGTTTGCAGTTATAATGCCAAGGCCCCATTTCCAAGATTCTATTTGCTAGTTAGGAAAAGTTGAATCTAAATAGGAATATGTTGTTGTCATTTAGTAATACTTCTTAGAGTCTCATGTTTGTTCACTACTTGGTAGCTTAGTTGTACATGGCTTAAAAGGAGGGCCTCTTGTCCATAAAGAATCTAATGAGAATTACCTCCCACGTCCTCATTCCTTCCTTAAGTGTATCTAAATCTTGCGATACAATAGTTTTACCTTCTTCTAGTTTTGGTGGGCAGAATTAAAGCTTGAAATATGAGGAATCATCATCCATAACTTGCTTCTATGTCTTCTTGGGAGGGTTATATACTAGTAGATCATTCCTTAGTATTGCTAGCTGTCCACTTATCATGAGAAGGGTTGCTTGTGTCAAAATGGCTATTATGCAGGAGGAAAAGGCCAATTTGATCAGAGTTTTTGGTAGGGTCTTTTAGTAAGGGAGGAAAGTCTTTACTTGTCAGAACCAAGTTTGACATTGTTATATTTAGCGAGTGGTTAATAACCAATTTTTTTAATGTAGGGAAGGAAGACAACTGTGTAAACACCGAGATGTTTCAGCTTATATTCCTACTAATGGAGAGGAAAACAAGAAAGAAGCTGGGGATTCAAGAAGAGAGTGAGAATCAAGAAAGGAAAAGGAAAGGAGATGAGGTCACAAGAAGCGAGAAGTAGATGTTAGCTTGGGCGGATCAAAGATGAGATTGAGAAACAACGATAAAGACATAAGAAGGTTTAAGAAGGATAGTTTAGGTGTCGTTAGTAAGCAGTTTAGGCGATTAATGAGAAGGAAGGGCCTTTCTCTCTAGCCATTTTGTCGTTCCACGTCAACAATGGACATTAAAAAGCGGAGTTTGGAAGTAGTTGTCACAAGAAACAAGGGCCTTTCTCTCTTTATAATGTGAAAATCATATTGTATTTTTCTTATATTATAGAGGTCATTTTGTAGCTATATTTGGAGCAGGAGAGCAGCAAAATAGGAAGAAAGATGAAAAGTTGTTATTAAGTGTTGGGCAGCAGTTATTGTCTTGCTTACAATTTTCTATCATTGTTTATTGAGTGCTGGTCATTCTTACAATGACATTTTTAGTTTTTCAACCTTAGAATCTAAGGTTGAAAACCGGACCAGACCGGACCGGCCGATTCGACCGGTGACCGGTCGGCTATCCGGTCCAGTTCACTCCTAAAAATCAGACCTTAATTGAACCAGTGAGAACCGGTCAATTGACCGGTCGAACCTGGTTCAATGAATTTTTATTTTTTAAAATATTTTTTAGATTATTTGGTATATTTTTGTATTTTTTAATATTACTAATATTATATATAATTAAATATAATTATTGCATAATTATGACGTCACACCGGTTCGAGCGGTAGTTGAACCGGCCGAACTGGTCAAACAGGTGACCAGTAAGGCCTCCGGTTCGATGTGCGATATGGGTTTCAAAACCTTGCCTTAGATAAATCACGGGGCGGTAGTTTTCATATAGAAAGATAAAAAGAGAGGAGATTCTATATATTTATACATTTATATGCATTATTACAAATAATAATTTTTCTTAACTAATATTGTTTGTGATGTTGAAATAAATTCTAGTTTAGACTATTTTCCTAAAATCAATTTAAATTCATGAAATATTCTCATTCCCAAAATTCAATAGATCAAGAATGATGATTAAATGAAATAAGAAAAATGGTCATATTGAACCATAATGTTTTTACTAGAATTTAATTTAAATTAAAAAATTTTAATATATTAAAAAATTATAACATTTTAAAATTGTTTTATTATTTTAATATATTAAAAAATTATAACAATTTAAAATTGTTTTATTTGTACTCTAATTTAGCATCTCCATTGGCCCTTGGTTACAAAAAGTATACACGATATATTTATTTTTTTCTGTGAGCTCCTTGCAAATTTGTAACTTAGGTTACATTTTTGTTTTTATCGAATGACATCATTTTAGATTTTTCTCAAAGGTTGTTGTCTAGCTTGAATTTATAAATAAAAAGTAGGAAAATATTTTACCTTCACAGTCCCATCCAACTCTTTGGTTCCATTCCCATTGCTACTGTCTACGTCTTTGAACACAAATAGGCCATTGAATATACCATAGTAAAGTTGGTCGTCTTTGCCAATTAAGCTATTTCTGAAGGAGGAGAGAAAATAGGCTACAGAGCACATCACAACCATGCTTAGGATTAGGTACTTGTTAGCAAGTTTGCACTCAATGTTGTTTGAGAAAGAAGGTATAAGTGCTTGGAAGGCAGGGACTATGGCTGTTGGTACTAGTAGGTTTCTTAGGTTTGTGAGTGCAACAGACTTTTGTTTCATTCGACTGGCACTCTAAGGGGGAGTGTTTGGGGTAGTGGTGGGTTGTCTATTGACTATTGGTTACAAAAATGGATTAGTCATTTGGAAAGTAAAAAATGATATGAAATTTGGTAAAAGTAAATGTTTTTTCTCACCAGTCACATAACTAACATACGTATATGTTAAGGGCTAAGAGGAAAAAGAAAAATATTAGGTATACTTTTATAATAAAAATTGAAGGAAATGTTAACTTATAATTAAAATGGATGTTTATAAAAATATTAGAGTTTTTTTAGAAGTGCTTAAAAATTTTAACTTAAATTAAATTATATTTGCTTCCTTTTGTTTAGTATTATTGTGATTACGAGATTAATTTAGTTGGCTAATGCTTTTTCAAGCAGCATTCAAAGCATTCAGCTTCAACCTAATACCCTTTACCACTGGGATGGGATTTTTAAATTATTCAAGGGAAACGGTCAACTCCTAGATAATACATATATGTATTCTATCCATCTGCAAGGTTCTTTAGTAAACCTATGCTCCATTGTTAAACTGGAGATCAGGAGGATGTTTTTACAAGATAAACTAAAAAAATCTGAACTAAAGCAATGGAAGCCAAGCTACCTGGATAACCAAGTATGCTTGTATATATATGTTTCTGGATATGCTTTTGCCATGTATCACTGTTTACAAACTCCATAAAATAAATAATTGGATTAACGAGAAACTCGGAAGCTTACTCCTATTTGACGAAAAAAAGAAGCAGCTAAGCTAAATAAGACAAGCTGTGTTCTCCATTTATTCACCAATATTACCAATTAAATATTCTTCATCTTCTTTGGCCATAGTAACAGGCAAGCATGCAAGAATCAATGGCTACAAAAATGTAAAGAAAGGGTTATTAAAGAAAAGGGAGGTTTGAAACTAAAGCCGCAGAAGGCATGCGCCGAGACAAGCTCCTGCTTGTTATCTAACTCCATTTAAGTGGCAGCCCATTCTTTACGGATGTCAAAAGTATAATTAATCTCCAAGTAGCACTTTTGATCATCATCAACAAACTGAGAACGTCAGAAAAGAATCGTAAGACAAACAACAGACTGTAAACGAAAGAATAATTAAAAATGATTTTAAACCATTGCAATCTTGCACTAAATTTATGACGATGACAAGGGTAGGACTAATATCATTAGATTGCATGTCAACGTCAAAAAGCGACAAGACAAGCACCTGAAAAATATAAGTAGAATGATGGAAATATTCAGTAGAAACAAACCCTGGATTTTGCTGTATAAGATCCTCTAGCAAAAAGACCAGATGGGGTGACCTCTTCAGGCATTACATGTGTGTAAGCCTCCGGTTGAGGACTGAAAGTCCCGATCATCTCTTTTGTGCTGTCCACTGAAATGACATTCATATTTAAATAACATCCAAGTGTTCATATTTAAAATTAGGCTGGTCACTAGCAGCTCACCCTTCACACCAGTTTTCCAGACATTGTTGGTGTACTTGAGTCCAGACACAATGTTGTTGCTGACTTTGAAAGAGAACTTTAAGTTATATTGGCATCCTTCTTTCAATGTGAACCATGACCCCTTGGGCTTCCCATCTTCCGGAATAGAAAGGACAATGTCAGCCCTCCCAGGAGATATGATAGACAGCTCAAGAAATTTCACTTCAGGATCAAGAGTCTCTGCAACCAATTTCACAAACAGAACAAAGTCACCTCAGTCTAGTAATATTCTTTACCAAAAAGAAAACAAGCCACATACTCACCTAAACCATTAAAGTTTCTGAATATCTCATCCTTCTAGCCTGTTTATGGAATAATTGTTTCTCACAATAAAGCATATGAGCACATGGTTAACAATCTGGACTTCAAAATTATGGGAAGAATATTCTTTTGATTTTTGATTATTTAGCATTTGAATTTTTTTAAAAAAAAACTTAGCGTCCGAAATGCTGCAAGGGGCCTCAACTAATAGCTCGCTCACTATAATATTTATGGCTAAACTGTAAACAACCAATAAAATAACCATAAGACCCAAGATACGCTGGCAATCCAATCTTTCTGAGACTAGCAGCAAGTCAAGATAGGACAAATATTGAAACCAGTGCATAAATTTTTTTGGCACATATTAATATATTATAGTAAACAATTAAAAGGAATTTGTCTGCAAGCATATATTGGAAGAAAAATGTCCAGACCTGCAAGGCCCTTATACATAAAACAGTCTTTAGTTATGGAGACATAAGTTTGAACAGTACCTCCAATATTTTCAAAATCAACGCTTCCAAGAAGCTGTTCCTTCCATTTCCTGAGACTCTCATCATCCTGAATTCTCAAATTCCAGGAAAAAAAAAATACATTATCAGTTATCACCAAATACATAGTTTCAAAAATGAACTCTCCTTTTAAACTAAATTGCAGGAGAGGGGATGTGACTGATCACCTTATCCTTTTCAAGCTGTTCTTTGAGGGTGTACTGAGGACCAAGCTGAATTTTATGGCTTCCCTCTTCATCTTCCTCATCCTCAGTTGCACACAAAGAAGTTTCACTTGCATGCCTCCTCATTCCAACTCTTCCTCCGTCATTCCCCTGTTCGTCAGCAGTTTTTGTTTCCAAATCATCATTCCCCTCTCCTACTACTTCCTTCTCTTTGTCTTCTAACCCCATGTTACTAGAACTTGACACGGCTCCAACAGTCAAAGACATCATCTCATTAATGGTAACAAGCTCTGCTCACCACACAAACAAAAGAAAACTACAACAGAAACAGAGATTACATGAGAAGATGGTTAGTTATGCCAATGACAGGAGATAAAAGATATTCTTTAGTAAATCGAAAATGGGAGCATAGAAGATAATTAGAAAGTGAAAAGGCACTTTGTAGGATGTCAAAAGGAAAAGGGGTCGATAAAGGCAAAGATTATCGGTTCCTAGTATACGGAGATCCAACAAGATAAAAGGGCCGCCACAAAGAGAGCAAGAAGACAAAAGAGAAACTGGATTAGTCTTGTATCCTAGCTTTAGCTTAGCTTTTTAGGTGGTGGTAGGTTGGTGTTCAAATTAAGCAAAAAACCAACGGAAAAAGGAAGAGGCAGAGTGGTAGTGACATGAAGAAAAGGTCGTGTGGTGATCCGAAAGATGAGAGAGGTGCAGCCAAATATATGGAAGGTCAAGTCAAGTAGGAGAGAGTGTTAGTGCTAAGTCATCGCCTAAGATTAAGGAGCACAATTATATTTGACTTTGACCCTTTCTTTCTATAAAAGAATAATCATGGCAATCCAAAATATGCACGATGCTCCTGTCTATAATTAAAATGTTAATAACTATTTTTAATTAGTGGCCTGTCTCCTTTGTTTTCTAATTTTATTTGGCCGTGAATTCTTCATGTATAGTTTTTGTTGCGCCAAATGAGTGTTAAAAACCTAGGCTATCTCACTTATAAGCAGTGTTTTGAAATTCGGACTAGTTATTGAACCGGAGGCTTTACTGGTTACTGGTTTGACCGGTTCGATCGGTTCAACTACTGATCGAACCGGTGTGACGTCATAATTATGCAATAATTATATTTAATGATAAATAATATTAAAAAATAAAAAAAAATTGATTGAACCAGTGATCGGATCGGTCAATTGATCGGTTTTGACCGGTTCTCAATGGTTCAATTGCATACCGATTTTTATGGGTGAACCGGACCGAATAGCCGACCGATTACCGGTCAGACTGGCCGGTCCGGTACGGTTTTTAAAACCATGCTTATAAGTATACGAGATAATTATAATTGAATACCCAGGGTCATCTCTTAAGGAGATGAAATTGGTCCACTCAAATTAACTTTAAATAAAAACAAATGCAATCTTAAACATTCTAATTCAATTTGTTAAGAAAAGAATTTAAATAAAATAAAAGTAAAGTAAAGTAAACTAATTTAATTAGAGGCAAAGAACAATTTGATTAATCAATGTAGTAATCTCTTAAGAAATTAGTTTCACTAATTTAATCTCCTATACATGACTAACGCAAATTGACTGAATAATTGTCTTGCTAAAATTAACAATTACGTTTTAAAATCAAATAAAGTAATAAACTAGTCTAACTTTCGTATTTGACAAGTCTATTATCCAAATCAATTATTTAAACCCAACTAATAATTACCCACTTAAGTTAATGTATTTCTAATTGATAACTTAAGAGTCTATAATTTCTTGATATAATATTAATCTTTTTCTCTCAATTCTTTGTTTAATATCAAAATAATGCAAAAGCTAGACACACTACAAAATTCAAGAACTCTTGAACGAATAAGAGTTGGTGGTGATTGTCTTGGCTGATGTTGCCCTCTGTTTTTACCCCACTGGCTTTGCTCTCGCTCCTTGGCTTCAGCTCACACTTTTTGCTCACAATTGTGGTTACATTTGAGCCTTCTGTCACGATCATGGCAAGCAGGCCACGATCGTGGGCCTTGTCCTAGGCTTCTGTCATGATTGTGGCATATGTGCCACGATCGTGGGATGACTCCATTGCTTCTGTCACGATCGTGGCACATGTGGGTCGTTGTTTCGGTCCTAGTATGTCTGAAACTTCTCCGTTCCTCGATGTTGACCTTGAAATATTAACAAACACATAAAGGTACCCTAAAAATATGATAATTAAGCTCAAAAACTTGCACTAACCCATAAAACACTTCAAACATAAATAATTAGCAAACTAGCACAATTCTAACCCAAACGCATAATAAACAATTGAATTAACAATAAAATATGTATCAAACTAAACCCTAAAATATGATGCAATTCACACTTATTAATATCCCCACACTTAAACGTTTGTTTGTCCTTAAGCAAACAAAACAACAAACACACAACACATAATGAAGTAATGAGATAATGATTTCAACTTCATGAAATAAGTTTAATT
Organism: Erythroxylum guanchezii; assembly: GCA_025629825.1. Classification (NCBI taxonomy): domain Eukaryota; kingdom Viridiplantae; phylum Streptophyta; class Magnoliopsida; order Malpighiales; family Erythroxylaceae; genus Erythroxylum; species Erythroxylum guanchezii. The sequence goes on along the minus strand of JAOTAX010000004.1, from coordinate 10,995,104 downwards.
TAAAGCACAATCATTCAAGTCATCTCAAATCATTAACAAAAAAAATCCGTAACTAGAGGCTTTGAACTAAATATACATATTAATTCAAATCCAAGTGTTAATTTATTTACCCTTTTCAATTGTACGCATACATTAATAATTTTTTTGTCATTCAAACTTTGTAACTACTCCTAAGTATGTTTTCATGAAAAGTCAAGCTATTACAAGTTCATTAGGTTTTTATTAGAAAACACTTTTTTATTTATTTTTATTATTATTTAAACAAGGATCTAGTCATTTACTCGGAGGCAAACATTGGTGATGAATGTCAATCTGGTTACTTGACTAAGTCATTTTTTATTAAACTGCTTGGTTGAAATATCATTATAGCCTTTTGACGTGGAAGCACACATTTATGATGCGTGTCGATCTGGTTACTCAGCTACATCACGTTCTCAACTAGCTACTAGCCTTATTCATAATTCAAAAGCCAGCATAATAATACTTTATTTAACATTAACAAACACTTTTTTTTTATATTTAATGCCTACCTTGTTGCTTTAGCTACTCGTTTTCATGAAAAAATACTAACAAAACTACTTAAGTCAAAAGACCTCAAATTATGAATGAATGTGACAATTTAGAGGGTTACAACACTAAATCCTAATTAAGCTTCATATTTAACCAAAGAACTCAGTTCACTAATTTTTGCGAGCTAATGATTCTCCACAACCTAATAGACTATGTTCAAAATTAAATAAATTTCAATCCATCTAAGCCATTGACACATTTACACGATTCACAAAATGCAATCTAATAACTATCATATAATATGCAAAACTCACATTCAAATAAAAACATATAACCCATCCCACACTTGAACAACACATTGTCCTTAATATGAGAAAGGGACAAAGAAACACATATGGAAAGAAGAAATGTAAAATTAAAGTAAAACAAAACGTAAATAAAGACATTAGGTGAAAAGAAAAGGGTTAGAACAAGACCTTATGGTGATGGAGGTAGGGAAGGTGTTGGAGGTGGCAATTGGATGCCTTAAGCCACGAAATAATGATGGATACGACGTATGTCTCGGCTCTAACATTGTTGAGTTCAGGCTATCTCCTTTGTTCTTCTAGAGTTCTTCACAAGTGTATCTGTGACTACCTTGGTGTTCACAGAGATTGTATCAAGCACTTTCTTCTAGCCTAGTTCTTATATTTCTTCTTCCTCCTTGGATTCTTCACTAGTTGAGTTCTCTTCTGCCTACTGAGGCAGCGTTGTACTCGAACTCGCCTGACTAGCCTTGATCTTCACATGCATCTTTTGGATGATATCCTACAGTTCCATGTTATGGGACTAGAGGATTTCAACAAGCCATAGATGATGATGAATTAGGACGTCTAGGAGATGGACAGTTAAACCACTACAGTCCACGCCATAATACTCAGCAATGGCAGAAACTAAGTACCTCATACCTAAATTGTTGCTCCTCTTGCACAGAGTTGCAACAAGAGCAACAATAGCGTTTAGCACATGTGTGGAGGTGCAAACTGGAATGTTGTGATCCATGCACTATAACATGAAGAGTTCCTTTGTTGAACACTTGTTGGTTTTGATTTATCAAAAACTAGTTGACACATGAATTTGTGCAATAACAAGTGCTCATGGGCCTTATGATGTTGTTGTGGGCATTTTTAGCATCGAATTGCTCTAACCTAGTGAGCTCATTCCAATAGCGAGAAGCATGAAAATCATCGTGTTGATCGATAATGGAAGATTAAAGGAACCCGCACATATTGCACATGATTTCGATGTTCAGTTCATAAGCTCATCCCTGTAGCCTGAACTACAATTCTTTAGGGTTCCTAGGTTCGTTAGTAAAGGAAGTAAAGAATTCTAGAGTAAGCTCCTTGTAAACAAGAATTGGAATTGTATGAATTTTGCCTACTGAATTCTTTCTATTATGTTCTCTACCCTATCACGCAATTCTAGCCTATTAAGCATATCAAAATCAAAACATTTAGGGACTACAATTTGTTTAACATTGAGGGATTGCAAACGAATATCTTCCTCCTCTGAGTAGATCGGGAAGGGTGCTCCGAAGTTCGTTGCCCTGTTCCTTCTCCCTCATCCCGAGACTTGGCTTCGTCCCGATGATTGTTCCCACTTTACTGATTGCTTAATGCGCGACATATTGGCTTGTTAGCAGGTAGAAGTTGGAAGAGACTGGAAATTTAAAATTTGGGTAAAGAGAGGTGAGAGTGTTTGGAGGTTCTAAACTTAGAGAGATAAAGTAAAAATAAAAGCGAGTGAAAAAATGAAGTTAGAAGTGAATATTTAGGTGGATAAAGGGTAAAATGGTAAATTTTGACTTTAAAAATCGTATGTTCCCTTTTTACCTTGCCACAAGCCACGATTCACCAATTTTAATATTTCTTCTTCTTTTGTTCTTATCCACTTCCCCGAAATCACTTCTTAACTATTTATGGCCCCTTTACCTCTCTTTGCTTACTTCCTCGATCATCAAACTCATGTCGAAGTCCTATACGTTCTCGATTTTATTTGGAAATAAAATAACCTAACTAAGAAATTCAACTATCTAAAAATCAAGGGAAATAACATCAATTTAACAATCCATAGGTTACCTCCCATGCAATGTTTCTGTTGGACCCCGTTTCCAGAATCTAACCTCATAACAGAATACCGTGATACGTGAGCGTGATTCCTTGCTTAACACAATTTCTCATCAAGTTTATTTTTCCTAACACATCTCACTTATAAAAATCAACAATTCATGATCAAAACTTATTATCTCAACCTCATCCATACACAAATTCATATTCCTCTTAATATCATCCATACGTCAATGTCTCAAACCTCATATACAAAAATTACATGAACTAATAATCCTTGAAAGCGACTAATCCTCAAATTATCCAAAACTAACTTAAAATACCACATCA
>JAOTAX010000004.1:10925429-10936006 GCA_025629825.1 Erythroxylum guanchezii | reverse complement strand
GTGACCAAAGTTGTAGAAATCCTAATCCTATAAGGAATCCTACTTCAACTAGGATTTCTACATTTCAGAAGATTCTTTTTCGCCACTGCAAGAAATGGATCTAGGAACAATCCAGACGGTCAAGGGACATGTAGATGGGAGAAATAAAGATTCCTAATTTTAGGGAAAAAAAAGTCCTACCCTTGTAAAGATCCTAATTTGACAAGGAAAGAAAAAAATCTACTTCTACTAGGAAAAGAAATCATATCCTTGTAAAGATCCTAATTCTATAGGAAAAGAAAGACCTACTTTTACTTGGAAAAGAATCATATCCTTGTAACGATCCTAATTCTACAAGGAAAGAGAAACCTACTTCTACTTGGAAAAGAAATCCTCTCCTACAAGACCTCCTCCAATATAAATAAGGTCCTTTAGTGTTAGTTTAAGGGGTTATTCACGTTTTCTCTCTTCTTTGAGCGTGAATCTCTCTTCTGCTCTTTCTTTCTCCTACGTTTTCTTTTTCTCTCTAGGTAGAACCCTAGTTTTATTTTTTTCTCTACTTCTTCTTCTTATACCCAAATTTTGCACTATGTTTTTAATGATGATTTTTAACTTTGTTTTACTTAGGATTATGAACTAAATTCTCTTTTCCAATTGTTGAGGATACTAGCTAAATTCATGGTTTTTTTTATGAGAAGCATGCATATACAAGTGATGAATCTATGATTGGAAATTTATGGTCTTCATCTGGACATGATTTCTAAATTATGCATGTGAATTTGAAGTCATGAATTCGAATTTTGTATGAATAATTTGTATGCTATCTGATTAATTTAATTGTTGGACAATAAATTGGTTAAGTTAAGTAGCAACAACTAATTAAAATTGATGCTTGTATTTAGGTTTTAATTAGTTGGATCAAGACATAGGTTAATTTTATCCATGCTAGCTTTGTTGAAAATTAACTTAGGTTCAGCATAGTTGATTTTAATCTTAATGCTCTTGTTATTGTGTTGTTCATGCTAGTTTTGGATTAATGCAGTAACAAGAAGTTGTTGCATGTCATTCTTGTTTTGAATGCATCTATCTTTGCTTGATGAACCGTAATTTTTCATTCTAAGATATAATTAATTTTTAATGATTAAAAATAACCTAAGGATTTAGTGAAAACCTTTACAATTGGTCTTTACTTAATCTGAACTTTTTACTCAAATTTTCTTAGCAATTTCTCTCTTGAAAACATTAAGCTTTGTTTTAATTTTCTAAACTTAAATTATATCTTCTTCTTTCTTTTCTTATTCACTTTTAATGCAAGCAAACAAATCCCCCAATCTGGTCCTATATCTTGCATTAGACTTCTATTTTCCCCTTTGATATTCACGCGTACTTTGCTTGAAAGTAAAAAATACTCCTTCTGTTTTGATCTCTGTGGGACGATACCCTTACTTCACCATACTACAAATCAACTTAAGTAGGGGATTAAATTTGTAGGCTAATGACAACCTATCATATTATGAAACTTATTTTGTTGGAATACTCTAATGTCTTTCTAGATAAACTGCCTAAGGGATTACTGCCTTTGAGGGGCTTTGAACATCAGATTGATTTCATGCCAGGAGTTCAAATTCTAAACCACCCAGCTTATAGGAGTAATCCTGAGAAGAAAAGGGAGCTTCAAAGGTAAGTGAAGAAGTTGCTTGAGAGGGGGCACGAGAGAGAAAGTCTAAGCCCATGCGCAGTTCCATTGCTATTGTTGCCAAAGAAAGATGGAACTTGGCGTATATACGTGGATTGCAGGGCAGTAAACAAGATAACGATAAAGCATCACCACCCCATTCCTAGTTAGATGATATGCTTGATGAGTTACATGGTGCTTGTTTCTTTACAAAAATTGATCTCATGAGTGGTTATCATCATATTAGAATGAAAGTAGGGGATGAGTGGAAAACAACCTTTAAAACGAAATATGGTCTATATGAGTGGATGGTCATGCCATTTGGTTTGACAAATGCACCAAGCACTTTCATGATACTAATGAACCATGTTTTGCGTGATTTTATTGGCAAGTTTATGGTTGTATACTTTGATGACATCCTAATTTATAGCAAAAGCCTTGATGAGCATGTTATGCATCTAAAATCTGTAATAGAAGCACTTAGGCGTGAAAGACTATATGATAAAATTAAAAAATCTTTTTGTATAGATAAAGTTGTTTTTCTTGGCTTTGTTATTTCTACCAATGGTGTGCATGTTTATGAGGAGAAGGTTAAGGCTATTAAAGGTTGGCCTACTCCTACGTGTACTAGTGATGTGCGTAGTTTTCACAGTTTAGCTAGCTTTTATAGGTGTTTTGTGAAAGATTTTAGTACCATTGTTACGTTGACTGAAATAATTAAAAAGGATGTTGGATTTAAGTGGAATGAGGCACAAGAACTTGCTTTTAATACATTGAAAGAAAAGTTGTGTTCTGCGCCTACATTGAGTTTGGATAACTTTAATGAAACTTTTGAGATAGAATGTGATGCCTTCGGGTTAGGTATTGGTGCTATTTTGATACAAAGTGGGCATCCTATTGCATACTTCAGTGAAAAGCTTCATGGGCCACAACTGAAATCTTCCACTTATGACAAGGAACTCTATGCCTTGGTGAGAGCATTAGAGACTTGGCAGCATTATCTCTGGCCAAAAGAGTTTGTGATCCATTCTGATCATGAGTCATTGAAACATCTAAAGGGCCAAGGTAAGTTGAACAAGAGGCATGCGAAGTGGCTGGAGTTCATAGAGACCTTTTCATACGTGATATAATACAAACAAGCTAAGGAGAATGTCGTTGCTGATGCACTTTCAAGAAGATGGACAAAAGAAGGCAGATTTGGTGCGCAACATTCATGAGAAGGTGAGATAGCACATAGAGAAGCAAAATGAAGCATATGTATAAAGAGCTAATCAAGGGCGGAAGTTGATGCGATTTGAGTCTAGTGATTGGGTTTGGGTGCATTTCAAGAAATAGAGGTTTCCTAAGCAAAGGAAATCCAAGTTAAGTCCCAAAGGCGATGGACCTTTCCAAGTCCTTGAAAAGATTAATGATAATGCTTACAGGATTGATTTGTCAGGTGAGTATCAAGTATCTACTACATTTAATCTTGCTGATCTCTCTCCATTTGATAACGCAGGGGCATATTCGAGGACGAATCCTTTTGAGGAGGGAGGGAATGATACAAGAAGTCATGGCAATGGAGATCAAGGTACCACACGAGCTTACTTTGCCAAGCGGACCTATTACAAGGCAACGTGCAGTAAGGCTTAAACAAGCACTTCAAGGGTTTGTTCAAAGTCGTATTACATCTCACCTTGATGACAAGATCGAACCATCCATGGAGAATTCACGTGGAGTAGTCAAGCTTGTGATTCTTCTAGAGAGGACGTGTGGAGGGGCTAATACTAAGCCAAATTTCAAGACAAGTTTAATTATTCTTATGGGCTTAATTTAATACATTGGGCTTGTTATTTATCATTTATTTATTAGGGCCAAAAGACTTGTTATGGGTTGGATATTTTTTTGTAAACATATGTGCACTTATTAAAAGTCACTTGCCTTTTATTTTAAGCTTGTTTTTGACAACCAAGCGTGTGGGCCTAAGTAGAGTGCTCCATTAGACCCATTCGCCCCGCTTATGTTTATTTAAGTTATTTTAGTCTTATTTAAGTTAGTTTAGCCCAATCCTAAGTAGATTAGGATCAGATTGCATTATTGGACTACAAACTCCTAAACTAGTTAGGATTACGCTTGTTTTAGCATTAAAGGGCCTTGTAATCTATTCCTTTTAGGGTTAGGATGTGGGCAAGGGTATAAATATCTTATTTTATCCTTGTAAACATCAGATTAAGTTGATTATCCAAATTGAGAAATATTCTCTTCAAGAGAGGCGTGTTCTTCTTATTGTTACTTCAAAGATTATATCACTTATCAAGGTAATCGCTTGTGGCGTGTTCAATTTTTCCATTTTCATTGGATTTGGATCTCAATTTCGAATAATTGGGGTTTGAACTAGCATGTTTTTAGAATAGAAAGAATGAGGTTTTGATTCAATAGGATTAGGAGGTTTCAAGAACCTTGTTCTCTTGGAGTCTCTTAATCAACCTAAAGCCATTTACAAATATTATAAAGTATTGATAACTATAAATAGAAAGAGGTGGTGATAGCCCCAAAAGTTACAGTGAAAGTGAATAAGTTGTAAATCATTTGCAATGAATATCGACTTCTTGGGAATATTTTTGTATTGTATTCATGAAGGATTTGCAGTGAACCTTTCTATCTAACAGAATTCTGCTTTATGAAACATAAAAAGGAATAAGACAAAAGGAAAAAAGGTGGATAAGAACTTTGACAAACGAAACTGAAAACTATTATTATAGGTAGGATTTTATTCTTCTTAAACTTTTTCTTTTGGCATATGCTGGTCATCGTCTTTATTCTTTTCGCAAATTCTGCTATAGCCTCCGATGACTTCCTCAAGAATGAGTTCCAAGAGTCTCTCATAAACTCCAATTGCAGACTCGAGTAAATCAATGGCCTTGCTCTTATCCATTTCTGCTTCTGTCAGAAAATCCCCGATTTCTTTCGTGTCATGAACTCCTTTTCTGAAATGTTCAAGACACCCACCTTCACGCTCATCCATATAACTCGTCACGCGCGCACTGTCCCCGAACCCACTGCCCAAAACAGTGGCACTAATGCTGTCCATGCTGTTGCCAAGAACATTGATCACTTTTCCTTTCTCTACTTCCCACAAATAAATATTCCCATCTTCTGCAGCTGACATCAAATTCTTCCCTCCATTCACCATAAGCACTGACACCACGGCCCCATTATGGCTTTCAGCTAATGCCATCAATTCTCCCCCTTGTTTCAATCCTTTTCTAATTCCAACTCTCAGACAACCCTTGTAAACAACACCATTTGAACCTGCAGCATAGAATTCTCTCTCTATCGAATCGAGTACAATACCTGAAATCGTACATGGGAACATAATTGTTCGCAGGATTGTTCCTTTCGAAAGGCTCCATAGTTTGCACGTGTTGTCCGTTGAGCATGTGATTATAGTTGCATGACATAACCCCGTGCAAGAAGTAATAGCAGTCACCGGACCACCATGTGCAACGAATCTCTGCAACATCAACTTGCTCGAACTGTCAACCCGTGATGCATCTAAGAGTTGAAGCATTGGTGCTACTGCAATAGTTCCATCATCTCCACCTGAAATTAGGAGTGACCAATCGCTTCTGATGATAATGCAAGATACAGGTTTGCTGTGCGCAGGAAACGATCTGAGGATGTTTCCAGAAGGAATGGAAAGAGCATGGACGTGACCGGAAAGACCGCCAGCGAAAAGAAACAAACCGTCGACGGTGGCAGCAAGTGGAGCCACAGGTTCAGGGACAGGAAGGTGGTGGAATGCTGTGGTTGACCACCATTTGTATAGGTGAATTGAGCCTGAAGCAGTGTTTGAGGAGAAGTGAGAGGCTGCTATGTAAGCCTTCCCGACGAGGGCAAGGCCGTGGCGAGGTGACCGACTACCAATGAAGCGAGCTACGGTGGTGCCTGAAATTGTATCGTAAACAGTAATGGGGCCATTAGGAGAGCTAGTGAGGACAATTTCATGTGAGGAACAGGCCATATTTTGTTTGGGTAGGGAAGGTAACATGCAAAATGAAGTTGAATGATAAATGCAAGCAAGGATTGCATGGGATGGGAATACTGGTCTTCGGGGGCGTTGAACACGAGGGGTTCAAAGCTAATCTTTTTGTCTGTATCCATATTACATCATCTATTAACGGGGAGACAATTTTATTATATTAGTGAACTGATGTTTCATGTGACCACATTGGAAGGTTTGATTTATAATAGAAATTAATATAATTATTTATATTTAAATAAATTGAATTTTGATATATAATATTATTTTTTATTAAAAAATTTATACTCTAAAATAATTGGCATAGATTTACACTATCAATAGACGCCTTCGTTTTGCCACTGTCGTTGGTCGGATTTTCAACACTATCTTCCGACAGCAGTTTGTATAGAGCTTGCCCACTGTAGCCCTGGAGTGGACGACCTCGGGATTGACAAGGTGGTGTGGGCATCGACGGTTCATGGCCATTTCACGGTGGCTTCTGCATATGATTTGCTTGAAGGGTGTTCCAGGGCTGCCTCTCTCAAGCTCTGGGAGGTTATTTGGAAGTAGCCTGGTCTCCAACGGATTCGTTCGTTCCTCTGGCTCGCAGCCAAAGGCAGACTTCTGGCAAATCAACACCGCGTGTTGCGGCATATCGCAATGGACGACCGCTGTCCAATTTGTGGGCAGGTCGAGACTACAGTGCATGTGCTCAGGGATTGTCTGCGTGTGATAGCACTGCGGAGACAGTTTCCTCGAGAGGTGCTTTCCGCGTACTACTTCCAACAGGATGAGGCGACGTGGCTCCAGGCCAACCTTACTAAGTAGGACCGAGTGCACCAGGGCGCTTGGGCCTCTATCTATGGTGTCGCATGCCGGTTTCCTTGACAGTGGCAGAACAGGAGTCTCTTTGAGCCGGGGTTTACTTGGCCGACGCATGGGTCCCGTATTATTCTTGAGTATGTCGAGTGGACAGCGAGAGCTCGTACTCTGGAAACCAATGTCTTCCCTACCCCGGGCCTTCCCATGGGCTCCCTTGTGCGCTGGACTAAACCTTTCGAGGGTTGGGTTAAGGTAAATTCAGATGGCACTGTTAAGGCCGGTTCTCACACGATCTATATTAGCGGGTTAATTCGGGATTCTCATGGGGCCTAGTGTGGGGGGATCCAACAAAGTCTTGGGCGGGGTTCACCCCTAGCGGCGGAGCTCTGGGGTGTGTATGCGGGCCTCACTTTGGCCTGGGAGAGGGGATATCATCGGGTCATTGCCGAAGTTGGCTCCCTTGAAGTTCTTAATATCCTCTCTGACCCTACCTTTGTGCTTATTGAGGTTTCTTTCCTGGTGTCAGGTATCCAGGAGCTTCTCCACCGGTCGTGGGAGGTTCGTCTCCAGCATGTCTACCGTGAGGGGAACCAGTGTGCGGACCGTTTGGCCAATCTTGCTGTCGCACTTCGCCCGGGCCTCTATACCCTTCCGGAGCCGCTAGTGAGCCTACAGGAGCTGCTCCACTGCGATGCGGATGACGTGCTATATTCTCGAGTTTGATTTCTGTTTTCCGTGTGTACCAAAAAAAAAAGAACATGCGTAATAAGGTCATATTTTAGGCACCATATCTGACGAAATATTAGCTCACCTAATTATAATTTAAGAACAATTCTTAGAAGATATGCTGGATGACTACAAATGCCCTATAACTAAAAAATCCTTGCCAATTGTTCGTTTAACTTCATCTGCTTCGACAATCACATGTTTATTAGACAAGCCCAGAGAAGTATGCGTTTTCATAGATTCTAGGAGCTAACTAAATTTGAGGTGCATGTTGTTCGAAGCTAGTTAGTAAGAATTTTTAGCTAGTCAGTAAGAATTTGTTCCTTTATATCAAATATTAGCCTTCTTAAACTCCCTTGTACAGTTGAGACCTTGAAAGAGCTTGCATTTCTATATTTTCATATGTAGTATATAGTTGAAATGATTTTTGTAATTCTATAAAGCCTCGTCCCTCCTTGATTATCTTAGCATCTGATAATTTCTACTTCTTCTCATTAATCTGCAAAGACTTCAGATGTGAACCCAGATGGGGTATGGTCTTATTTCTAGTGCTAGCAGAGGTAACAAGCAAGGGGTCTATTTAGAAACTTCAACTTATCTAAGGTTGCCAACTTCTCCTTATATACCAACCACATGTGAATTAGATAGGACTTGGTTTCACCATATTGTCTTGTACCAAGGAAATTGATTAAGATGAGGTTGGAAAGTAGCTGTAAAAAAAGCATTTCTAAAGCTTGTTAATAGGTGTTTCAACTAAATACATATTGGAATTTAACTGTGATCGAATCACGAGCGTAGCGAAAAACAAAAATTTTACGGATTTCAAACAGATCTCAATAATTGATTAAGCTTGAATAAAACAAAATGATTTAGAAATTGTGCCTTGTTCATTTTCTGATGAAAATCTGTGAAACATTTTCTGATCGATCAATCACCAGCTGTTCAATTGTTCAGCCTTTGATGGTATCCACAGAGCAATTCCCAAACTGCTTTTGAGAGAAAGAAGACAAAAAGTGCTTGCTTCTAAAAAGCTCTTCCGTTTAAATAGAAAAATCATGACAGTCATTTATTAAAATTAAATCTCTTTAATTATAATTATAATTAGAATCCAATTCTAATTCTAATTAATTTAATTTTAATAAAATCAAATCTCTCATATTTGATTCCCAAAGTTTTTCAAACTTTAAAATTAAGACCAACTTAATTAAATTGATTTTTCTTTCACAAATTGCTCTTTGATGTGTGACCCATTAGGTTCCTAATAAATTGGCAATGATTATAAATTATAATTCTAATTTACAATTAAAATTAGATAAATTAAAACTCCTTTTAATTTATCTTTAATTCTCCAAATAAATAATTCATAATCATAAATTATGATTGACATCTAGAAACATGCCATGATTACTCAAATATCAAGAATGTCAAAGTGATTGACTTAACCTGTCCATGCATGGCTACAATGTATAATTTAATCTTTTCATTATTCAATATTCTAATTAGACAGAGTATGGACACAGTGTCTACTCTTATCAACTAATCATGTTCATTCTTGCTAATTAGTAATTGATTTATAATTGAAAATTGAAAACTCGTTTGCAAATATCAATTCACTCTGGCCAAAGAATTCCATAAATCATTTCTAATCAAGAATAGTAGAATATTCTCTCTAATTACTTTATAGTAACGAATCTTATATTGACTTAATCAACTATCTATATATGGTTCATACTATATCTAATTACTACCAACTGAACTATCCTAGGAAGATTCATAAGTAGCATCAAAACATAGTAATTCCCACACTATATACCTTGGTAATCTCAAATCTGAGGATGAATTATACAACCATCATTATGAGATAATCTATAGACACATAAGTAATATTCCATTTGGAATTCTCATAATCGGGTCAGTTCAGTGACTTATTCTCTAATAATCACTCACACATTAGTTTAAGTATCTCTATATTTTAACTTATTAGATCAATTACTTTCTTCATAAGAAAGAAAAATAACGTGTGCTAGTTTTACTGTGTCAACAATATCCAGTCTTAATGAAACTAAAACTAGGAACATTTAGGAATAACATGTAAGTGTAAATTAAATCTCATAATTATGATCTCATCATAATTTCAATTACACAGTAATTATTCCAAGGATTTTATCCTCAGTATTAAAACATAAAATATTAATGAAATTAATACATAAAGATAAATAATGCCTTTTCGTATATCAAAAAATATAATGTCATACATTAATTTGCATCTAATTGATTGGCTACAAAGGCATATACTAACAATCACCAGCTTGCACTAAAGTCAATCACATATGAATCTAATTCCATATCCATCCATATGTCGTTCATGTCTTTTTTGAGACAATGGCTCAATAAGAGGATCTATTAGATTCTCTTCAGTGGGTACTAGCACCAATCTTATGTCTTTCCGCTCCACTATCTCCCTGATCAAGTGAAACTTCCTGAGTACATGTTTAGACCGTTGATGAGATTTAGGTTCCTTTGATTGCGCAATAGCATCGTTATTGTCACAATACAATACTATGGGCGCAACAATACTAGGAACCAGTCCAAGTTTGGTGATGAACTTCTTGATCCAAATTGTTTCCTTTACCGCCTCTGATGTTAAATGTACTCTGCTTCGGTCGTTGAATCTGTAATGGTTAATTGTTTGGAACTCTTCCAACTAACCGCACTGCCATAAAGAGTAAAAATATATCTTGACTGTGGTCTACTATCATCTTGATCAGAATGGAAACTGGCATTCGAATAACCCTGAACTTTCAGCTTAGCTCCTCTATAGACTATGAAAATATCTTTAGTCCTTCTTCAATACTTCAAGATGTTTTTCACAGCCGTCCAATGACCCTCACTAGGATTAGCTTGATATCTACTTGTTATGGTCAAAGCATAAGCAACATCTGGTTTAGTATATAACATTGCATACATGATTGATCCAAATGTGAATCGTAAATGTGAGTGATTAATGAGAGTTAGAGATGCCCTTCCATGTTCATGCATGATATGCCATACACTTATATATGAATAGTGAATTTATCTGCACATGAAAATAATTGTACATGCATTCATGAATAATTTCGGGTATAATTGAATTGATTTGTGAATTTTTGAGAGTTATGAATGTTTTTACATTGGAAATATTGGTGATTAGTGGAAATATCGTATTTGTGAATGTTGGTGAATTTAGTAGTTACCTTTAAAATTTATGGAATATTGTGATATATATATATAACAGCGAACAAGAAATCAGAAGATATTTGGAGATAGTTGGATTGTAAAGATGAAAGTTAAGGGAGTTAGTTTAAAAAGAAACTAAGTTAGAGCTTAGGTAGT
>JAOTAX010000004.1:10880296-10896740 GCA_025629825.1 Erythroxylum guanchezii | reverse complement strand
TGACGTCAGCATCGTCTCACTTTGGCCAGAACATATTCTAGCCCAAATTTGATCCTCTAGATGACAGAATTGGTCTTCAAAGTCCGCATGAAAGTTGTAGATCTTGAAATCTTCTTTCTATTCATATAAAGAACACCTAAATCTGATATCTGTAGGGAAAGTTATGGCAATTTTCCCAATCTTATATCGCCTGATGATGTCACCATCATCTCATAATGACATCATACATCGTCTGATCCATTTTCTACCCTCTAGACGATGGAATTGGTCTTTGAGGTCTTCATGAAAGTTGTAGATCTTGAATTATTCTTTCCAACCATATAAAGAAGGCCTGAATCCGATATCTTTAGGGAATGTTATGGCAATTTTCCCTACCTGGTATCGTCTGATGATGTCATCTTCGTGTCAAAAGTGACATTATATCGTCTGTTCCATTTTTGACCCCTCAGATGAAAGCATTTGCCTTTTTTTTCTTCATGAGAGTTGTAGCTCTTGAAGTATTCTTTCAAACCATCTAAAGAACAACTCCATTAGAAATTTCTACAGAAAGTTATGGCTGTTTCCCCGAAACAGGTTCAGTATGAGTTAGGTCATAAATATGGTTGCTTCTTTTGATTATAACTTCTTCACTAGACCTCCAAATGACTTGATTCTTGAACCATTGGATTCGTAAGACTTTTCTATATATCTCCACTAGGAATCGAAGCTATTTGAAATGAAGTAAGAAAGATTAAGTGGAAAAGGTGTGACGGGTACAGTGAGTGTACTCTTAAATAAGATGAACTGGTGTTATCCCACTAAATATACTTCAGTATTTTGATGATTTCTAGAGCTCTATTGATCCAAATGAGATGATTTCTGATTTGTGGTAAACTAAAGACATGAAGCTATAAATGGTATGAAGAAATTGGAATCTAATCCAGTCTCTAGCATGTCTAAATTTCAGATGGAAGTTGTGTATAGTATACTATTATGGACAAGAGCAGCCCAAAAATATTTGAATTATGTCTTTTGAATCACTGAACCAGATTGAATGACTTTGGAGGCTTTAGAAACTTAAGACAACGGGGAACACTTTCTAGAAGAAAGTGTTTAGAACAGAATGTTCAAGGTTATTTTTGGCAGGACACTTAAGTTTAAAAGAACATAAGCCTATAAGGAAGGATAAAAGAGACTTTTTGTACTCATTAAGGGCATAATTGGAAGAAGAAGTATTGTCTTGCTTATAAATGAAGAAGAAAAACATGAATGAGAAGTTTCTGGAGAAGCAAATGTGTGGATGAGAAAAGAGAGAAGAGAGAGAAACATGAAAAAGAATGAAAGAGAAAAAGAAGAGAAAACAAGCTAGGGTTTTAATTTCCTTAGCCTTCAAGAAAGATTTTGAGGTTGTTCAAGGAGAAAAAAATGTAGAAGAAGAGAAGAGCTTCCATTTGAGCTAAAGATCCCTTCATTTGGTGAAGAATGAAGGTAAAATCATTTTGAAACTCTTGGGTTTTTGAAAGGATTTTAGTTCATGAAGTTCAGAAAATGTTCGGGTTTAAATATTTTAGAACCAATTTTAGTGTTTGTGCTTTGTGGGATTTTCAATTGAAAACCCTATTGAGTAGGATTTTTCATTATTGTTAAACGGATCAAGAGGAACACGAGGAAGAACTTTGATACCTTAGGTTGTTTGCAAAGAGAAGAAGCATTTTGAGCAAGTCAAGTCTTTAAGCAGGGAAAACAAGGTGGGTACATGTTTATGATAAAATCTATGAGCCACTACTATTTTCTTTAAATCAAAGAAATTTTCTGATTTCATTTGCATCATAAGTGCTGCATTATTGTTTATGAATGTTTGTGAAATCTGCTATATGTTTGCTACATGATTTGAATGATGATTTTGAAAAAGAAAATACCATGAAAGTGACATCTTTGAAGAAGATGCATGTTTATGAAAGCATGTTTTCAAGAATGGTTTTCAAGATATACGTCAAGTAGGTGAAAAGCAAGTTTTCAAGAAAAGTGCCATTTTAGGCAACAAGTTTACAAAATTTTGAAATCTATGTGTTATGTGGGTTTGTGGTAGTCCCTCAAGAACTGTCACGTGCACGTTGACCCAAGTTAAAAGCTTCTCTCGCCTGCCCGCTAGTGGCATGGAGCTCCCTCAAGTACTCCCTCAAGAATTTACGACTGCATAGGACCATTTCGTTGGAAATGTGTAGTGCGTCATGTTTCGGACTTACCCAAGCCGTTTGATATGTTTATGTGCTCATGACAAGTTGATATGAGTGATGCATTCATGATTTGCATACACATGATTTTCTACATTGCAAATGATTTATAATTGTTTTGGCTGAAAGCCCAAGAAACATGTGATTATGAACTCAAAGAAATTTTTTCTATGACAAGAAAAATGTTCTCAAGGTTTTTGTTTATTCTTGTTTTTATAAACTGTTACCCACGAGCTTTCAAGCTCACCCCTTCCTATCCCCATTCTTAGGTCATAGCTAGGAGATCAAGTGATCAAGAGCATAGAGGAATTGCTTCATTTTCTATATTTGTAATTTGAGATTTTGGATTATATTGTATTGTGACTGGAAAGGCCATTATAGTTTTGTAAAACTCTTTGTTTGAGGGTATAGAAATGTGAATGATGAAATTAGTTGTAAGTATTGTATTAAAGAGTGAGGAAGGAAAAAAATTGAGAGTCTTATGATTTCTGTAAGAAGATGAACAGATGATGTTCAAGGAAATTCCTTGGGATTAAGCTCACGTTCAGTATCCGAAGTTGGGTTCCGGAATTGGTGCCTAACATTAGTGGTATTAGAGCAAGAAAATAAATCTATGATGGTTAAAGAGATTACAAGGAACCACTCTCAAGTATCATGATATTCTGAAGAGTTGGGTTCCGAAAACGGGATCCAACATGAAGTAGACGGTGGGGCATCTAATGCCTTCTTCTGCTTCAGCGACTCCAGATAAGCTTTGCAGTTCCTCTTTCAATGTCCTTCCTTGTTGCAATGGAAGCATATCCCCTTTGATGCAGTCTCCTTTGCCTTCTTCTTAGCTACACCTCTCACTAGCTCTTGGACTTTTTCTTCTTCTTCTGGTTCTTCTTGTGAGAACCAGAAGTAGAGTCCACCAGCATCACAATCTTACTATCTTTCTTGACAGTCTGCTCAGCTGTTTTGAGAAGATTAATCAGCTCACATATAGAGGTGGATATTTGGTCTATCCGATAGTTAAGCACAAACTGTGAATAACTATTGGTCAAACCAGTCAAAATTAAGTCTATACTTAATTCAGATCCATTACGAAACCTAAACTGGCTAACCTCTCAATGTATCCATACATCTTCAATGTATATGTTTCGAACCATTTTTTCTTACCCTTGGAGGTCAAATCAAAAATATAATTCCAAGGATTGCAATATAGAATGCAACCTTGGGTCGTCTCACTTAATCGAAAGTTAACAAATGGATCTAAGCTAACCTATATGTCATGAAAAGCAAGCTAAATTAGTAAGGAAGGGGGTTTTGATTTTTGGAAATCTTAACAAAATTAAATGAATTGTAAGAAAAAAGTGTAAAAAGTATTTTTTTTGGATTTTGGGAATAAAAATTAGAATGATAAAGACAATGATCAAATGGTGATAGAATCCTTTTGAAAATGGGCTTTGGCTATCATAGTTCGAAATCGATTTTTAATGGGAGTGAAAATTACTAAGTTTTAAATGGTAAACCTTAAAGAACTCTTTAAGTCCAAGGTCTTAATCAATGAACTCCATTTCTTAAGACCTTGTTAGATGCCCTTAGTGTGTGTAGTGGGTAAATCAATGCAACAAGTTACTTGGGATCTCAAATCAACTCAATATCAAACATAACTATGCAAATAAAAGAGATTCAACAAGATCACAAACAAACATATATAAGACTTCATATATTTAAGCTCAAAGTTCTACATCAACAAATCCCAATAACACATTGAGTATCCAATACTTGATTAAACTCTAACCAAGAATGTTCAACTATAAATTACAAATCCTAAACCTAGGAACTCATAAATCATAGCTAAACATGGATTAAGTCACTCCCCTTTTAAGCCCATTGAACTCAAGCCATTGCTACATCTTTAAGAGGGGAAAAGATGCCTAGCCACTCATAGCTTCAAGCAACTTCACTATCGAGAAGCAACCGGAAGACCCCATGGTAGCTACTGACTGTGGAAAATGGTGGTGTATTGCGTGGAGATGGTGATCCGAAGGTGGAGCAGCAGATGGATGCGGAGTTTTCTCTCTTTAGTAGTGTCGACTCTCTCCCTTCTCCCTTTTCTGATACTCTTAAGATAGCCTGAAATAGGTCTTTTTTCGAATATGGGTTAATGGATCGGGCTGTACAGTGGATAAAACTTTCAAAAATGGTTCAGTTATTTGAAGGTTCGTCGAAGAAAACTTTTCCCGAAAGGTTTTGCTTGGATTTTTTGGTTTCTTCGCCACGACGATAAGAACTTTACGCCGCGGTTTCCTAGAGGGTCTCTTCAATAATCTGCTGAGTTCGCCATGGCGAGAGGATGCATTGGCCGCAACGAATTTTTTCCGAAAGATTTGTTGACTTGTGTTATTGTTCTTCACCCCTTGGCTCTACTTCTTGAATTTCTTACAATGAAAAATAGTAATTTGCAATATCAATTGTTCTAAGTAAATCAATTTAGTGCAATTACTAATTATTTGTGACAATTTTACACTCAAACTACATTAATTTAAGATAAGTATTCAAGAGTTAAATTAAGCACAAAATCCAAAAATAAGAGCCAAGAAGTATAATCAAAACCATGAAATTGTCACTAATTGATATAGAAAACTTGGGTTCATTCAATATACTCCACTAGAGATGATCCCTTAATCATCTTAAAGCGAAAAAGCAACCTCGAGGTCTGAAACCTTTCAGACTGAGCTTGCTCATCAAACGGTTCCCTTAGATGGTACACTATGGTATGAGCATCCATAGCCTCATGCTGCTTTTGCAGTTCTTATGACATAGAGGTAAGCATTATACAGCTAGCTAGCTCACTATCGTCTAATAGCTTCTTGTAATCTTTCTGATACTCATCAGATGCATCAGCGGTAGGGGGATCAGGAAGTGGTTCATCTAAGACATATCCTAGTTTCTTATATTTGAGAACAATTCTCAAATTCCGTAGCCAATCTAAGAAGTTAGGTCCTGTGAGTTTGATGGAGACTAATAGAGAACATAGGTTCACACTGGGCAAAGACATCATGGCGATTCAATAACTTAGAAGAACGAGAGAAAGTGTTCGAATGTACATTAATGCATATTGATAAGGACTTTAATCACATGCATTATGGGTCCCACTATTTTTATTCAAATCCATAGCCCTCACTACAAATTTGAGAAAACTTATAGTTTTCCTAATGGGTCGATATCTAACATTACTAAGAATGACCTTGGGTTTGCCCAAGAAGCCACCTTAGGTCAATCGGTCAGTATCATTCATACCAATTGCATTCAGTTATGCAATTATCGACTTGTGCCATCAACTGTTGATTTAGAACACTCATTAGGTTATCAACTCTTGATTTGTATACATCCGATTTATATAACCTAATTTTGCCTCTATCCACATTGACCTTGGGTTTGCCTAACAAATCAACGCTTCTAGTTAGGACTAACCTATTAGTCTGCAAATCTAATTTCCATAGTTTGAACATATTTGTGTAGAGCGGGCTTGGGTTTTCCCAACAACCCAACTCTAAAAGAACTCTGGTTGTTACCATATTAATGGAAGGCGTGAGTCCTAATATTTCAGTTAAGGGGATTTGTTCTTTGGTCTCATCAATACATGAATGATATTGAATATATATCACATATATATATTCTGATTATGGACAACTCGATTAAATTGAGCCTATATCCATAACCACTCTTAAAATGCATCTAATGCATGTATCACACAAAGAAGGTTCAATTTAGGTTGTAACTTGACTATGCATCTAAAGTTCGTGATTCGATTCAACTCTTGAACCAAATCGGGTACTAGTGTTAGTCTCCATTAATTCAAATCATGAACTTGATTTGATTAGGAACCCTAAAATTCAATTATTTTGATGTCCAAATTAAACACTTTAATTTTAGTACACATGCCTTTGTCTAGTCATACCAGAAATGCTATGTTCTACTTGGATTAAATCTAAGTTAATTCCTAGGGTTTCCAAAATTATCGAACATCAGTTAGTCATCTATAATATCCTTAGGTCATCTCAAATTTATCTAGACAATTTTGGCACAAGCCAAAACTATCTTGACGGTGAAAATAATTAAGATAAATAAGTTAACCTACTAGACATTAAAAAGACCGATTCGACGTCCGAAAAATTTTCAGAACCTTTATTTCAAGCACAAGCACTTAGCATGCTACTAGCATCAAAATAATACATTTCTTATCTCATAAAAACTTTATTAAGGTCTTATAACTGAAACATATACACCATAATTCATTAAACAAGTCAACTCCATCAGCTTTCAAAAAGCTGAACAACGTTGACTTTGACTGGATTTATTAATTGAATCAAATTCTATTAAATCTTGAAAAATTCCAAATTCTTATACACATTCTAAATGTGTCTAAAAAAAAATTTCAGAGACTAATTCTTAGGAATTATTTATTAAGTTAGTGGAATTAGCTAGCACATCACATGTCTATGACACTTGTCATATTACTTCTAACACTAGTCATACCCTACATCATGCATGAATAAGATAATCACTTTAACAACAAGTGTCATGCATCTCATACATGTGACAACATCTTATCTTGCATGTCCATACAGAAATTCATAATTTTTTTATAAAATTTAATATGGAATTTACAACCATGCATGTTCATCACATTTCTAGAATTTCCCAAAACTTCATACATGCATTAGGTTGAAAATAAATTTGTAACAAAATAGCAAATGACATTCAATTGCATTTTCCTTTGGTGGAACATGAATAAGACCTTATAAACATTTTTGTGAAAGAAAATCATAAAAATGATTTTTATAGAATTATTACGAAATTTTCAAAGTCAGCACATGCATTCAGTTTTTAGAAATTCCTAGAAACCATCGTATGAACAAATTGGATATTAATTCAAAATAAAATGGAAAATGACATTCAATTTCAATTTCGTTTGACAGAAACATGATATAACACCTTATAAACATTTTTTGAAATAAAATCAGAAAAAAGTCAATCAAAATTAAGGAAATTGTGTGAATGTATACTACTAGGAAAACAAGTGATGACTTTTTGAACGATGAATGGAAAGTGATCAAGTTTACTTGAGGCATAAAACTAATTGCAAACTAAATGATGTATAATTCATGATGTATAAATGATTAAGATTTGTGAATAAGGTTACATACCCGGAATGATCAACTGAGCATGCATTGAACATGACAGATATACACGTGTAAATTTGAATATTTATCTGATTGATAAAGTAGTGATGTGTACTTGTGTGTATTGCTTGATTTAGAGGCACAAATCGACTAACACCATTTAGACATTGCCGGTTCATCGAGTCAATAGCTAACTTGAGTGTACTGTAAGTAACCTAGATGTGAGACCTCGATTAGAAACGTGTTTTGTTCATATTGTTTTAATTAAACTTCATTTCTCTATATTGAATCGATATTGATATAATTGTGACATTGATGATTCCAACCAATTGATTATTCGAGGAGTTTGATATTCAAGACTGTATTGGGAGTGTTTGTGATTTAAATGTAAATGAGGAAAATACACGAAGTTTTTGCATTCAATAGTCGCTTCTCAAATGATTAAGTAAAGTGATTGCATTATTAAGGTGCTTATTGAAGTATGATGAATAATGTGATATATGAGGTATAAATTTGTATGATTTGTTATATTGATTGAGTTGGGTTTTACTTATGTGATATATATGATCTGTTTTGAGTGAACACATCGATGATGGATCACTTATTGAGTTCGCAAAACTCATCAAAATTGCAACGTTGATTTTCAAGTACTAAAAGGAGACCTTGCTTGTAAAGCAATTTGGTTAGAGTCTAGTATTATCCATTTTGAGATTAAGATATGGCTCAAAGGTCTGGTCAGCTGTCATCTAAGGAGTTTAGATAGTGTGCTTTCGTATAGTTTTTCATCTCATGTAGAATATTTTGTATAAACAGTGTAAACACAGATGATTTTTGTATTGTAAGTATATGGATGGTTTGTAATGAAATGCCAATGTAAAACATGTTTTGTTAATGAAATGAGATATGTTAACATCTTAAATACTTATGTTCTTTATTATGCCATATGAAGTGAACGTGATTGCTCTAACATGCCATTCCCGTAGGGTATATGCTCAAATATTCTGAAGAATGTTGGGCTTATGTCTTATGATAGTAGGATGTTGCAATTTTTGGTATCAAAGTATAGTTTGGCATCTATAGGGACATATAAAAACATTTAGACATGATATATAGTGAGAGATTCATATAGTGATCACGAGTATTGTTTGTTATAAGTCATTCGCTATAGGAGATCAAGTCGCAGAGTCAGCTAACCTTGAGTCCATAGGAGCTAATAGAGAGTCTCCGGTACCTCATTCTAAATAGATGCCTCTAAAAATTCCTGAGAGAAGGGAAAGGAGGTATGATAAGCTTAGAAAGTAGGGGGTTGTAGACTTTTATGGAAGTACAGACCCTGTGGTGGTAGAAGGTTAGTTGGAGACAACTGAACGGGTGTTTGATCAGATAGATTGTGAGTTCGATGAAAGATTTGATTATGTAGTCTCACTATTGCAAGGTCCAGAATATCAGTGGTGGAAGAATGTTCCTAGTAGTTCCGCTTGACCTTGTAGATTGAAGTGGGATGATTTTTTGAAAGCTTTTAAGGAAAATTACGTGCCAAAGATCTATCTGGATAGGAAGATGAAGGAGTTTTTATATCTGAAATAGGGAAGTCTTACTGTAGTCGAGTATGAGGTGAAGTTTAATGAGTTGATGTGTTATGATATTGATTTGATTCCGACTGAGGAAGATAAGTGTAGCACCCCACTCCTGCAAGACCCGAACTCGAAATCGATGGTGATATTCGAGTCTATGCCCGGCGAGGGTAGCGTGCTAGGACACTCACTTAGTCAAAATCGGTATGAAGATTCCTTGCTACAGTCATCAATACTAGTCATGAAATCCTTATGAATCAACTATTTCCTATAATTACTTATCGGTCATTCTTAGTACCTTAAGAAGATCAACTTCAATCTTTCATCATCTGATATGGGCATTCTGAAATATGTGATAAGTTACATGCATTTTTGTCATGTTATAGCAGATAGCAGCAACTGATCCCCAATATGAGTCACATGTATAAGCATTCCTTAAGAGTTTGAGCTGTTAGGAGTATTGATAAAAATGATGATCTGACCAAATGTAAGAAACTAAAGGTTTATGGACATTTTGGAAATGAAAAATAGTGTCTTGTTTTGTATGATAGATAAGAGTTCACCACAAGGGGTACATATCCTTTGAAGGTGATATAAGTGTGAATAGGTATATTGCCGTGGATTGATTAAGGAAAGTGAGAATATAAGTAGATATGAGGAGACTTAGTTCTAGTCTTTCTACCCCATTTCATTATACTCATTTACTATAGCCAAAATTCTCAATCTATCCCATTACTATTCAATCCCATTACTATTTAATATACCCGGAATGTCAATGAGTGCATGTACAGTTATTTTTCTTGTGTGCAAAGATTCAAAATTCACATATATGTATGCTGACACTTTGCTTAGCATGACAGGCAAAATTTTCTCACTCTAACATTGCTATTCTCTAATGGAGAGATCTAATTCCAATCCTTAATATAGGGAAGAGATGTTACAATAAGTGCAGGCAGTTTGAAGATGGACTGAATATGGAAATCAGAATGATATTGGCCATTACCAATCTGAGTAGTTTTGTTGAACTAAGAGCCGCATCAATTCAAATTGAGCAGTTACTAAAGGATAGACAAGCAGAGTATAAACAAAAGCCCATAATGAAGATATTTGAAGAATTTTAAGTTGATTTTAGTAAAAGATTTAGTAAATGCTAGAGTAGACCGTCATGATCGTAATAGAGATAGAGATAGTCAGGGTTTACGTTGAGAGGTGGCTTTGGCTATTTTGGTAGAGTTCAATTGTCTAGAGGATAGACATATAGCAGGCAATCACCACAGATGCCCAGTAGTGATCACTGTGGAAAGAAACATGGTGGAGAATATTGAAGGTTAATGGAGCTTGTTTACGTTGTGGCTATCATAACCATCAATTTAAAGACTGTCCTTAAATTTGCTGAGCCCAGTCTAGAGTGAGAGTGGACTTAGTTATTGAGACGATTGTCCAGCAAAGTAAAGCCAGTGGAGCGGGACAGAGAGGCAGAGGTAGAGGTAAAGGCAGAACTAGTTCAGCAAGTCCTAGTGTTAGGACTGAAATGTGGAGTAATCAGCCGCAGTCTTAAGCCAGAAGTTTTTCCATCACCAGATAGGAGGCACAGAACTCCCCAGATGTTATTGCAGGTGTGTTGCATGTCTTTCAATTTGAGGCATTTGCATTATTAGATCGAGGATCCACATATTCATTCATTGCACCATATCTGGCATTTAAACTACATTGTGAGAGAGAGGTGATGAAATGTGGCTTAGTAGTAAGTACACCAGTAGGAAGAACTACAGTTAGTGGGGAAGTTTGTAAAAGGTGTATCATTCAGATTGATCAAGTGGAATTAAAGGCCGATTTGATAGTATTGCGTTAAAGAAGATAGATCTCATATTGGGTATGGACTGGCTTACTGCTCATAGGGCAGTATTGAATTGTTATACTAAGGAAGTGACTGTTCAATCCCCTAATTAACCAAGGGTGTTATTTCGAGGTCTTAGTCGAGCAGTGCCAACTAGATAGATTTCCTTAATGAATGCTCTCAAACTGAATCTAGGTGAATGTGAGGCTTACTTAGCTTATGTGACTGATACCTGAACTAAGCAGACTGTACAGGATATTCTTGGTATTAAGGATTTCCTAGATGTGTTTCTTATTGAATTACTGGGTTTACCCCCGGAAAGAGAGATGGAGTTTATGATTGATTTTGTTCTCAGTACCTATATCAATTCCTCTATATAGGATGACATCGGCGGACTGAAAGAACTTAAGATTCAGTTGTAGAAATTGTTGGACAATAGTTTTATCAGACCCAGTGTGTCACTTTGGGGAGCTCCGGTTTTGTTTGTGAAGAAGAAGAATGGGACCCTGAAATTGTGTATTGACTATATACAATTGAATTGGGTGACAGTGAAGAATAAGTACCCATTACCGAGGATTGATGATTTACTTGACCAATTACAGAGAGCTCAGGTGTTTACTAAGTTATAATTGAGATGAGGGTGCTATCAGTTGAAGATAGTAAAAGCTGATGTACCTAACAATGCATTCAGGACTAGATATATACCCTTTGATTTTTTAGTGATGCCTTTCGGGTTGATAGATGCTTCGACAACTTTTGTGGCACTGATGAATAAAGTATTCCAACCTTAGATCATTTTGTGATTATGTTAATTAATGACATTTTAGTGTATTCGAGGAATAGAGAAGAACATTATAAGCATTTGAGGCTAGTATTACAGATAATGAGGGCGAAGCAGTAGTATGACAAGTTTAGTAAGTGTGAATTTTGGCTTAATCAAGTAGTATTCTTAGGCCACATATTTTCTGGACAGGGCATACATGTAGACCCAAAGAAAGTTGAAGCAGTGATGAAGTGAGAAGCCCCGAGAAATGTGTCCAAGATCTGGAGTTTTCTTGAATTAGCTGGTTATTACAGGAGGTTTGTTGAGGGTTTTCATTGATCTCAGCCCCTTTGACAAAGCTTTTAAGGAAGAATGTACCTTTCAAATGGATTAATGAATGCCAAAGGAGTTTTAAAGATTTAAAACATCGATTGACTACATCACTGGTGTTAGCTATTCCATCTGGATCTAGAGGATATGTTGTGTATAGTGATGCTTCGCACCAAGGGTTAGGATGTATTTTGATGCAGTATGGCAAAGTAATTGCATATGAATTGAGACAATTGAGGTCTCATGAATTTAATTATCCGATTCATGATTTGGAATTGGCCGCATTAGTATTTGCTTTGAAGATTTGGAGACATTATCTATATGGAAAGACGTTTCAGGTATTCATAGATCATAAAAGTTTGAAATATTTGTTAAGTCAGAAGGAATTGAATATGAGGCCGAGGAGATGGATTGAGATACTGATTCATTGAGTAGAAAGCTAATGTGGTGGCGGATGCATTGAGTAGAAAGTTTAATAGCAGTGTGGCACAGATTCAGATTTTAAGGTTATCGAGCCTAATCCAACTGAGAGCCTTGAATTTTGAGTTAAAATTGGGAAAAATGAATTATTATTAGCTACACTAAAGCTTAGGCCAGTATTACATAAAAGAATAAAAAAAGCTCAGAGTAAAGATCTAAAATTTATGAAGTTTACTGAGAAGTTGAAATAGAATTTGATTTTTGAGTTTAAGTTGAGAGATGATACTTTATGGTTGAAGCAGAAATTGTGTGTACCTGATGTTGATGATTAGAGAAGATAGATTTTGGAAGAAGCACACGTGGTAGCTTATGCTATACATCCTGGTACTACCAAAATGTACAATACTTTAAAACAACTTTTCTAGTGGCCAGGGATAAAGAAGCCAGTGACAGAGTATTGTAGCTAAATGTTTAACTTATCAGCAGATTAAGGCTGAGCATCAACCTCTGGTTGAGAAGTTACAGTCATTGCTAATTTTTGAGTGGAAATGGGCAACCTCTGGTTGAGAAGTTACAGTCATTGCTAATTTTTGAGTGGAAATGGGAGAAAATTACCATGGATTTTATTATGGGCTTACCGAGAACTCCGAGACAACATGATACTATTTGGGTCATTATTGATAGAATGGTGAAATCAGCCCATTTCTTACTTGTGAGAGAAAATAATACATTATATTAATTGTCTTAGAGGTATATGAATTAGATTATAAGATTGCATGGTGTCCCACTATATATTGTGTCTAATCGGGATCCTAGATTCACTTCCAGATTCTGGGGTAGTTTATAGGTAGCTTTGGGTACGAAACTGAACTTCAGTACAACATTTCATCCTCAAACAAACGAATAGAGTGAGAGGACTATTTAAAACTGTTGAGGATATGCTCAGAGCTTGTGTTTTGGAGTTCCAAAGAGCATGGGATTAGTATGTAGCAATTATCGAATTTGTATATAATAATCACCATCACAGTAGTATTGGTATAGCTCCTTATGAAGCCTTATATGGCAAAAAATTTCGATCACCACTGTATTGGGATGAAGAGGGTTTAAGGATTGTTAAAGGTTAGAATTGATTCAGGATACTGTGGATAAAGTCAAATTGATTCGTAGTCGAATTAAGGCGCTCAAGATAGACAAAAGAGTTATGCCATTCAAATCGGACGGATATGGAGTACCAAGTGGGTGATAAGGTGATTCTGAGAGTATCACCTTGGTGAGGAGTGTTAAGATTTGGTAAAAAGGGTAAGTTAAGCCCTAGATACATTGGTTCATATGAGATTACTAAGAGAGTAGGACCATTTGTTTACAGACTACAATTATTGGCTGAAATGACTCAGATGCACAATGTGTTCCATGTGAGTATGCTTAGAAAATATCGATCAGATTCGACCGACATACTACCAACTCAGAAAGTTGAAGTTGCAACTAACTTGAGTTATGTTGAAGAATCAGTAAAGATAGTTGGTTATCAGATCAAGCAGTTGAGAAATCGAGTTATCCCATTGGTCAAAGTTATTTGGAAGAATCATTCTAGAGAAGAAGCCACTTGAGAAACTGAAAATAATATAAAGAATTAGTATCCCCACTTATTTAATCAAACAGGTAAGAATTTCAAGGACGAAATTTCTTAAGGGGAGGAGAATTGTAATAACTCGTTCTCCATATTGAAGGTTAAAGCTTTAGTTGTCATTGGGAATTCATAAATTGCATTTCATTCACACGTATATCATTAACATACACACATGAATTATGAATTATGATTTTGAACACATTGTAAGGAATGCATATGCACTCAATTGATTTATTATGGGGCATGAAAAGATTAAAACGTTCATGATGTGAAATGTGAAACGTTTATGCCTTGAATTTTGGTTTGATTGATTACAAATAGTGAATTTGTAATTAATTGTTATAATTGGAAAATTGAGGAATTAAATGTACATTTGGTCTAGGAAAAATGCCAAGTGATAAGAAAAATTGATACATGGAAATTAGGATGATTAAGCCTATAGTTGAGTGACATTTGGTATTGAACATTGTGTGATAAATGGATTAGTAAGATAATGTCAATTGGTAGCTATGATTACATCACTATAAGAAAATTAGTAATTACTGATGGAAAACTGTAGCAAATTACTAACAGAAAATGATTTTTCATAGGTAACATTGTCAGGAAAGATTACATTTTGCAATCGTAAAAGTATCCATTGGTAAAAATGGAGGGAAATTATCCCAACAAATTTTCCAACGAAATATATCGACGATAAAAGATTCCCGTTGGTAAAGGATGTAGTTTATCGACAAAAATGTTCCTGTCAGTAAATTCTATCAAGAAATTTTAAACTAAACGTCATCGTTTCTTTTGGCTTCAACATTTTTAATATAACTAAACGATGTCGTTTAGTTTAACACCAAATGATGTCATTTTCCTATGCATTTAACCTACTCGAAGATCCCCCTCATTTTTTCTGGCTCTTTCCTCTCCCGCTCTTTTCTTCTTCTTTTTCTCCCCAATCAACGACCTTTTCCTTCTTCATTTGTGTCCTTCTGTCTTCTCTAATCGACATCCTTCTCTCTTTTGATTAAGGTAAGTTGTGGAACCATTTTTTTTGTTTATTTTGTGCTTCCGTTGTTGGTTTTTTAAGGTGTGATGTTACATAAGTAATGGCATTTTTTTAGTTGTTTGTGTTGGTTTGGATTATTCATGATTGGATTTTGTTTGGAATGTCTTAATGTTAATGAAGAAAGGAAAAACATGTGATTTTTTGTAGTTATCTTGAGATGAATATTTCGTGTCTATAAAGTGTTCAATGAATTATCTGTTACATTATGTTGGGAGTGTTCTGCTTGTGTTGGTGTATATCATGTTCTATTGACATTATACTAATAATTGATATGCTTTTTTTAAAATTTTCTCTATTACTCTATCAAGCGCAATGGAACTTTGAGGTTTGAAGTTTACCATAGGCTATAAGGTTCAAGCTCCTATTCTTCTTATATTATTAGAATAGGAGCCTTTAGGCCTATCTATGTAATAACCCAGAAGTTGAACTGAGTTCTTATGCTGAATGCTTGTGATCATTCTTACCTCTGACACAAATTCTGATTCACCTTACAACGATTGTCAAGAGAAAATTTCTTAATAACAACTAGCCTAACTTCAGGTAGCTTTCCTTATTAGATGAACCGATTCGTTTTCAGTATTCTCAATATAAACTAAAGTGCTAAAAAAGACTTTTGAAAGACAAACCTCACTTAGCCTCTATATGTATTAGTATCTAAAGAATACCAAATAAATAGGTCCATATCTGTCTTTGGCCAGAAGATAAGCATAATTAAAGTTCATGGTTTCCTTCTTCAATATCTGAAAATCAAAACAGTTTATAGCACGGAGGTTCCCACTCCAAAGTACCTGGTTTACTACAAAAAATTCTAAAAATTGGAACATTTGACAGTTTGTTGTGATAAAAAAAGTAAAAAAACTTCAACTCTATATTTCCTTTTTGTGTCTTATCTTGACTTACAATATTCATCATCTCTTTTACTTTGAACGGTTGCCATAATTGGACTAAAAATGCATGTCAAATAAGGGAACATTTAAGGATAATGTGGAACGTGATTAAATTTAAGAATAATGAAAATTATGCAGTTAGACATTTAGAAAGATTTGAATCACATTATAAAGTCTTCAAAATCGATGATCATAAAGTCAACATCAGGCTTTAATTAGGACTAAAAAAGTAATACAAATGAATATAAGCTCAATCGTATTTGAAATTCATATAAACAACACTCAAGCCTTCTTAGAAACCTACCTTTGATTGTCTCTAAAACATTTAAATTTGTCTCCTATAAAGAGTTAGATGAAATTACTATCATGACTTTAGTTAATTTTAAATCAAAACTAACCAATAAGTCTTATATGTTTTGTTGGACCCCGATTTTTTAGTGAAATTTAGAAATAAGAAATGATAGAAAATCAGTGTGTTATATATACATTACGGAAGTAATTATGCTTTAAGGAAATTATGAGAAAAGAATTTTGAGTTTTGATGTTTCTTGATAATTGTGGAAATTTG
>JAOTAX010000004.1:10848648-10870006 GCA_025629825.1 Erythroxylum guanchezii | reverse complement strand
AACCCCCCCCCCCCCCCCCCCCTTTCTTGTGCATTTATATTTCATATATTAAGTGTTGTATTAACGTGTGATTCACTTCAAAACCTGTCTTGAGAAAATCTGGAAACCTAATAAAGGAATTGGATGAGAACTTTTGGATAACCCATCCCACGATTGCGGGAAGACATATACAATTGTGTAAATTGCTTGGAAGTAAAGAAAATGTTCTTTTGTGTGACTCTTGAGCCAATTAAGGATACGGTATTTATCTATAATGCATTTGGACTTGATTAAGGTTTAGAAAGAACATAATTTGATGTTAGAAAAGTTGGTTAAATGTATGGTTAATGAATGGAGCATGATCAAGTTTGCTTAAGGTATTAACCTAAATGCAAACAAGACATATCCAAGTGACAATACGTGAATGATTATGAATTGTGATTAAGGAAACATACCCAGGATAGTTATTGGGCAGGCATTGAACATGACATATGTATATATGTGCACAAATGAATAAGTATTTGATTGATCGACTTTGTAATATGAATTATGTGTGAATTGTATGATTTTAGACGCTCAAGTCAGATGTCATTCAAACATTGCTGAACCGTCTAGGCAATAACATAAATTGGAGCATATTGTGAGTCAACCTAGATGATTTTCCTAGGATTGATTTATTTTATTGAACTTCCAATTATTGAACTGTTTGTGATTTGTATGTGAATTCCAGACTTTAATGGTCCAAGGAGTTTGATATTCAGGAATGTATAGGAAGTGTTCTATTTGCATCTAAAATTTGAATGGTATTTGTTTGCAACTGAATTCTGAATGATTTTAGAATACTCAACGAAAGTTTAATGCTGGACTGAGGTCTAATGAATTTAAGATTTTGTCTATGCATCAAAAGTGAATGCTATTCATGGCATATTCTTTTATTTAATGTATTTCATAAAATGCATGTTTAGATAAAGGCGTTGTGATTAGAGTAGCCAGTCTAAAAGAGCTTTAAGTTCAGAATTCTGCACGTAGACCTTTGCTCCGTAATTTCTATATTTAACTACTTCTAATGAGCTAGTATCTGTATATGTATCTGAAAGGCGCTCGGTCATAATAAATAATAACAAAATTTGGAGTCTCATATGCATCTGCGTTTGTATATTTATGATTATGAAATATATGATTATGAAATCTTTTCTGAAATTGTGATGATAAATTGATATGCCATGATAATGTGATTGATTGGGTTATACATGTTCTGAAAGAATGTATGTGAAATGTGTCTCATTCATTATGTCTTATTAAGATGGAAAATGTTTATGAAATTCGTTGGTTGTGTGATATTTATGTATTTGACTTGAGTGAGATCATCAATGATGGTTTACTCATTGAGTTTGCAAAACTCATCAAAAATTGCAACGTGATTTTTTAGGTACGAGACAGGAGACCTAGTTCCCAAGATTTTCTAGAGGAACATTTTGCATTAAGATATGGCTCAAAGGCCTGTCAGCTGACATCAGAGAAGTTATATATTGTATTTTGTAGTTTCTTTGACATATAGAACTTTTGTATTAAGGATTGTAAACTTTCTCATGTTTAGTAATGTAAATATTTGTTTCAATGACTACAATGTAAACTTTTGTCAATGAGTGAAATGAAGTGTTGAGGTTTTAAGTATTGTATATTCTTTATGATGCCATTTAAGAGATTATGATTGCTTTAATATACCATTATCGTAGGATATGTACTTGAATGTCCTCTGGATGTTCGGTATTTATTATATGGTTGTGTGGTGTTACACTTTTCACCTTAAACACTGAAAGCATTGAGTGAAATCTTAGTGAGGGTTTAAAGGTTTATGCTTTTAATTTCAATGTGATTACTATAATATGGACTTAAGAAGTTAATTTTAGGATAATTTGATTCTAATTATATGTTAATTTGATTCAATATGACATGATAATTTATAGTATAAGTGGACAAGTTAAGAATAATGATGTATGGATGTTGTAAGATTTATAATTTTGATTATGGTTTGCTTGAGTACAAGCAAAACCTTAAGTGTGGGGATGTTTAATAAATTCATATTTGACTATATTTATATCTCATACTTATTGAATTTTTGTTTTGTATGTTATACTTTTATTGTATATTTGATACCTAATTCACTTCAAATGTATTTATAGGTTATAATTGCCTTCACGAACTCAAAGGAAAAGAATTCAAATGAAAATGTGACATAAAAAGAAGATTTAAAGCAATTCAGGGATACAGCAAGTCTCTTAGCCTGTGCAGATTTATGAATTCTAAAGATTTTAGGTTTTACAAAGTTCAGTACATGCTCATGTATCAAACCGTGTATCTCCTAGAAACACTACAAATTAGTATAAAAATATGTGAGGAAAAATAGAGGAGCAGACATTCTGAGGCAATTCTAGACACAGAGATCATTCAGAAGGGACAATATTGATCCAAATAAGTGGAAAACACAAAGAAATCAACAATAGAACCCATAGAATTTAACATCAAACCCTACCTTGCAAGAACATTCAAAAGAAAAAAAGGTAGATTTATAATTATGAACTCTTTGTTTTCTATTTCTTTTCCATCTTGTTTATGTTTAATTTTGTTTTCTATTGAGTGTAACTAAACATCTTTAGTGTCTAAGTGTGATGAACCCAAATCTGTGCAACAATATATTTAAACTATTTTATTTAATGCAGTCATTTTTATTGATCTATTATGATTCAATTATGTGTTTAATATATGTTTTATTAGATCTGGAATATTAGTAAATAATTTGATTTCATAACATAGAGGTTGATAAATCTTGTGTATGAATAGATTTATTGTAATTGAAAAGAGTTGATTTCAAACCTAGAGATAAGTCAGCATAAATCCTTTGGATTATGGTCAAACTTAATAGCGAAATTCACAAATCGATAAAAGCAATCTTAAAAATTACTCAGATTCATAATCCTAAGATTAGTCGTTAGTAGTCTTAAATGAGTTATTAGCGTATGATACGAATTTTCACAGTCTAATTATCTAATGGTTTTAAGGGAATTTATCACTTAAACACTAATTCTTGATATTGATTGTTTTCTAAGTGATTTCTTTGTTCTCTGCTCAATATTGTTTCCTACTTTTTTTTAATTTTTTAAGTTTTGTTTTCCTTATTAAAAGCAAAATCAAATTCGTAGGGAAGATAATAGGATAACGATAATTACTAGTATTTATTATCTTTGCAAGTACTAATTACAGCTACGTCGTGCACGTGTAGTAAAATTAATATTGATATAAAAATAACCAATCAACCTTCGACTAAGTTAGAGTAGGGAACTCCTCCTACATGCGCTCTTTCTATATAATTCCTTTAGTAGAAACTTTTTTGAGCTCTAACTATCATTTCTTTACCCCGAAGCCATGTCTTAGCCTCAGGTCAACGTTGGGGAAGGTCCGTAGATGACTTGAACCCCAAAAAGGGTAAAAAAACCACTTGATGCTCATGAACAACATTGACCCAAAGCAGAAATTTGATAAGGGTTAAATGGTGAGTTAACTTAGATAGAAGGCAAACTCTCTCTCATTCATCAAATTTAATACATAAATCAATTCTAAAAGAATCAGTATAATTTTGTTTGTTTTTGACTTTGTCCATCTTTTGACAATAAAAGGACACAAATTATAAGGTACATTATACAGTCATGGTTGGTGATTCAAAAGATAGTGGCTTATCCAAATAACACAATTTAAAAGTGCCCATTGTTAAAATATGGAAAGGGATGATTCTTTGTGAAATTGAGTTGGATTTGGATGTAAAGAGACAAAAATGGAATGAATGGAGAAAAACAAGAGGCAAGCCACACAAAGCGCAAACAAGGTTTCGGATTATGATGTAAAAGTCCACAAAATGTGGATGTGATTTTTGTTTTAATTTAAAAAATAAATTAATATGTAATCTTATTCAAATAGGAAACATGGTCGTATCTTCAAATCCTTAATTTCCAAAATCCATTCCATTTTAAAATTATAAATATGTCTATATTAAGGTGGAGGTGGAGGCGGAGGTGGAGGAAACAGGCGAAATGTTTGCTTACCAATAATCAATCTGACATGTTTTGTTTGGGTTAATTAATTAGGCTTGTCAATTATTATTTGTCTCTTAAACAACAAAAGTATTGTCACATATATATTTTTATTTTTTATTTTTTATTTTTTTTGACTTCACTTGCCGGGGTTGGTTGGGTGGGGATAAAAGGTTTTGATTAAAACGCCGCATGTTAATAAGATTCTTCTACTATTAACCAACTCCTAATTGTTTAATAAAATCACAAGCAGAAAAACAGGCTATAATTTATTTGGGACCATGAAGGGTAACTATTCCAAATTGATTTCATTTTTGGCATGGGACACCAAGCTATCAAAGTTTATACGTAATTAAAAAGAAATCAGATGAATTCCCAGTAACTAATTCTATTTCACACGAGGATCAAAGCAGAAAGAAAGATTTTGAAAGGTCCCTAATTAATAATTACCACATACACGTACACCCCTTTGCTGGCTGGCTGGCTGCAAAGTTAGAAAGCAGTGCTTATTCTCCAGGGCCTGCTCGTAAGAAGACCCTAATCTCGCAGCGCGTCACACACGAACCTAGTAATAAACCATTGCGTGATGACTTAGATATTATCACAAACCCCATGTATTGGAGATTCTCTCATTTGAAGAGGTTCCTGAGCCCACTGAAAATTTTTAGCGCTCTCAATTCACCACTTCTTATATCCCTCAGCCTTCTTCTCAGTACCTGTACAACCACTCAGAATAAAGAGAGGAACATCATATGATTAACATGCTGCTCCCTATAATATCTTCTATTAAGCTGAAAAAATGGAAATTAACGATGAAACAGAATGGTTGTGTTATTAGTTTCATTACTGTTATTGGTGTTCAGAAGAGATAGAGAGATGCTTGGCCTAACTTGATCATTTTCATGTTATAATATATGATTGAAACTCTAGAATGAAGAAAACAACTTTGAAAACAAAAGTCATGAACCGTGCATTTATTCCGAGAACAATGATGACGATGTTAGGAAAAAGTACGATCAAAGCATAAAAGCAATACAAATCTCACATTTTGAGCACGAAATAGTATCCTTCGCTCACTGTTGCACAAATCTACAGCTAGCTGTTTCAAGAACAATCTTCTGTTCAGTTGCTTTGGAGATGTGACATCCAAATCCATTGATCCACTGGCCTTAAATTCAAACAGGAAATGAAGCACTATCAATGAGTTATCTTAGATGAAGACTATTGACAACAATTTTGAAGGACCTAATGGTAAGACATTAAAGCAATCGTTGAAGGAACATTTTAAATAAGGTCATTAACGATCATTTTCCTTATAAGATCATTACATTGGAGTTCTGCATGGTCACAGCTATAGTGGAGCATAGATTCGTAAAAGATGTTTCACCTGCAGGAATTTGGTATATTTCGATATGCTCGACTCACAACTCTCCAATATGAATTGTAATGTCTGTTCCTCAATTTCAGGGTATCTGATATCCTTCTTAGAGTTTATCTTATTTGCAGCTGTGGCAGCCATCTGGAGCAAAAACTCTTCGAAACTCAATGGTAGATGTAGATATAATTGACAGGTAAGTTAAGAAGATAAGATAGACACCTCTTCAAATTGTTTGCTCATACTTGGAGGGCTTACTGCTAAATAAGCAAATGCCATCAACTCCAATGGCCAGCCGGTGACCCTCAGAGGAAAACATGTGGATCTGCCATTGTATGGATAAAACGGCGCACTCAACAATATAATTAGAAATGATGATGCGATAAGTGATGGCATAAGTTAAAAAACATAAATCAAATATGTTAAGGTTTATATTTCATCAAATGTGCACATTTGGGCACCACAAATTATTAAGAGATAATTATGACCTATAAGAAATTGAAACTTGATGGAAGGTCAAGTGAGAGAAAAAGTAGTAGAAAGATACAGAATATCACTGTACTGCCTACCAATACTTACGCAGACAAACCATGCTTCCTCAGAACTTCTAGCTTCTCTTCGTAACATTTATCAGATTTGTTCAGAGACAATGACAATTCTACCGAATCACTAGGATTGGTGCCCTCCTTGGGAACAAATCCATATGATAACAATAACTCACCATTAGATTTCTTTCCATATGATATGAAGACCTGCAAAAGTGACATCATTTTACTAGACAGTTTCAGTTAAAAAAGGGTTTACCAACCTGCTAAAGTTGCTTATTAATACATAATATATATAGAATTCTATGTTATTGGATAAGTTTGTAGTTTATAATAATTTGACTATTGATAAAAATTATCTATAGATAGGTGTCGCAAAAGAGTCTATAAAAGAAATAAAATAAGAGAAATTAGTCAACCACAAGTTTTAGTTTGATGGCATGAAGAGTGAGAATTGAGTTGACAGCAAAGACAATTAGGGCATTTAGATCATGCTAGGATTTCTAATTAGATATGAAAAGGAAATCTGATATATTATTCTAGTTTTAGATATGTAATCTTAGTTGCCAGGACTTCAATTTATAGAGTTCTTATTAGGATAAGATCTAAATTTATTAGGAACCTTCTCATACTAAAAATAAGGGTTCTAAAAACTTCTTTATAAATATATGTTGAAGAAGGTTGACAGGAAATATTCTTTATTTCTCTCTTACCCTTTTGGGTTACAATGCATCAAAATATATACAATAAGTCTTAGATACAGAATAGGCAACTACCTAATCTAGAAATAGAGAAAATCTTTACTAAAATCCCTCAAATTAAGGGATATCATTAACACCCCTAATATCTATCAAATAATAATAGTACTTACAGCCAATATATATCTCGACACTCCCCATCAAGCTGAGGAATAGATATCTTCCATTCCCATCTTGGAAATATTATCATGAAAATTGGAGTTGTTCAACCCTCTGGTAATAACGTCTGCCGAGTTGGTACCCTATTGGAATATAAGATAGGCATACTAGTCCCTTCTCCAACTTCTCTTTGATGAGATGCTTGTCAATCTAAATATGCTAAGTTTTGTCATGTTGTATAGGATTATGAGCAATGTTGATAGCAGATTTGTTATCACGGTAGAGTTTCATAGGACCTTCCCACTTGACTCTTAAGTCGCTTAGGATAAATCTTCAGCCATAACATCTCACACAAACCTTGAGCAATTGCTCTGAATTCTGATTCAACAAATAATCTAGCTACAACATTCTGCTATTTACGCCTCCATGTTATAACGTTACCTTAAAGGAACGTACAGTAGCTATAAGTTGATTGTCTATCCACTATAGATCCTCCATAATTTGCATCGGTGTAGACTTCAAGGGTAAGATCTGTTTGTCTTTTGAACAGGATTCCTTTTCCTGGATTTCCTTTCAAATACTATAACACTCCATAAGCGGCTTGTAGATGTGGCTCCCTCAGATCATGCATGAACTGACTAATTACACTGACAGAGTATGCTATGCCTGGTCGAGTATGAACAATGTAGATGAGCCTCCCTACAAGCCTCTGGTACATTTTTCTATCGACAGAAGGTTCTTCTTTTGCTTCTCGAGTTTTTGATTAGCTTCTATTGGTGTAGATATCATCTGACATCCAGTTTTCCCTATCACCTTTAATAAATCAAACAAATTTTTTTGTTGGGATATGAAACTCCCCTTTTTGGAGTATGCCATCTCAATACCTAGAAGGTACTTTAGTCTCCCAAGCTCCTTCATCTCAAATTCTTTGACCAGTCGTTGTTTCAGTTCTAGTTTTTCCCTTTTCATCATTCCCAATGACAATGATGTCATCCACATACACAAGAAGTGTCGTCACTCCCCCTACAAATGAGTACTTTATGAAAAGAGTATGATAACCTAGACTCTATTGGTATCCAGATGTTTTCATAACTTTGGTAAACCTTCCTAACCATGCTCTTGGTGATTGTTTTAGTCCATAAAGGGCCTTCCTCAACTTGCAAACTTTATGCCCAGTTTCTTTTTCAAATCCTGGAGGGATATCCATGTAACGTTCTTCATCTAAGTCTCCATGAAGAAATGCATTCTTTACATCGTATTGTAAAATCTACCAATCAAAATGTCCTAAAAGTGTTCATTTTTGCCACAGGTGCAAATATCTCGTAATAGTCTACCTCATAAGTTTGAGTATATCCCTTAGCCACCAACCTTGCTTTATATCTCTCAAGTTATCCATCAGCCTTATACTTTGGTGTAAAAATCCACTTACAACTGACTATGTTTCCCTTTGGTCTATCCACAATCTCCCATGTTTGATTCTTTTCTAGAGCAGCCATCTCCTCTTTCATGTCCATTCTCTTTTTGACAATGCCTCAGATACGGTAGTAGAGATAAAATTGGTGTTTAGGCTGGTAATGAATATCCTATGGTTTGGTTTAAGTGACACATAGTGAGACAATGAGTACATGGGTCTTTGGTGCATTCTCTACTGCCTTTTCTGATAGCTATTGGAAGGTGAATGTCATCACTAAGTGGTTCTACTAACTGTGTGCTTAGGGTTGGATCTAATCTTACTGTGAGGTTCATGTCAAAGATCGAGATGGATTCTTAAACTTGTTGCAAGTCCTCTTCCTAGTATATATCTACGAATATCTCAGAGAATTGTGAATAACCTGATCTGGAACTTGAGAAGATATAGTTTCAAGAACCTGGGCTGGATTCGGATTAGATTCTGCAGAGGTAGGACTTGATGATGGACTCTGATTTAATGAAGGAACAAACTCTAATTGAGAAGTAGGGAGTGATACTAACTCTATTGAGCGACTAGGGAGATCAAGGGTACAAGTACTATCAAAATTACTGTCTTCTAGTAAGGATGAAATCTTCCCCTGAAGTTTGGACTATTTGAAGTATGGTTGGTGTTCTATGAAAGTCACATAAGCTAAAACATAAAGTTTTCTGGTTACAGGATTATAGCATTGGTAGCCTTTTTGTGCAGAAGAATGACCACGAAGAACACACTTGTGTACTCGGGGATCTAATTTTCCTCTTTGGTGACTATGAATGTGAACGAAGGCTGTGCAACCAAACACTCTAGGAATGAGTCCATTAGAACTTCGAAATTCTGGATAAAAGGTGTTGAGGACCTCCATGGGACTTTTATTGGATAAAATTTGAGAGGGCAATCTATTGATCATATGAGTAGCTATGAGGACGGCCTCCCCTCAGTAAGATTTTGGAACCTTTCCTTGAAACAGTAAGGTCATAGTCACGTTGAGTAAGTACCCATTTTTACATTCAGCCCCACCGATTTGTTGGGGTGTGCCAACACAAGAAGAATCACGAATAATCCCCTGCTTTTGAAAGTATGGAATCATTGAGTAGTTGAAGTATTCCCTAGCATCGTATAACCCAAAATTCTTAATTTTGACCCCAAATTGATTGTGAATCATAGAAAGAAAAGTAGGGATAACAGTGCTAACATCAGATTTCTATTTGAGTAAGTAAAGCCAAGTAAGCCGAGTACAATCATCTATAAATGCAACAAACCATCTAGCACTAGAAATATTTGAAATAGGGGGGACCCCATATTTCTATGAATCAAATGAAAAGGTTTAGAACTTTTTTTATTGTTGATAGGAAAAGGAAAAGGTATTCAAGTGTGTTTTTCCAACTCACAAATTTCACAATGAAAATCTGAAATGTCTAATCCTTTGAACAAGTTAGGAAACATGAATTTAAGGACTCTAAATGTAGGATGACCAAGGAGAAGATGATAGAGCCAAATGGTCTCTTTATTGGAAGAGTTAAACAAAGACACAGTCAAATTATTCATAATACTCTGAGAAGAATCAAGGTGATAGAGGCCATTCCTTTCCTTAGTAAGTCCAATCTTCCTCTCCTAGCCCTAATCCTGCAAAACACAATAAGTAGGAGAAAAAATTGCAAGGCATTTAAGATCATGAGTAAGTTTTTTGAAAGAAACAAGGTTGGTTGATAATTTTGGCACATGAAGGACATTTTCAAGAGTGAGGTAAGGTATAACCATGATGTTTCCTACGCCTACAAGAGTGGCCAAGGATCCATTTGCCACTATGATCTTCCTATTACTAGGGCAAGGGTTCTAGGTATTGAAAAATCGTGATGATTATCAAATTTTATAATTGGCTGAATAATCTCTTCATGAGGATTCTTTACATTAAATAGGAGTTGTTGTACAATCTATTTTGGTAAGAAAATATACATAGTTAATACACTAATTACTATTATTCTAATATAGGTAAGAATATATGAATACAGCTAATACACTAATTATGGTAAATAAATCACATAATTCTGACCCATAATTTCTGCCACTGATAATGATGAGTCATGTGGTTTGTGGCTCTAGAATCAATTATCCATGAGTTGGTATAGGTTGTATCCGAGACATTCATGCAAGTGGAGAATGAAGACTTACTTGAGAGAGCCAATGAACAAGCCCCATATGGTTTTTCATGGGAATCTAGAAAGTTTTTCAATTTTTCTATCCCCTCACTGCTGAATCCGCCATTATCCACCTTTACTTCCTCATTGAATTGTTCTGCTGAGTGAGCTTGAGGTTGATTTCTTTGCTGGAACCTTGGTTGCCCTCCACGATTTCCCCACTCGTGACTTGGTAGTTTACCATTTAATTTTTAGCATCTTTCTTTGGTATGTCTTGGCTTCTTGCAATATGTACACCACAGGTTGTCTTTGTTATCCTTCAACTGAGGATTTTTGTTAGTCCATCATCTATCTTGTTGATCTCCTTTTGTTGCTAGTCTAGTCCCTTCGGCTGTTGGAACTTCAAGCATGATGTTTCTTCTACTCTTCTCAGCTCTAATTAATGAGATTCACTCTTCCAATGATGGTATCTCTTCTTTACCAATAATCTGGACTCTGACCTAGAGAAGCAAGAAACATACAGGCCTCACTAATGGTAGGATCCATTGAGTCCCAAAGTGTTACGGATGCATTCGTGGGACAAAAATATGAATGACGCAGAAAGTTTACTTCCTAAGATACTGATGACGCGTGGGAAATAAGGAATCCTAGGTGGTCTAAATTTGTTTTTTCCGGTTATGTTCTATTACTTCCTTATTTTTTCAACAGTAGGAGTTTCATTAGGAAAGGGAGTCTATTAAGGATTCTGAATCCTTACTTAGGAATTCTAGTTGGCAGTAGGAGTTTGTTTAGCAGTAGGAGTTTCTTCTTGATTGTAAGGAGATTTCCCTATAACAGGGAGTTATTCAGCAATAAAGAAAACAAGCAGAATTTATTAGAAATTACGAGATCTGAAACTCTATCTCTTAACGAGTTTCAAGGTTGCAGCTCCCTTCAACAAGTTGTGTTGGATTACTCACTATAGGTACATCTAGGAGGAAGAACAAGAGTAAAAACCCTTTGTTGGGAGAAGAATCTCTGGTTAATCGTCCGGTGACGCGATCCCAGACTCGGGACCGTAACACAAAGCCATGACATAATCATTCAATCATCTTCATCCCATGCTTCAAACGTTGGGTCTTGCTTTTATGGTCCATTTCCTGTGATATGGCTAAGTCTTCCTTTACCCTTTAGGTATGTATGAATGAATTGAGACCACTTCAGATAGTTTTTTTCCCATTGAGTCAATAGGAAGCTCTAATGTTTTGTAACTCATCAGTTTTTTGGACAGAATTTACCTCCTCTAGGATGGAAGTTTTGATTGTAGACATAGTCAAGGAATAGGTGTGAAAAACAGAAGACTCTGGAGAAAAATTACAATAATTGTGGTGAAAAACTGGAGAAAAACTGACAACAATGAAAGCTGTATGACGGCAGAATTTTGACAAAGAAACCCTAGAGCTCTGATACCATGTTGAAGAAAATTGGGAGGAAATATTCTTTATTTCTCTCTTACCCTTTTGGGTTACAATGCATCAAAATATATACAATAAGTCTTAGATACAGAATAGGAAACTACCTAATCTAGAAATAGAGAAAATCTTAACTAAAATCCCTCAAATTAAGGGGTATCATTAACACCCCTAATATGTATCAAATAATAATAATATTTACAGCTAAAATACATCTCGACAATATGTATGGACTCAATTTTCAATAAAAGATATCTTGAATTTTTTTTTTGTAAACAAGAGTTTTTAATTAGAAGGTTTGATACTTTTTCCTAAGCATAATTCTTAGACCCTAATAGTGGTTCTTCGTTTCCTACCCTCCATCACTTGTTTACCTTTCTAAAATTTCAGCAACCAAAGCCCTGAAATCTTAACCTAAATTTCTAGCAATCAAACCCTTCAAATCCAGCTATACCCAAATGTATAATTCTATCATTATGAGCTAAAATTCAGACCTAAAACTTGATATTCCAGCAGCCTAATATCAGTCATATTTCCTAATTTTGTGAGTTTTAGCTACTAGTTAATGTCTTCTATTTTTCTTACATCAATTTGCTATACAAAGTTTTGATTTACAATGGAAAAACATCGCGGAAGAGCGTATAGAAAATTATTCAGTGACCAAAAACAAGATGAAATACTTGTGAGAATTATAAAAAGATAGACCTTAATGACCCTCGATCACAAGGTACTCCCAAAACTAGTCCAGAAAACAACATCGGTCAACAATAGACACTTGATGTTGGGAGTGGAGAAAGTGAAATCCAAGAAAATGAGGTCAAAACTAATCAACAGCAAGTCAGGTTAGGAAATCAATGCCTACCGGTAGATCCAAAATAAAGAACTAATCAACAACACTTGAAAGTGCATGTGAGACTTTAGAGGTCAAGAAAGAGTTGAAACACATTACGCACTTGATGATATTACTAAAGAAGTTTGTGTTGAAGCAAAAGACTAGTACCATATCTTAGAAGATCAAAAAGTCCAATTTGCAAAGATGAGGTTAGTTGGTTATGCTAAAATCTAGTAGATGTCAATAGAGGACAGACTTCAAAAAAAGCGGGCCAGCCACCAATTGCAAATTAGGATGAGATGAAGCTGAAGTTATCGGGAAAAAAAAAACTTAACATTTAATTATCAAGAAGATCTCCAAGATCAATTCACAGCCCTTAGACAAGGAATTATGTCTGTAACTGAACAACCACAAAACTTCTCAAGGAGCTGAACTAAAGGCAAAATTATATCTGAGATTGGAACAAAAGGAGGCAGCAGTGACAAGAAGTGTTTATGATGTAATAGGAGGAGTCAATTTGCTTATGAAAAAGAGAAGTAGGGATGGCTATGGGTCGACCCATGGGCCTAGATTCAAGCGTTTGCAATGGTCAACTTATGGCCCAGGCCTAGGCCTAAACCGACTCGAGGTCCAATTATTCTAAGCAAAAAGATGACATTTTTCTTAGAAGAGTTGGACCTCAGGTAGCTCAGGGCCTAGGCAACACAGGCCCAGACTTAGTTAAAAAGAAGACCTTTTACACTTTTAATTTTAACAAAAATTATTTTTAAAACATTGACGGGGCCGGTCCACTGTCATCCCTAAAGAAAAGAAAGAATCTAATGAATAAGTGAGTGAAAACAAAGCTAGAGAGGAGTTGGAAAGAGACATATAATTATAACCCTTAAGGTGGAAGAACAAGAAGAATGGCTCTATATTGCTATTTTTTCACTCAAGTATGATGCAGTGATAAATTATGCAAGCTTATAGTTACTATAGTAAGTAGTATGAATGTGGTATTGGCGAATATAGTGAAGCAATTGAATTTAATTTTGAAGAGACATCCATAGATAAAGTTAATTGGGTGGATGATAACCCTATACAAGTTGCTCGAAGGTGTTTGGTGTCTTTCAAATTAGGAATATATGAAGACTCTATTTGGTGTGATGTTATCCCTATGAAGGTATCTCATATTTTACATAGTCGATTATCGCTTTATGATCAAGATGTGTAGCATTTTGGAAAAGCTAACACCAATCAACTTATGTTTCCATATTTTAAAACCTAGAAAGGTGGACAAGGTACGAAGGCAAAGAGAAAGCAACAAGGCAACAATAAATGCCAAGGAAAGCCTCTTAATATCCTAAAGGAGAAAGAATTTACAGTTATTAGTAAGAAGAAGGGAATAATGTTTGCAATGTTAGTGAGAGAAGTAACAGAAACAACATTCAAAATATCCCTTACATTACAAAAAGAAGTGGGTGAACTACTGGCTAATTTATCAAGTTTACGAGATATTCATCATACTATTGACTTGGTACCTAAATTTGCTATACTAGATCTTCCAACCTATCACCTAAATCCTATTGACAATGAAAAGCTAAAGAGAAAAGTAGTGAAGTTACTGGAAAATGGATCCATTTAGGAAATCTTAGTTCATATACAATTTCAGCATTATTGACTTCTAAAAAATATGGAAGTTAGCAAATTTGCATTAATTGTCAGGCAATAAACAATATCACATTGCCTTGATGACATGTTGACTGGAGTTACTATCTTTACCAAGATAGACTTACAAAATGGGTACCATCAAATTAGAATCAGAGCTGGAAACAAATAGAAAACACCTTTCAAGACTATAGAGGGCCTTTATGAATAGTTATTGATGCCATTTAGACTCACAAATGCACCAAATACTTTTATGAGCCAGGCGAATCATTTTAACCATTTATAGGCATATTTTTTATGGTTTATTTTGATAATATATTAATATACAGTAAGACTAAGGAAGACCATCTCTATGACATCTATAACAAGTTTTGAGAGTTTTTAAATAATAGAAACGTTATATCAAGTTTGATTTTATTGTATCCTATCAAGGAGTGGAGATGGAACACTAGAAAAATAAGGTCATTAATCCAAAGGATGTGCATGAGACACATAGTTTCCAAGGCCTATCAACATTCTATAGTCAATTTATTCGTAATTTTAGCACCATAATGGCACCTATTACTAATTGTATGAAGAAAGGACAATTT
Source organism: Erythroxylum guanchezii (assembly GCA_025629825.1). NCBI lineage: Eukaryota > Viridiplantae > Streptophyta > Magnoliopsida > Malpighiales > Erythroxylaceae > Erythroxylum > Erythroxylum guanchezii. The sequence goes on along the minus strand of JAOTAX010000004.1, from coordinate 10,855,060 downwards.
ACTTGGTCAAACAGCAACAACTAAAGCCTTTGAAGAAATCAAGAAAAAGATGATTGAATCTCCTATTTTGCAAGTTCCAAAATTTTCATGTGGAAATTGAAGGCATACTCAACCAAGAGGGATACCCAGTTGGATACTTCAGTGAAAAGTTAAGAAGAATAACATTTCAGCTATGACAAAGAATTTTATGCAATGGTATCTTCTCTATACAATTAGCATTGTTATCACAGATAATAAGGAATTTATTATATATTCGGATCACGAATATCTGAAGCACTTCAAGTCATAAAAGAACTTCAACAAAAGGCATACCTTATGGAATGAATTTTTGAAGCAACTTTGTTATTAAACATCAAGCAGGAATTGACAATAAGGTGACGGATGCATTAAGCAGAAAGAGCCATTTGCTTAACACTTTGGTAGTAAAAATTGTAGGATTTAAAATCCTAAAGGAAGAATATGTTTTAGATCGAAATTTTGGAACAATTTACTCAAAAATTGCAACCAAGCAAAGGAACAATCACTTCCTTTTTGTGATCCATGATGACTATCTTTTCAAAGAAAATCAACTTTGCCTACATGATAGTTTTATAAGTATGTGATTTGAGAACCAAATGGAAAAGGGGTAGCAAGTCACTTTGGAAGAAACAAAACCATAGCCATGGTTGAAGATTGCTTTTATGGGCCCTCTTTAAAGCACGAGGTGTCTTTAAATCATACAACAATGTTGAACATGCTAATTAGCTAAAGGAACGAAGCAAAATTTTGGATTATTCACACCATTCCGCACGCCTCATGAACTATAGCAGGTACGGATTTTATCTTGGAAATTCCTAAATCTATATAAGGTTATGATTCTATTCTTGTAGTGGTGGATAAATTTTCCTAAATGAGTCATTTTATTCCATGTTCCAAGACTAATGATGCTGTCTATATTGCTAAACTCTTCTTCAAAAAGGTTGTATGTCTCTATGGACCACCTTTAACCATCATCTAATATGAAGTTTATGAGTTATTTTTGAAGAACTCTATGAAAAATATTGAAAACTAAGCTCCAATTTTCATGCTCTTTTCATCTCCAAATCGATAGACAAACAAAGGTGGTAAATAGAAATTTAGGAGACTTGTGAAGATGTTTAGCTGCAGACAATATAAATAATTGAGACCTAATTCTTCCTATGGAAAAATTTGCATACGATAGTTCTAAAAATAGGTCAACTAGTAAGAGTCAATTTGACATAGTTTTGAGAGTTCAATCATGAAAACCTATTGATCTGGTTCCTTTAGTACATACAACACAAGACAATGTTGAATTTAAAGGTTTTGCACAACATATGAGGGATGTCTTTGATGAGGTATAATGAAATATAACAACTAGTAGCTTGACTTATAAAGAACATAATGATCAACATCGCCAATTGGTGGAATTCAATTAATGGTGATAATAAGGATTCGCTTAGAGGGGTCTTCCAAAAGGAAAATATAAGAAACTTCATTTGCAGAGCGTTAGACCTTATAAAATCTTCAAGAAGATAAGTTATAATGCTTATGTTTTGGAATTACCAAGTGAAATGGAAATTAATTATATTTTTAATGTTGCGGACTTAACTATTTATCATTGGATATGATGATACACAATCTCTTACTATAGCTGTAAGAAGTTCAATAAGAGGAGACAAAGGATGTCGTGATGAACAAATTGTAGCCATAAGAATTAGAGGATATCAACAACTACTTATTAATTGGAAAGGAAGATCACTTTTGACAGCACTTAAAAGTTTAGAATCTGAATTGCATAAGCTGAATCCAGACTTATATAATTAGTATTTGTCACATTCTATGTCAAGGACAGCTTCAAATAAGTTGGGAAGAATAAATGCAAAAGAGCTTAAAGTCTATAAAAAAATAAAAGAAAAATAAGTCAACCACAAGCATTAATTTGGTGGGATGAAGAATGAGAATTAATTTGGTAACAAAGATAATAAGGGCTAAATTTTAGATTATGCTAAGATTCCTTATTAGATAAGAAGTAGTAAGTTAGATATGTAATTCTCGTTTTAGATATATTATCAGAGTTGTTTAGGACTTAAATTTATAGAATCTTTATTATAATAGTATTTAAATTTGTTATGAATCCTTTCACACTAGAATAAGGATCTAAGAACTTCTTTAAATAGTTGTACTCAGCCCTATAATAATAAAATATCCTAAATTTTTTCTATAAACTTGAGTTTTCAATTAAAATTTATGATTCTCCTAGGAGTGATTCTTAGACTCTAGGATTGATTCCTAGTTCCCTATCCTCCATTACTTATTCACCTAACTAAAATTCCAACAGACAAAACCTTGAAATCCTATCCTAAATTTCAATAATCAAACACTAAAAACTCAGCTCTACTCAAATCTGAAATTCGACTATTCCAAACTGAAATTCAGACCAAAAACTTCATACTTCAGCAACCTAATATCAACCATATTTCAAAATTTTTATAAGTTTTAGCTATTAATTAATATTTCTTCTATTTGTCCTACGTCAATAGGGCTGTCTACATTTTTCCTGTTTGTGCCACCATTAGATGTGACTAAGCAGTTACATGAAAAGATGAAGGTAGCTTTCCAATCCAGAAGTATCAGTGAAGCAAGCATCATTTTTCATAAAAACTTCGTTATTAATATTTAATTATAGTCAACCGATGCAAAAATAAAGTCAACAAAACATCTAGAATCATCTGTCTAATTTTAAGGTAATATAATGACAAAAAATCACTTCATGTCATTCTCCAGAAGAAACATTCTTTACCTGCTCACCTAGTTGGTACGATCGGTCAGTTGTGAAGACAACTCCCAACGAGGACTTGTCATAATCCAAAAAAGTGTCCACCTGGCTCAGCCAATTGCAAGGTACGTCCTTATAACGACCAAGCTCAAATTCTTTAACGCTAAATAAATAAAGAAAAACTAATTTACACACCTCACAACTATGATTCATCATGTCAGCCCAGGGAACCAAGGCAACTTTTCCATCCATCGAGGGTAAACGAACCTTTGCAGGGGAGACCAATCAAGTCAGATAACCACGAAAAACTAAATGTTCAACTCAATTCATGTAACCAAGGAGAAGACTTCTATAAAGTTAGAGGGAGTGAAGAAAATGATAATAGTTATCTGCTTTCCTAATCAGTAAAACAAATGATAAGGGTATTTTTGTCCGTTAATAGCAATTCAAACTAGTAATCTTTCATTTCCAGGAAATCAAAAGAAAAGCAATAATTTCAAGAGTTTAGGAGCTAATTCCAATAAGAGATAAAGCAAAGAAAACTATAATTGGACATGAAAGACAAGCTGCCTTTGATTTTTCATCACTTCAAAATTATTTATCATTGTTTTGATGCATCAACCTGGTCAAAGCTTCATAACATGAAATTTTAACTTATGGATTTATGAGCAAAGCAACCTAATTCCACTTAGTGTTAAAAGAAATTCATTGTAGTTTGATTATTACTGATAAATCAGGGAACAAGTTTACAAGACAATAATAAAGTTTACTCACCAATCGGGAGAAAAGAATGCCAAATGACCACATGAAAGTATCCAGATTGTATACCTGGAAGGGAGATGAAATTCAAGTTCGAACAAGATATGGGTTTAAGCAATAGTACATGCAACGCTGGATAATCATTGGTTGTCTCATTGTGCCTCTTGCATCCCAAGAATAAAGGAGCAGAGGCCCAAAAGCATATAAAATGCCTATCAAGTTTAATGTTCCTGGGTTGATTGGATAAAACTTACAACTACTTCGCAGAGCAGTTTTTAGGTTTAACAAGATGATATATAGATCTTTTCTTTTTTTGAAAGATGATGACATATAGATCTTTACAAAAATTATATCACAAAAAGATTTGTAACTTGTGTTATCACAACCTAAAACAAAATATTTAAGGAATTTTATCAATACCTCTTCAGGAAATAGGTGAGGATACTTTGAAAATATCCTTAGTCTTAAATCATTAAATCTGCAAGGGAGATGCATGTTCAAGTGAAAATCTTAAATCAAGATGAGCTAGTAATGTGACGAGAACATAAACCAAATCAGGCACATACGTTCCAATAACATTGGTAATCCGTTCAATTGCCCGCTCTCTGATTTGCGAAGCTTCTAAGTACCTATCTAGTTCTTCGCGTGTCCTGAAAGCACACAAAAAAGCTATAGGGAAAGAAACTGAGAGTAGACCCTTTCTTTTTACAGGGGAAGAAACATGAACCAAATGAGAAGAGCTTACCAGTACAAAAGTGAATAGGGCTGTCTCGGTAGGGCTGAAATGTAATTGCACCATCTTGATGATTGCTGAAGACTCGCTTCACTGATCAGGTAGGTTGCGAGCAATGGCCAATCAGGCACAAAGTATCTTTTCAACACCTCACCAGCCTCAGGACAACTCCACTCCTAGCATTATAATTTTCAACGCCCAGCAATATTGAATGATACTTTTATAACAATAAAAACCAAGAAAACTTTAACTGCGATAATATTTTCTCTGAATCAATACAGATCAAACAACATTTTTCATGAACCACAGGTGTGAACAAATACATAATAATTGCTGGTTTGATTTAAGACATCCCAAATTGAGGGGAAAAAAGACAATTTTGATCTTCATACTGCAAGATATAAATTCCCACTTCAGCTCTACCACTATAAATTTTTACTTCTCTAAAGTCATCATATATGTAATAACCTTAAAAATATAGTCTTTATTGTGACTACGATTGCACTAGGAAAGTGAAAAACGACCGCCCAACTTTATGAACAAGAAACTTACGGAGTCAGCAGTAATAACAAGGGAGGGAGGCACAAAAAGCAACTTCTCACCCTTCCTGACGTTCTTCAAAGCAACCAAACCTCTCTCACCAACTTCCACTTTCTGTATGGCCATTTTCTGCGAAGGTAGCCCAGACAGAGAAAGCCAATTCTGCAAAGCTTCCGCGTTCTCCAAAGAATCGATGTTGCAGCCCCATGGAACTATCTGGGTTCCGTTTTTCGTTTTGGTGGTGGTGTCTCCCATTGAAACTGATGAGGAGGAGCAGCGAACCATCCTTAAGCAGTATCGTTTTTGCATAGAAAATGACGGGTAACAAACAGCTAAGAACGGTCTACTGGGCTTTCGGAGAGGGGTGAACGAGGGAAGAAGAGAAGTGTGGAAATTTGTCGAAGTTGCCTCCGCCATGGCTGTGCAGAGAGAGACGGAGACAGTGGAGAAGAACAGCAGATAAGGTGATGAAAAGACATTGATTGGCTGTGAATGGAATGTGATCGTTAACATTTACTGTAATCAAACAGCGTCGTTTGGCTTTATCAATTATACGGAGCCGTAGGCAGTGTTTTTTTCACTTCCTTGCGTCGCAGTGAAGGATTTCAACTCCATTTGTAATTGAGCAGTTGGCCGCAAACAAACCTTCCAGGGATATGGTTCTGATTATACTAAGATTCGTGAAAAGGACAAATCACTTACGGCTTGTACGGTGCCTATAAGTATTATTTTGTTTAATTTAAGAAATGGAATAGATAAAGAATTTCTATTTTAATGTTTAGTTTGAAAATATAAATTTAAAATAAGAAAATAATAAGTAACAAAAAAATCAAAATATCCTTATTATTATTATTTTTTTTTATAAATCAGTAAAATAGAATTAATAAGAAATTAAGGATTTATGTACAAAGGTAGAGATTGTGATAATACCAATCTCTTACCACCAAAGAAAGCAATCCACTTAAAACGGACACAAAACTAACAAGTTAATCCCTGAATAATGGCAGCAGCTCAAATGATAACAACACTTGCTGTTACAACTACAAACAGAAGTCAGCTGATGCACAAATCCATACCTCATTCTGTGTAGTAGGCAGTGAAAACCCTTCCAGCAGATTAACTCTAATGACATCCTTCCATCTCTGTGCGACCTTTCAACTTGATGCTGGTACTCCAAGTCCAAGTGAAGCCTGAGTCCTTCCAAAGGGAGAGTCTTCTGATATTGTAGACAGCTCAATTCCCTGGTCTGTTGTCACTTGACTAGATCTGCTACTGCTCCACCTATTCGAAATAGTGTTGTCTCCTTTGTTGCTCACTGGTGGTTGAATGGAATTCCACGGCTGTGAAGTAGGTCCTGATGTTATAAAGTATCGATGTGCTGTGCTGAGCTGAAAGGATAGCAGCTGCTGCCTCCAAACGCCAAGAGAACTACAATTTCCTGAAACAAAACTCAAGAAAGAGTGACTAAAAAATAAAGACTCTCCTTCCTTTACCTTACCTCGGTGTTTGCTCTGAGGTGCTCCTGAACTAGGGTAAGCACTCTTGCTTTCAGTCCATCCACTCCCATTGCTTCATCTAGAAAGGTCCTCGCATTCCTTTCTTTC
>JAOTAX010000004.1:10837163-10848548 GCA_025629825.1 Erythroxylum guanchezii | reverse complement strand
TTCTTGATAACTGCTTCTTGAATCTTTAAAGAAACGGTTATTCGACTGAGCTCTGTAACTAACTCAGTCTGATGCTTTCGTCTGCTTTTCGTTCCGTCTGCTTTTCTTTCGTCTGATTTTTACTAAGCTTCCGTCTGCTTTTGTCTAAGCTTCCGTCTGCTTTTCTTTTCGTCTGCTTTTCTTTAAGCTTCCGTCTGTTTTTCACTTAAGGTTCCGTCTGCTTTTTCACTTAAGCTTCCGTCTGCTTTTTCACTTAATCTTCCGTCTGCTTTTCTCTAAAGCTTCCGTCTGATTTTTGCGATATCCTCCGTCTGATTTTCTTTGTTGAATTAATCTCTGTCTACTTTTCATTTATCCTCTTTTTGTTTGTCATCAAAACTATTAAACACTTATGTCATTTTGACTTAACAATATTTACTTCTGTCTCATTTTTTCTTTCCGCTTCTGTCTCATTTTTGCTTTCCAGTTCCGTCTCATTTCTATCGTCTCATATTTGCTTCCTGCTTCCATCTCATTTTTCTATCGTCTCATATTTGCTTCCGTCTCATTTTTCCTTTCCGCTTCCGTCTCATTTTTCTATCGTCTCATTTTTCTATCTGCTTCCGTCTCATTTTCTTCCATCTCATTTTGTATCTGCTTCCGTTTCATTTTCTTTCGTCTCATTTTTGTATCTGCTTCCTTCTCATTTTCTTCCATCTCATTTTGCTTCCATCTCATTTTTGTATTTCCTTCCGTATCATTTTTGTATCTGCTTTTGTCTCATTTTCTTCTGTCTCATTTTGCTTCTCTCTCATTTTTGTATCTACTTCTGTCCCATTTTTGTATTTGCTTCCGTCTCATTATTTCGTCTTCATCAAAATTATTAATCGTAAAGTCATTTTGACTTAAGAATTTCTCCCTTTTTGATGATAACAAATAATCATAGAAAGAAAGTATTATTAATACAATGATATACACTTAGACGACTATATACACAAAAAATTGTAGCCAATATCTTCTTCTTCTCTTCTCTTTTTCTTCTCTTCTCTTCCTCCCCCTATCTTTTTCATTTCTTCTTTCTCCTTTTCTCCTTTCTCTCCCTGTTTGTTATTGATCAAAAAGATCATGACCTCAGATGCTTCATAACTTCAGAAAACATTTCTGTCATTTCCGTGCGGAGTGACTTGAGATCTTGTCGAATAGTCTCTACTTCTTTATGCAAGTCACCCAAAGAAGCACACAAATCATCAACCTTATCTTCAATGTCTTCATCATGCTTCTGCTGTACTATTTCAAGACCAACGGTTGCAGTATATGCATCTGAAGATATGACACCTAGTTCAATGATTGTAAGGGAAGGAGGTTTAATAGATAGGTTCAGTTCCGGGAGATCAGAGTCTTCAGGGTTGGTTAGTCGTGGAACTTGTCTTCCAAATAGGTGTAGAACATCTCCAATTGAAGACATAGTATTCAAGGGTCTGATATGCATAATTAGATGCACAAGAGTCTCTATTGAGTAGCTGACATCTCCAATCCTAATGGATCTGTACTGCGCTTCTGTAAGTCTTCCAACTACCTGAGAAGAGTCTTCAGTAGTTCGCCGACCACAATTGCTTCCAGATGCCTTTGAAATGTAGTGGGAAACATAAGTTCCTTTATGCTGGGCTTCATAGCACGCTGCATCTATGTTTCTCACTTCAGCCTCGATCTGTTCCTCTATTAGATCACTTGTTAACCCTTCAGGGTACAGTTTCTTCTTCCCCTTTTTCTCATTGCGAACGATGTACGGTCTTGGTTAAAAGTCAGGCATAACCTTGATCACAGTTCTCTTTGTGATTGGTAAGATAGTATACTTCTGCCTTGTCATCTGTGTGGGGTATGGTTTGGTTCCCTCATCCCGTAGAAAACCGTGCATACTTATCTCATCATCGTTCAACAGATGCATAGTACTACTATTTACCAAGATTAGTTGAAGTTGTACCTTAACTGACCTTTTTGGGGTTTCTTTAATAATGATAGGGCTACTACTCCTAATAGATTGAATTTCTTCAATGATCTTGATTTTCAAATCTTCTTTTCTCAAAGGTTGAGAAGTATTAACCTGTGTTGGACTGCGTTCAACTGATTTCTTCTTCTGAATAGCAATAGGAGTGCTCTTCTTCTTACTGATTTTCTACTTTTTCCCTTCTTCAATCAGTCTAGGAGTCTGTTGTTGAGGTCGCAGGGTTCGTACTCTGGGTGACCTTTTCGCTTGCTTAGGTATTTCTGAAAGAAGTGTCTCCTCCTTTCTCTTCAAGGACACCTTCTCTATATACCGCACCTGGCTTCCTTCTGTATGAGAAATCGCCTTATCTTTCATCACTTCAGCTGACGATTCCTTTTCTTCAACCGTAGGCATTGTCTCGCTCGATTGAGATTTTGATTTTCTTGTGCAAGTCCCCTTTTAGCATGCTCCCCCTCAATCCTTGCTATCGTCTTAGAATCTGTTTCATCTTTCTCTAGATTCTTCAAGCCCATTTTGCCAATTGATGACGCTTTTGATATTCAGCTTCATCCTGTTTCCTCTCTCTAGAAGAACTCCGAAATCTCTAAATATTCTTATCAGCATCATCCCATATGGTAGGGTAGTCGACTCTTTCTTCAACTTTACCATATACTGGAAGATAAGAAAAGGTAGATCTATAGGCTGGCGATTAAATAGATAAAATAGGCATTGTTCATCTAGCGTTGTCACCAGATGCCTCGATCCTGTTCTTGGTAGAACACAATGGAAAAGAAGTAAGTGCAGAACCTTAGCCTTTGGCACAAGACTTGAGGCCTTCTTCTCCTTTGGATTATTGCTTCCATATAATTGTCGATTGATCTTAATCTCCTTCAAACTAGCTTGCGTCATCCATCTAGCTTTATTTGTGAGCTTCTCTCCAACACATGGAAACTCAATGACCTTCTCGATTATATTCAGTGTCATTATAATCGACAATCTATCTACCATTGATACAAGAGTATCTTCTACCACTTTCATATTCTTCCAGAAGTCATAAACTTCATTCGTGTGTACCGTCTCACAAACTTGAAAGAAGTGTCTCCAACTGGCTACCACAATCTCCGATTCAATATCCATCTTGTCCTTCTTCAAGGACTCAAAATCAACAAGTCTTCCACTGGTCATTGTTGCCTCCATTTGTTCTTGTAGTTGACAATGAACTGAATGCACAAATATCTTTCTTAAAAGGTGAAGTCGGTTTCTGAGGTTGAGAGTGTGAACAAAGAAGCTTTGATATCCAAACAGAGTAATGAAAAGCCTTTAGTGAGAGTTCTTCAAAGGTCGATGTCAGGACATATCAAGAGCCTTCGAGAATAGGTGGTGTTCTCAGGACTGTGAGAAATTTTCCCTCCAAAACTTTCCCATGACAGAAGTTACCAGCTATAACTCACTGTTACTGTTATTTCTATCGTCTCATTTCTGCTTCCGCTTCCGTCTTATTTCTACTTTTTGCTTCTTCGCGCTTCGTCTTACTTTCTTCTATTATTATTGTTTGGTCTTCATCAAAATTATTAATCCTAAAGTCATTTTCACTTAACATATATATTTCCCTACAATAAATATAAATTGCAGAATACGTTTGTACAAGTTCAACTTTATCTTTTCCTTTTTTATTTTATTATTATAATTAGTAGAATTATTATTTTCAAATTCATTTTTTCATATGATTATTATGATTACTTTTGTACCTTAGTATATTACTTATTATTAATATACTAAATTTTTTTATTAAATTTATTATTCTTATTATTATTATCTTTATTATTCTCTTCTCATGTTTTTTATTTTTATTATTGTCAAAAATTGTATTATATCTAATAGGAATAATACTATTTACACAAATATATAAAATAATTGATTGTGTTTGCAAAATTGTGATCTTTTTCTGGTTGCAAACTTTCATTGAGATATAGAAAGTTAAATGGACCAAATTTCAATATCTGAGTTGATAGGCTGGCATTTATATCAATTTAACTTTTTTTTCCAACGATATGATACGTTTGACTTCTATATTGTGTGTAATTTCCCTTTTGCTCGGATATATTCATAAGCTGCATGTATTATTTTTGCTTCATCGCTTCGTCTTTTTTTGTCATTACACTTCGTCTTACTTTCGTCTTCGTACTTCGTCTTATTTTTGCTTGTCCGCTGTCTTACTTTTATCTTGGCACTTTGTCTTACTTTCGTCACCACGCTACATCTTAGAATGACTTCCACTTCGTCTTAGTTTGACTTTTGCTTCTGTCTCACTTTGTCTTTCGCTGCTTCGTCTCATTTTGGCTTCCACTGCTTCGTCTTAGTTTTCTTTAGCCTTACCAAAATGGTTCATCACTTTCTAATATTATTATTATTTGCCAATTGCACAACAACAAAATCAATTTCTAATAATAATTATTATTATTACTAAAATCATTATTTATAACACCTTGTTTCTTGATTATATTTTTGATATATTGATAAACGATTAATAGACTATAGTTTTATGCTTATATTTAGCATGTTTTGCTTGTTATTTGAGAGTTTTACACTATTTTTAGTATTTATTTTGTTTCAAGTGAGCTTTTAGGTCTCAATTGTTTTCATGAATCAAAAGTAGAAGAATTTGAATCAAATCGAGGCATAAAAAGAAAGAATTGGAGCTATTTTGGAGATATGTGCGTGTGTGATGATGTACATGCCTGTTTGAGTACCATATGTGATCATATAAAGGGCCATGTAAGAGGCTGTGAACAATAAAGCTTCAAAGACATTGTTTTTGCCCATGTGAAGATACACAACTATTTATGGTAACCCATGCAAGCTCCTATAAGCTTGTAAAGTTGCAAGTTTAAGGTGCTTTTGGGATATACAGGCATTTACACGATCGTGTATAATCCAAAAATTCTATTTCCATAATATAAAAGGTAATTATGAAGAGGAGACATAAATGAGGAAAGTAAAGTTGAAGATAAAGACCAGATTTAGAGCAGGAGATGTAATTCTAAACCTAGAATAAGGAAAACACGAAGATTACTTTAAGTGGTTTGATAAAGAGCAACCTTGCATCAAAGTTTTAAGAGCATTTCATTATATAATAGGGGATACAGATCATGGATTCTTTTCTTTGTAATGCTTCTTCTAAATGTTTGATGTTTGTTTCATTTTCCATATTTAGGAACTAAGTTTGTTTAGTGCCTAGGTAACCTTAAATAGGGATGGATAGTGTGATTTGATCTTTTATTTAATACAATTTGATTGATTAACTTATTAAGATTGAATTATGTATTTTTTATTATTGAATTAATATGTCTGGGATATTGTTTAATGTTTGATTTCATATGATTGAGATTTATAAATCTATTTTTAAGAATAAATCTACCATAATTTGAAGGAGTTATATGCAAAATTAGAGATAGGTCGGTATAAATCATCTAGATTATAGTCAAACCTAATAGAGAAATTTATTAATCGAATAATGCAATCTTAGGGGTTTTGACTATAAAGAGGTTTTAGTTAATCAACAGAGGATTAGTTATTAATATTCTTAAGAAAGATATTAACATAAGATAGGAGTTTTCACGATTCAATGATCAATAATTGAATTGCATGAAAAAGAGTTAATATTTAAGAAATCTTAGGGGGATTCATTACCTAGGTACTACCTATTTGGTATTGATTAATCATATTGCTATCTATGTTCTAGTTCATTATTATGTTGAACTTTAATCTACTTTAGTTTTAAACTAAATTGTTATCTTATTCGTCGATTAGATAATAGAAAAAGAGGTTATTACTAGTACTTGTATTCATTGTGGGATCAATCCATACTTGCTAGTATTAGCTACAACTACACCATACATTATATACACAATTAAGTTTTTGGCACCATTATTAGGGACTAGAATATTAGGAAAACCTTGCTTTTGTTAATCTAGACATTTAAGGAGATTTAAGGAAGTGCCCATATCATAGTCTACTATTATGGATGCAAATTCAGACCTTTTATAATGGGTTAAATCAAATGACAATAAAAGATCAGAAGCAACTCAGGACCTTATTTAAGACATGGAAATGAATAACTATCAGTAGTGGTCTTCTCGAGCAAAACTTAGCAAGCTAGCAAGAGTATATGATGTAGATGAAATTATGACATTGGCGAACCAGGTTGAAGCTTTGAGCAAAAAGATGGATTAATGACAAATTCTCTACTATTCTAAAGGATGTAATGTGAGGTATGTAGGCTAGAACATCTAGGTCAAGAATGTAAAGCACTATAGCCCAAGCATCTGGATTATATAGGGAATGCTCCTAAACCCTAGAATAATCCCTATAGTAATACATACAATCCAGAATGGAGGAACTAACTAGACATAGGAAGAAAAAAATGTTAAATAATGGGTCATTTATCACAGGTTAGTCGATCCAGTTAGTGGAAAACTAACTAGTCATCAGGTTATTAATAACTAGCTGATTGTTACAACAATTTTTTTAGATAAAATGGGTGGATTATATCTAGTAAGGGTATTAACTTATTGGTACCATAATCGAACATGTTTTGTCTAGTTGAAGACATGTGCTCTACTAGCCAATCTTGCTTCAAACTAGTCATAATTTATGTGTTTGATGATAGTTTAAGATGAATTATTAATATAAAGATCGCAATAAAATTTTGGGAAAGATCCTTAGCACTAAAAGGGGTCCAGGGAAGCTTTTGTGAGAGTTTCATTACGCTCATATGTGTGCGAGTGTGATAGAGACTTTATTGCATTGTTTGGTCAAGAGAGTCAAAACATTAGTAGAGCTTTATGCTTAGTATAAATGATTATTTAGATTTAAAAAACAAGAACAAAGTTTTTTTTAACAATTGAAGACATTGAATTATAGAAGATTGGCCTATTCATTACCCATTCAAAAAATTTAGATGATAAGAAAGTTCTTAAAAAAGAGGAAGAATGGGATCTCCGTAACATGAAACATTGTTCCTTAAATATCAAAACCACTCACATTCTATTTTGTCAATTATGAAGGAATGAGTTTAATAAAATATCTATATATGCGATGGCATATGAAATTTGGCATCCATGAAAAGTGACATAAGAGGAAATTAACTAATTCAAGGAGGGAAAAGTGAGCATGCTCATACATTAATATGAATTTCTTCAAATGAAATAACAAAGATAAGTTGGTTAGAAAATTGCTTAGATCTCTTTCAAAGACTTAGGAAGCAAAAGTTTCAAAGACTTAGGAAGCAAAAGTGATGACCATTAGTGAGCATAAAATATATCCATATTTCACCATGTATTTTTTATGTTTTCCATATAAATTACAATGGTCTAATTAATTTATATTATGTTCTAGGTAATTATTAATGAGGTTAGTTTAGGATGATATTTTTCAAGAATCAAAGAGAATTGAATTCTAAAACATAGAAAATTACAATTCTTAGTTGAAAATGACCTAGTACACACTTGTGTGCTGTCCCGTATGCATCAATGATTAGATGAAGAAGAAGATATAGCCTAGAACATGGCCTGGGGAGATACCACGTGATAATAAATAAAATTCATAGAGTAATATGGCCTAAACCATGTCTTGCCAGAAAATTTATAAAACTCATCAAAGAAATAGGAAGATCTATAGTCTAGAGCATAGGTGTGTCAAACCAACATCCTTTCCCTAGAGGAACCAGAGAGATCCATAGTCTAGAAACACATATGTATTAGAGTCCATGATCCTTAGAAACATATATGTATTAGAGTCCATGATCCTATCTAAAAGGATTTTCAAGACAACTTCTACAATACTCATAAATTGGTCAACTTTCTTATCTAAACTTTAATTTAGGTGATTTAAGCAACTATAAATAGTTATGAGACTTGTATCAAGTTTAGTGAGTTGTTGAGAGATCCATGATCAGAACTATGAACATGGCCCAAAACATATTATAGGTAGATAATATGAACTTAATACATAGGAAACCCTAATTTTATAATGCTCTTCATATTCTTTTGTTCTAAAATTAGGGTTAGGCAATAAGAGGAGAAAAATGCCCAAGAGGATCAGAGATTAATTGTTTTTAAAGAAAAAAAATATCGAAATCATCTTAATAACACATATCAAATATCAAAATATTAAGATTAATTATATAAATATTTTATTTTTGATTTATTTTATCTATTTATTATGTATATTGGTTTAAATATGATGAGTGAATGATTATTTCCTATGTTTAGATAGGATAGAACCCTATTTTTTTTGTATAGATTGATTTATTTTGATTTATAAATGGGATATATTTCTTTGAATTATCTTTAATCGGACTTAATGCATAATTTAGTTATGCTAGCAACAAAATTTAATCTAAACTAATGTGTAGATGTCTTGAGAGAGCCTCCTTAAAAGTGAACCATGACTTAGGTAACAGTGGTTAAGAGAGAACTACATGATCATTCTAATGTTTGGGTGAAACCTTTAATGGGATGGCACATATCTTAATACATTTGAAAGGATGTTAGCTTGCTAATGATGTGACTTAACAATTGGAGAGTAGGTGGTTATAGTTCAAGAGAGTGTTGTTTTAGTGTCTAAGAGATCCTTTTAGTCCAAATTAATATATCTATTCTAAGTTAATTAAATAATGACATCTAAGATGATACTAGGGAGAGTTCTTATATAGCTGATATTTTTATATGCTTTCTGCACTAAATTACATCCTTTGTTCTATCTCTTTTTATTATCTTATTATAATGTTGGTAACATTCATCTATTTTTTCTTATAGATATCTAACGTAATGGCACCTAGTAGAAATAAAGGAAAGAAATCACTACTGTAAATATTGTAGAATGTAGGAATGTATAACTTCAACCAGACCATTCAATTGATGCTAGTAATTCAATTCCTAGCCATCAACAACATTCTACCTCAAAAGACAATGAAATTAGTAAAGTTTGAAATTTCTCTATAACTTCAAGTATATATCTATATATATGCATACATATAAATTCAATCATATATATCTTTACAACTTAAAACTTTTTCTTATCATATTCTTTTGTTGATATAGGAAATAGAGCACATTCTAGCATAGTGCCACAACATAGTAACAACAATTTTCTGCCTTTAACTCATACATAACAACTTGATTCTACCTCAAACAAAATGAAGTTACCAATGCAGGTTTGTGATTTTTTAATACCTTCAATTAGACTTATGCTTAAATATGTATTTATTATTCTGAATATTTTCTTATCATATTCATTTGTTGTTAGATTCTAATGCTAGTACTAGAAAAATAGGTAAAGGTAAAACTAGAGTTTGTGAATTGTAACGAATGAATGTTGAAATGAATTTCAAGTTATCTATATATATTGATGCTCGATAAAGTCGTCCTGTAGACAAGGTCTAATCTGCGAAATTGTCAAGTGAGTTGGAAATTATTGCTAGAATAGAACTACCTTATCTAAAACATGTTAAGCACTTGAAGAAAGACATGTTGCTTGAAAATTCTTTAGAAAACTTTTATGTAGTTAATTGATGTCATAACCTAAAGAATGGACTGTTTTGATATAGTTGTATTCAAAGCTAGAAATTTTGATTTGTTAAAGGAATAAATGTGTTCTTTTAATACAAACATGATCTTAAGGACATGAGTAATGTGTATAAGCTATGGATGAATGAGAATTGAAGAACATGGGGTAATTATGAATGAGAATTGGGTAAATGTATGGATATATATTATTGGAAAAAGTTTGGTCAATGTATAGATCTAGCTTGTTGAAATTCCATATTTAAAGTAACAATTGTGTGTGTGTTATAAGAGGCTTTTTTATCATGAAAATGTACAAGGATAAGTGTAATGTATGGTTGATGAATTTGTAGTAAATAAAGCTAACTTAAAGGTATAACCCTGATTGCAAAATGGTAGTATACAAATTGTAATGTTTGAATGGTATTAGGGTGTATAAGCACAAATTGGACAGTCAAAATATATACATAAGAATACATACTTAGAAAGTCAATTGAGCAAGCATTGAAACATGACACATATACATGTGCAAGATTGTATATTTATATGATTAAACAACTTAATGATTTGTCAACTATGTATATATGTATTGCATGATGATAAATGTCGATTACAAAACAAACTACTCATTTTACACTCAAAACCGTGAGTATCCAGGTCTTAACTTGTAGTAAAATGCAAATATCAATCCCACAAGGATTGTGCTTAAGTACAACCTAATTTAGGTTGTTCTTTGTTTATGAAACCAATTCAATCAAATTTAAATGGATAAGTAAAATAAAGACAATCTAAAAGCAAAAGGAAACAATGCAACCGAAACCAAAATCGTAAACTAAAACTTGGAGAAAATCAAGATTAAGAATTAGGACTTGTCATTATCCTTATTTGCTCCCCTCTAGTTACTTGATTCAACTTATGTTTGGCCCAAGATTACCTAAAATTTTTGTAACACCCTACTCCCGCAAGACCCGAACCCAACATCGATGGTGATATCCGAGTTCGTGTCCCGCGAGGGTGGCGTACTAGAGCACTCAATCATTCAAAAGTCGGTATAAATTTTTTTTGAAATCAATAACATATTTTGCGAAAATCGATATTCAGATCGGGCCCACTTTTATTCATAAACGTTTTCAATCAACACAATGGTTATCAGTAGCCAATTGGGCCCTTTCACAACTACATAACGCTTTAGTCATAAGGTCTTTACCTTCCACCATAAAAGCCTTTGTATACACATTGAACAAAATTTCGGAATACATTATTTTAAAGAAATGGCGGAATATAAATTTATACAAAAATAGGGAAAACAGTAATGCAGACGCGAACTGATCTTGACCTCTTCTTTCACTCACATGCAGTAGGTATACTCCCATTTGCTTAACAGGATATTCTTCTGAGTCTTGAAAAATATTTGCAAATTTTGGGTGAGCTTTGCGAACTCAATGAGTGACCATCATTGATGGCTTACCCCTTCATATAACACATAATTCACATTTTACAATATTTCACATTTCATATTCAGTTTCACACTTCATATTCAAAACACTTAATCATTCATATTATGCATATGCTGTAACATCCCGTTACCCTTGACGAGACTTGAATTGTGAACTACGAGAATTTCTAAGAAATAAGGAAAATTCACATCATGCATAATTAATTGACATGCACATTTTTGCACATTCATATGATTGTACAAGCATTCATGACATTTTTCAGGTACAATTGAGTTGTTAAGTATGATTAAAATAAGATTTGGCAATTTTGGTAATATTTTGAATATTTCAGAATTTTTGGTGAATTTTTGGGAATTTGGTGTAATTTTTGGACTAAAGAAAAATATTGATTTGTGGGCCA
>JAOTAX010000004.1:10810902-10837063 GCA_025629825.1 Erythroxylum guanchezii | reverse complement strand
TATCTTACAAGTCCAATGGTTCAAGAATCAAGTCATTTAGGTGTCTAGAGAAGAAGTTATGGCCAAAAAATCAAATCTGGTTTTGTCCTCAGTCATATTGAACCTGTCTTGGGACAATTGGCATAACTTTCACTATAGATGTAAGATTAGAGTGTTCTTTATATAGTTTTAAAGATAACTTTAATATCTAAAACTTTCATGAAGACATTGAAGACAAATTATGTCATCGAGAGGGTCATAATTGGACCAGACTATACAAGATGAATAGTAACCTAGAAGATGTTTATGAATAGTAAGACAGAAGATGTTTTACAATTGCCACAACTTTCTCTAAAGATATTGGATCAAGGTGTTATTTAGATGGTTGGAAAAAGGACTTCAAGATCTACAACTTTCATGAAGATCGTGAAGACAAATTATGTCATCTAAAGGTTCAAAATTGGACCAGACTATACAGGATGAACAACAACCTAGAAGATGTTTATGAACAGTAACACATAAGATGTTTACAATTGCCATAACTTTCTCTAGAGATATCAGATCAAGGTGTTATTTGGATGGTAGGAAAGCAGATTTCAATATCTACAACTTTCATGGAGATTTGAAGACAAATTCTGTCATATAAAGGGTCAAAATTGGACCAGACTATACGGGATGAACAGTAACCCAGAAAATGTTTATGAATAGTAACATAGAAGATGTTTTACAATTGCCATAACTTTCCCTAGAGATATCATATCAAGGTGTTATTTAGATGGTTGAAAAAAGGACTTTAAGATCTACAACTTTTATGAAGACCTTGAAGATTAATTCTATCTTCTGAGAATAGAAGATAGGCCAAAAAGACAGAAGATAGCAAAAAGACAAAAGATATCAAAAAGACAGAAGGAAGATGAAAATTGCTATAACTTTCCCTACAAATATCTGATCATGGTGTTCTTTATATGGTTAGAAATAGCACTTCAAGATCTAAAATGTTTATGAAGACCTAGAAGACCAATTCTATCTTCTGAGGGGTCAAAAATGAAACAGAAGATAGGTCAAAACGACAGAAGATAACAAAAAGACAGAAGGAAGGGAAAAATTGCTATAACTTTCCCTACAGATATCTGATCAAGATGTTCTTTATATGGTTTGAAATAGGACTTCAATATATACAACTTTTATGAAGACCTGAAAGACCAATTCTATCTTCTGAGGGGGTAAAAAATAGAACAGAAGATAGGCCAAAAAGACAGATGATAGCAAAAAGACAGAAGATAGCAAAAAGATAGAAGGAAGGGGAAAATTTCTATAACTTTCCCTACAAATGTCTGATCAAAGTTTTCTTTATATGGTTAGAAAGAGGACTTTAAGATCTAAAACTTTTATGAAGACCTTGAAGACCAATTCTATCTTATGATGGGTCAAAAATGGAATAGAAAATAGGCCAAAAAGATAGAAGATAGAAAAAAGACAGAAGGAAGGGGAAAATTACTATAACTTTCCTTACAGATATCTAATCAAGGTGTTCTTTATATGGTTCGAAAGAGGACTTCAAGATATACAAATTTTATAAAGACCTTGAAGACCAATTCTATCTTCTAAGGGGTCAAAAATGGAACAGAAGATAGGCCAAAAAGACAGAAGATTACAAAAAGGCAGAAGGAAGGGGAAAATTGCTATAACTTTCCCTATAGACATCTAATCAAGGTGTTCTTTATATGGTTAGAAAGAGAACTTCAAGATCTACAACGTTTATGAAGACATAGAAGACCAATTATATCTTTTGAGGGGTCAAAAATGGAACGAAATATAGGACAAAAAGATAGAAGATAGCAAAAAGATAGAAGGAAGGGGAAAATTGCTATAACTTTCCCTATAGATATCTGATCAAGGTGTTCTTTATATGGTTAGAAAGAGAACTTCAAGATCTACAACTTTTATGAAGACTCAAAGACCAATTCTATCTTTTGAGGGGTCAAAAATGGAACAAAAGATAGGTCAAAAAGACAAAAGATAGCAAAAAGACAAAAGAAGATGACGTCATCACAGAAGAAGCAAAAAGGCAGAAGAAGCAAAACACAGAAGATGATGACATCATCACAGAAGAAATAAAAAGGCAGAAGAAGTAAAACACAGAAGATGATGACATCATCACAAAAGAAGCAAAACACAGAAGATGATGACGTCATCATAGAAGAAGCAAAACATAGAAGATGCAACTTCACTCTTGAATATCTTCCCTTAGAAGAGCCATAACTTTCAGCTCAGATGCCCAAAATTTTTATACTATATATCATTGAAAAGATAAAAGAAAGATCTACAACTTTAAGAAGGAAACGTTGCCAAAATCTATCTAGATCAATCCCAAAATTTCCCCTAAATTTCGAATACGAACTTTACATTCATCCACCAATGTACTGCACCCATTTCTCAACTTCATGACAAATTTTGAGATTATTAGAGGCAGAATTTAAATTTGATGTCTTCATACAAAATGTAACCATATGTTTCTAGTTTAATCCAAAGCAAGAATAATCTTATTTGGATAACTATAAAAAAAATTGTGGCTAAAAGACTGAAGCACACTCAGTGAATATTTTCCAGATAAACCACCACTTTTGTTTCCAATATCACAACTCATACCAAGATCACTCTTTCAACTCCCTCTACTTCTCATTTTCAATAAAATCACATTTAACATCAATTATACCCAGAAGTTGTCAGTGAATGCATGTACCACTTTTTTATGTGCAAACATTCAATATTTATGTGCATATATGCTAACATTATGCATGAGTAAGAAAATGCTTTTCCTTAATCTCTCTTTGAGCTCACATGTACTGAAATTTCGGGTCCTAACCCTTAATATGGGGGCGGGATGTTACAATTTTAGATACCCTCTCTCAAGGTGCAACTAAATGTCACTAGTTAAATAAATTAAGATTAACTTTGGGATCTCTCGATATGCAAAGCCTTTCTTAAACATTCAACTATATATGAAGCTATCCTATAGGCAGTATATCAATCTAGCGAAATCTCTTCCTAATAAATCAATAACTTGTTATTTATAAGTCTATTAAACGCCAACTCTCGTTGTACATTTAACACAAATTACCAAGCTCACTGTCTTGATTTGTTGCAAGTTTAAGCTCAATAAATAACATAAACATTTATATTATTGAATCAACAACCGAAGGTTCATAAGTAGTTCAAACAACAAACCCTAAAACATGTTTTAGCCACTCAAAATATCTTTAACATCCCCAACAACCAAACAATCCATTTTAAAAATGCTAGAAGAGAAAGAAATCGAAATAAGAACTAGATGGGGCAGCTCCTCTTCTTCTTTACCCAAATATGGAAAATTTAGATGATGGGGTGCTATTTGCCCAATTAGGAATGAAAACTTTGATTCTCCACCTATCTCTAGGCTCTTAATCTGTCTTTTAGCTCTAGGATGCAAGTTCCATGACAGACCTCCACCCTAGGGATTTTTTAACAATATATATATTGAGACAAGTCATAAGACCCTAAAAAGAAAGTGAAACTCGTGTGTCTTTTCGTGCTAAGCATCCCACGATCATGGTAATTATCCTTGTGCTTCCCACGATCGTGGGTTAATGTGATAGAAACTTTCTCTATAGATTTACCATGGTCGTGGGTTCTTATTCTTTAGCAGCTCCATTTCTCTTCTCTTCTCTTGATCCTTAGCTCAATCACAAAGGTGTCCATCCTCCATTCCTACACCAAAATGATCAATTCTTATCCTAAACTAACATCAAACACAGAAGAGCAATCATGAAGATTAAATTAAACAAAAACACACAAAACAAGTCCTAAAACACAATAATACTAACCTATTATGAAAGAAACATATGCCAAATACTTAGAAAAACACATACTAATGCACAACTATCAACTTCCCCACACTTAAATCTTTTCTTATCCTCAAGCAAAATCAAACACAACCAATCAATTCCGTCAATTCATTTTTGTAAAGATTAAAGCATGCAATCCCTTAAAGTTTGGCCAACTCAAATGAAAAGTTATTATACATATCATAACTACTTTTCATTAGTGTACATAAGCACTCAATTTATGGCACCATCACTCAAAGATAAGTATAAATGCAAAATGAATCTTCCTCACAGTTTCACTCATTTCTCTCAAGTGTTTGATGGTTAGTGTTTCGCTCAAGCTCCCTATAGGAAACTACACTACTATAGGCTTGTTAATACACCAATTCTCCTTTATAATGATTACATGCATAAATAGATCAAAAGGACTTGTTTTGAGTTGTAATGTGGTAAGGGTTAAGGTGGGTTAGAAAGGTTAAAGGTTTTTAACACAAGCATTCATAAAGTAATAAGTGAATAAAGGGATAAGAAAACATATTTTTGAGATACAAAAATGTAGATATACCACTACTCCATACTTATTGATGCTACCAAAACATTCTCCTTTTTTTTAATATAATTGAAGAAATAATAAACAAAATAGCAACTAAATGCAATGTGATCCAAGAGTAGAAGTGTCACTTAACTTATATCATAAACAAAAAATTATTGAAAAAAATCCCAAACTAATGCATCACTTAATACTCTACTAAGCTTGTGAATAAGTAGGCTAATGGGGTTTCAAGTTTTAAAATATTGGGTGTTTTTAAGAAATAAAAAGGTTAAGGCTCAATGGGGGTAGCAAGGGATAATAAAAGGTATGTCATTTAAGCCAAAGGTTAACACATAAAGGGCCTTAGTCATCTCTATTAAGCATGAATCCAGTAGACTCAAACTGATTCAAAGCAAGTTCTGAAGTAGTAACCTAAGGAAGCATCACACAACCAAAAAAATAAAATGACTATAGATGGAGTCATATAGGCTCAATCCTCACATTGGCTCAAATGAAAATTCATTATGCATCTCTACCCTACCTCATTGATCAAGTGTCAAATTTTGAGTAAGCTTATGTAACCAACTACTTTTCATCACTCAACATGGTTCACTCTTTACTCAAGTAGCCTAATCTGAGTTCAAGCATGCATTCAATCTCATTCGAACTAGCATGATAGAATCTCATGGTAAAACAAATCAAAATGATTCAAGTGTGCTTCCATTGCTTAACACAAAACAACATCAAACAATAATCTAATATTCCTAAAACATGCATCCTAATTAATAAAATGCAAATACTAAATAAAACAAACTTAAACGATACAATTGACAAGGAAAATGTCACCTCCCCACACTTGGACAACATATTGTCCTCAATGTGACAAGGTAACCAAAAAAGGAAACCAAAACATAAAACATAACATCAAACAAACAAGCAAGTAAAACAACTAATAAAGTAAATAAAACAATTTTAAATGTAATGGGTAAGAATGCTCATGGAGATTGAGGCGGCGAAGGCGTAGGAGAGGGGACTTCAATGTTCTTCATTTGGATGAACTTGAGGAATTTCTTCTTGATGTACCACTTCTCCTTATGTACTTGTCACATTTGGTTGCCAAACTCATTGATTTGCAGTGTCATTTATTGATGATTTGCGGCTATTTGGTTAAGAATTTGTTGAAAGCTATCAACATCTACTGCTACTATTGGTTCCTCTTCAACTACTTCTTGAGGCTCTGGGGGCACCAGATAGGTGGATGGTTGAGACGTAGTTATGTTCTAACCCTTCCTATTCTAACAGCAGTACGCGTCTGATTTATTGAATTGCTTTGAAATTGTGAAATACAGCTGAAGTCAATGGAGAATGTCTAGTGATATGCAATATTGGCTTATACGATATACTTGTTGAAGTGTAATAAATTGTGATATGACTTGTGTGAGTGTATCGATGATGGTTCACTCGTTGAGTTCGCAAACTCGTCAAAATTGCAACATTTTTTTCAAGTTCAGGGGAGTTCTAGCTACTAAAGTAATCTAGTAGAAGTTTAGTACTTACATTTTAGGGATGAAAATGGATCAAAGGTCTGATCAGATGAATTTGCGGAGTCTAGTTAGAGTCTTTTGCATCAGCATCCCATATCATGATACACAATATCTCTAGTGTGTGACTTTTGTAATAAATGTTTGTACTGAGATTGAACTCGAAGCTAATGTGTGATGTCTATAATGGTTTATGATTTATGTTGACATATGTGACCTTATATGTCTGTGAAAGAAATAGAAAGGAATGAATATTTTGAATGCTTATGATATGTTCGATGTCTAAGATCTAGTTAATTTGATTGTCCTATGTATCATTTCCATAGTGTATGTCCTCGAATAACCTCTGGTATGTTCGGGATTATGCTCTATAAGAGTGGTGTGTTACAAATTTGGTATTAGAGTACAGTTTGACATCCTTAAGGACATATGTGAGCATTTCAACATGGCATATAATAAGAGAGGCATATAGTGATCACTATTATTGTTTGTTATAGGTCATCTGCTATAGGAGATCGTGTCATAGAATCAGCTGGTCTTAAGGCAATAGGAGTTAATAAAGAGTCTCTTAGACCCCAGTCCAAGCAAATACTTTAGAGAGTCCCTAAGAGAAGAGAAAGGAGGTAAAATAAACATAGGAAGCTGGGGGTTTTAGACTTCTATGGAAGTACAAATCCTGTCGAGGCAGAGAGTTGGCTGGAGAGAACAGAGATAGTGTTTGATTAGATGGACTATAAGCCTGATGAGAGGTTCGACTACGCAGTCTCATTACTTCAAGGTCTAGCCTATCAGTGGTGGAAGACAGTTCTAGGTAGTTTTGTCTGACCTTGCAGACTGACGTGGGGGACTTTTTGAAGTTCTTTAAAGATAATTACATGCCAAAGATCTATTTGGACAGGAAGATGAAAGAATTTTTTGATCTGAAACAGGGAAATCTCACTGTAGCTAAGTATGCGATACGATTCAATGAACTATTGGGGTATGTTGCTGCTTTGATCCCAACTGAAGAAGATAAATGTAGGTAGTTTAAGGATGGTTTGAATATGGAGATCAAGACAAGTTTGACTATTACAAATCTGAATATTTTTACCAAGCTACTAGCTGCTTTAATTTAGATTGAGCAGTTATCAGAGGATGAACAAAGAGAGTATAAAGAAGAGCTCAGGTCTAAGAGGCATGGTGAGTTTCAAGCTAACTCTGGCATAAAATTTAGTAAATGCCAGAATAGACCATCACAATCACAGTCTAGATCAAGGCAATCAGGGTTTAGACCTATAGGCAGTTTTGCTCATTCTAGTGGTGGTAGAGGCCAGGCATTTGGAGGGCAGACTTATAGCAGATAACACAACAGATTTTTAGTTGTGAACATTATGGAAAAATACATGGTGGAGTATGTTGGAAGGTATCAGGAGCTTGTTTACGTTGTGGCTCCTTTGATCATCAAATTAGAGACTGTCTAGTAACTTTAGGAGCACAATTTGGAGTGAGAGAAGAACCGATGATGGAGATTACTGTCTAGCAGAGCAAAGCCAGTGGACTAGGACAGAGAGGCAGAGGTAGAGGTGGAGGCACAGAGTTCCCTAGATGTTGTTGCAAGTGTGTTACATGTCTCTGATATTGATGCATTTGCATTGTTAAATCCAGGATCTACGCATTCTTTTAATACCCCACATCTAGCATCTCAATTGCATTGTGAGAGAGAGATGTTGGGATTTGTCTTAGAGGTGAGTACTCTAGTAGGTAGTACTATAGTGATTAGAGAAGTATGTAGAGGGTGTATTATTTAGGTTGACCAGGCTGAATTGAAAGCCAATTTGATAGTATTACAGTTGAAAGAGATAGACCTTATTTTAGGTATGGACTAGATTACTGCTCATATGGTTGTGATGAATTGATACACTAAGGAAGTTATTCTTGATTCTCCTACTCAACCAAGAGTAATATTTAGAGGTGTTAGTCAACCAGTATCAGCCAGATTGATTTCATCAATGAGCACTTTTAGACTGATTCAAAGTGGATGTGAGGCGTATTTAGCTTCTGTGACCAATACCAGAGTTGAGCAGGCATTACAAGATATTCCTGTTGTTAGAGATTTTTTAGATGCCTTTCCTACTAAATTACCAGGATTACCACCAGATAGGGAAATGGAGTTCACCATTGACCTTGTCCTAGGTACTGCTCCTATATTTCCTCCTTATAGGTTGGCACTTGTGGAACTTAAAGAACTTAAAATTCAATTGCAGGAGTTGCTAGATAAGGGTTTTATCAGACCTTGGGAGCTCCAATTTTGTTTGTGAAGAAGGATAGGACTTTGAGATTTTGCATTAATTATAGGCAATTAAATCGGGTGATAGTGAAGAATAAGTATCCCCTACCGAGAATAGATAATTTGTTTGATCAATTACAAGGAGCTCAGGTATTTACTAAACTAGATTTGAGGTCAAGGTATTATCAATTGAAAATAGTAGAAGCCGATGTACCAAAGAGTGCATTCAGAGCCAGATACGAACTCTTAAAGGTTTTTGGTGATGCCTTTTAGAGTGATGAATGCTCTAGCTACCTTATGACATTGATGAATAAAGTATTCCAACCTTATTTAGATCACTTTGGTATTGTATTTATAAACGATATCTTGGTGTATTCGAGGAGTAAAGAGGAACATTCTGAGCATTTGAGGTTAATTTTATAGATAATGAGAGAGAAGCAATTATACGTAAGGTTCAATAAGTGTGAATTATGGTTTAATCTGGTGGTGTTTTTGGGTCATATAGTATATGGACAACGCATATAGGTAGACCCAAAGAAAGTTGAGGCAGTGATGAAGTAGGAAGCACCTAGAAATGTGTCAGAGATTCGGAGTTTCTTAGAATAGTAGGTTATTACACGAGGTTTATTGAGGGGTTTTCATTTATCTCAGCCCCTTTGACAAAGCTTTTGAGGAAGAACATACCTTTTCAATGGACTGATGAATGTCAAAAGAGCTTTCAGGAGTTAAAACATCGATTAACTATAGCACTAGTGTTGACTATTCCATCTAGATCTAAAGGGTATGTTGTTTATAATGATGCTTCATACCAAGGGTTAGGGTGTGTTTTGATGTAGTATAGTAGAGTGGTTGCTTATGCTTCGAGACAATTAAGGCCTCATGAGTTCAATTATCCAGTTCATGATCTAGAGCTTGCTGCAATAATATTCACTCAAAAAAATTTGGAGACATTATTTATATAGTGAAACGTTTTATATTTTTACAGATCATTGATGTTTTAGATATTTGTTGAGTCAAAAGTAACTTAATATGAGACAAAAGAGGTGGATTGAGTTGTTTAAGGATTATGATTACACAATAGAGTACCATCCAGGCTAATGCTGTAGCTGATGCATTAAGTAGGAAATCCAATAGCAATGTAGCATAAATTCAAGCATCAAGGTTACTAACTCTAGTTCAACTGAGAGCACTAAATGTTAAGCTAAGTTTGGGGCAAAGTGAAACATTATTAGCTACGTTTATACTTAGATTAGTATTACATGATAGGATCAACTCAAAGCAAGGACCTAAAATTAGTGAAAATTATAGAGAAGTTAACATAGAATCTGAGTTCTGAGTTTGAATGAAGAAATAGTACATTGTGGTTGAATTAGAGGATATGTGTACCAGATGTTGATGGTCTAAGAAAAGAAACACTGGAGGAAGCATACATAGCAGCCTATGTTATGCATCTTGGTACTACCAAGATGTACAATACTCTAAAACAACATTTTTGATGGCTAAGGATGAAGAAGCAAGTGGCTGAGTATGTTGCCAGATGTTTGACATGCCAACAAGTTAAGGTAGAGCATTAGGCACCATATGGGAAACTGCAGTCATTAACTATTCTAGAGTGGAAATGGGAGAGGATGAAAATGGATTTTATTATGGGTTTGTCGAGAACTCTGAGGCAGCAAGATGCTATATGGGTCATTGTCGACAAATTGACAAAATCAGCTCATTTCTTACCTATTAAAGAGAATAATACACTAAACAAGTTAGCTCGAAGATATGTAAATGAGATAGTGAGATTATATGGAGTTCCAGTGTCTATTGTATCAGATCGAGATCCCAGATTTACTTCTAGATTTTAGGGCAGCCTACAGACAGCATTGGGTACAAAGTTAAATTTTAGTACAACGTTTCATCCTTAAACAAACCGACAGAGTGAGCGGACTATTCAGACTATTGAGGACATGCTTAGGGCGTGTGTTTTGGAGTTTCAAGGAGCATAGGATGAGTATGTAGGTCTCGTTGAATTTGTATACAATAATCATTATCATAGTAGTATTGGTATGGCTCCATATGAGTCGTTATATGGTAGAAAGTGTCGAGCACCTTTGTACTGGGATGAAGAAGGCCTACGGATTGTTGAAGACCCATAGTTGATTCAAGATACCGTTGATAAGGTAAAATTAATCCACAGTAGGATTAAGGAGTCTTAAGATAGGTAAAAGGGTTATGAAAATTAGCACCAGAGGGAGGTCGCCCTGGCAAGGAGTGCTAAGGTTCGATAAAAAGGGAAAGTTAAGCCCTAAGTATATTGGTCCATATGAGATTACTGAGAAAGTAGGTCCATTGGCTTACAAATTATCATTAACACTAGAAATAGCTCAGATTCATAATGTATTTCATGTTAGTATGCTTAGGAGATATCAGTTAGATCCAACACATGTATTACTAGCATTAGAGGTTGAGATTACAACTAACTTGAGTTAAGTAGAGGAACCAGTTAAAATAGTCGTATATCAAACTAAGAAATTAAGGAACCGTGTAATTCCTTTGGTTAAAGTCCTTTGGAAAAATCATTCAAGAGAGGAAGCTACGTGGGAGAACAAGGAGAACATTAGAAAACATTAGCCCCATCTATTTGAACAATCAAGTAAGAATTTCAAGGACAAAATTTTTTAAGGAAGGGAGAATTGTAATAGTCGGTTTCCAAAATTACTGAGGAAAATTTTTTTAAGTGATGGTTTTATGATTTCATTCACATGAATAATATTAGCATACACATATGAATTATGATTTAGAAAAAAATGCAAAGATTTTATGTGCACTCAATTGACATGTTTCGGGGTATGAAAGTTTCAAAATGATTATGACCGATTGTGCATTTCTAATGTCTTGTATTTTGGTTTACCATTAAAAGAATTGATGGATTATAATTAGTAATTTGGAGTTAATTGTCACGATTGGAAGATTGATGAATTAATTTGTACATTTAGCCTAGGAAAAATTTCAAGTGGCAAGACAAGTTGACATGTGAAAATTGAGGATGACTAAGCCTATCAAATGAGTGACAAATGGCTTGGAGAATTAAGTGGAAAATGGCTTAGGAATTAAGTGACATTTGGTAGCCAAAAAGGAGGACATGTAGCTTACTTAATTACATGACAAGTGTCTTTAAAGAAAGACCACTCATTTCACACCATATATATAGAAGTCATGGTCATTTTCCTCGCCTTTGAAATTTCAGCTGTTGTATACTCTCTTCTTCTTCTCCCTCTCATTGCCAAAACCTTCATCTCACCCACACCCTTGAATTTCAGCCTTAGTTCTATCCATCACCACCCCAAAACCATGCAAAATCTTCATAAAGAGAGCTAGAGATGCTGAATGTTGATACATATCTTGTTGTCAAAAATTTGTCTTCATTTTCTAGTCATGGACGAACCCATCATACTCCCCTCAATGTTCTTGAATTGTTCTTGCATCTGAGGCTAAGCAAGCTTGACATTTAAGGTAGCATTCAAGCTAATCAAGTAAGTGAAATACTGAACTATTATGGTATATGTTTCCTGAATTTTATTATGGCTAATTAGGGGTGGATTGAATTTGCTGAAAAATGAAGAATGAATGGGTACTTTTCTGTTTTGTTTTTGCATGTATGAAAACAATAGTTTATGGTGTAAGGCCCCAAATTACACCCTAGTAGGAATATTACATGTCCATGAAAGTATATGTGGAAGGAGATAATGACTATGATTTGATTGTGAATTGCATATGTCTTGAATTTTGGTTTGATGGATTATAATTAGTAACTTGGAATTTATTGTTACAATTGGAAAAAAAATTGATGAATGAAAATGTCCAATTGGACTAGGAAAAATATCAAGTGTCAAGACATGTTGACACATGGAAAAGTTAGGATGACTAAGCCTATGAGTGAGTGATAAATGGCTTAGCCTAATGGTAACACTTGGCTGTACAAAGTGAAGACATGTAGGTTACTCCATGGAAGGACATGTGTCCTTTTTAAATTAGGACACCTTGTAAAGCAAGTGCAGAATCACTCCTTCACACTCGATGTTTCTGTTGTCTTCTCTCTCCACCTTTCTCCTCACCAGCGAAACCTTCACACACACTCACAACTCTTGGATTTTTTGCTTTAATTTGGATCATCATCACTTAAAATCCTTGCAAGATACTGCATTAAGGAATTTAGATGCTATTGTCTTCTTGGTGTGACGATCATCCTACTTTCACTTAGATCTTGGAATTGTGCTTGTTACATGGAAGGCTAGATTGGCTTGTTCATTGAAATAAGAGTTTAAGTTAAACATGTAAGTGGAATTCTAAACTTGATGGCATGTAGTAATACGAATTCTTTGATGCTTGAATTGGAATAGAATATGAGTTGTGTTGATGATACAATGAGGTCTCAAAAATGATGCTTGTATGACAGACTTTGCTTTGGTTTTTAATGCATGCATGATAATGATTTGTGAGCTACCAAATGAATGATTTTGAATTAGAATTGGATATGAAGTTAAAGAACAATTGAAGCATAATTGAGGTATAATTGAGGAGTAGTAATCAGACTATGATGAAGGCATGTTGAATTTGGTATAAGGACGTGGAAATCTAGAAAATTTTTTAAGGAAATGGATGGTGAACTTTCAGTTCACCCATCCCATGATCATGGGAACTACATTAGCTCCTACCCACGGTCATGGGAAATACTTTGAAATGAGAAAAGTTTGGTTTTGTGCAATTGTTGAACCATATAAGGTTAAGACACTTTATGATGCTATATTTGGACTTAATTGGGCTTGAAATAAACCTAATTTGATGTTGAATTAATTAATTAAAGGTTGAATAAGGTTTGGATTGAAAACTTAAGGAATGGAATATTTGATACCAATGTATCTAATGCTGGAATATATGATTTTGTTCAAGGATGAAGGTGTTCTTATGAACACAAATGTGATCCAAATAATATAAGTAATGTGAATATGAATGTTTGCGAATTGGGAATTTGTGTGAACATATATAATGTGTAATCACTTAAGGCTATCATTGGTGCATTGTTGCACATGCTTAAATTCGTAAGGCATATTGAGTTGGTTCGAGTACGAATTAATGCTTTCAATTTAAACATAAGGAAATAAATTCATACGATGTAGTATTTCACCATCATGTGATTATAAAATGTGATATGTTTTATTTTAAACCTGCCAAGTCCTAGTTATGGTTAAACAGGCATGCCTAGAAGGTTATGCAGTTGCTTCTATACTTTGACACTACGATGTCTTCTATTCTTAGACACTACAGTGTCTTCTGTTTCGGAGACATAAGTCCCTTTTGTTTCTGTTGATACCAATCATTAGTATCTCCTATTCTGTTCCCATTACCCACTTCTGTCAAAAGGATTAGCAGGCTATTTTATTTGTGTTTTGATATATGTTCAGTTCTAATGCAACTGTTTTGATACTTTTATGTTCTGTTATAATGTAAGTATGTTCTGTTCTGAAACCTTATATGCTATTATGAGATACTTACATTCTGTTCTGATATAATTATGTTCTATTCTGATGCTATTAATAGTTTGTTATTCTCCAAGTTGAACAATTAAAGATTGCTTGTGATATGACATGATTCAGGACATGTGAGTGCTAGACGACTATTAAAAGCAATTGCAAATTTAAATCTTGTTTAGTTATTCCCCACTAAGCTATATGCTTAGCACGATGGTTTTGCCTCCGTGTTCTAATAAGAAGACCTAAGGATGGGACAATCACAGTGGCTAATGAAGGATGTGGTATGTTTTGAAAGAAGTTTCGTTTAAGTTGTTTTTAAGTTGTAACCAATGTTATAAGTCATATTTATATTTCATAAAAATGGTATGTAATAACTATAATACAAGATGGATCTATACTTAAGGCGTGTATTCGATAAATACAATGTGTATAATGTATTCTGTTTATTTATGTTAACAATCGATGAATGTGAAGTACGTTGCTTTATTTTCAAGGAATTTCTAGAATATCTTGGTATGTTTTAGGTATGTTTTGTGTGGCATTCGTATGTCCTCCTAGGGGGTATTTGGATGTTACATATGGGCTATTGTATAGATGATTTAAGTTGGAATTTGAGGTATAATTAATGAGGAAATCATGCTAAAGATAGGTGTTATTAAGGTATTTTCGAATATGGAAAATTAGAGCTGTTAATGACATAAGTGAGCAGAATTTTGTAAGCCTTAGTGTAACCAATGTGGAAGTTATATTAACTTGAAATGAAGTAACTTTAAAGGACATGAAATCTGGAAATTTTCAAGTGTTAGTAATGTTTCTAGCTTGTAAAATTCGTGAAGTATTAGAGGTAATAAAGTTACACACATTAGCGATGTTGATGACAAATTCTGGAATTTTAATTTTAACCTTGTGTACATGTCAAACCAGCTGAGAAAATTTACTCTAAATTGGTATATTTGGACTTGATTAAGTTTAGTTATGAGCCTAGATTGTTGCTTGATTAATTGGTTAAGAGCTTGATAAGTTTATGTAGTTAATTGATATCATAATCTAAAGAATGGACTGTTTTGATGTGGTTGTATTCAAAGCTAGAAATTATGATT
This sequence comes from Erythroxylum guanchezii, assembly GCA_025629825.1. NCBI lineage: Eukaryota > Viridiplantae > Streptophyta > Magnoliopsida > Malpighiales > Erythroxylaceae > Erythroxylum > Erythroxylum guanchezii. Next base: position 10,822,263 of record JAOTAX010000004.1, on the reverse strand, counting down.
TGTTAAAGGAATAAATGTGTTCTTTTAATGCAAACATGATCTTAAGGACATGAGTAATGTGTATAAGCTATGGATGAATGAGCATTCAAGAACATGGGGTAATTATGAATGAGAATTGAGTAAATGTATGAATATATATTGCTGGAAAAAGTTTGGTCAATGTATGGATTTAGCTTGCTGAAATTCCAGGTTTAAAATAACAATTGTGTGTGTATTATAAGAGGCTTTTTTATCATGAAAATGTACAAGGATAAGTGTAATGTATGGTTGATGAATTTGTAGTAAATCAAGCTAACTTAAAGGTATAAACTTGATTGCAAAATGTAGTATACAAGCTGTAATGTTTGAATAGTCTTAGGGTGTATAAGCACAAATTGAACAGTCAAAATACATACATAAGAATACATACCCGGAAAGTCAATTGAGCATGCATTGAAACATGACACATATACATGTGCATGATTATATATTTATATGATTAAACAACTTAGTGATTTGCGAAGTTCGTCAACATCCAGACATTACTGGAACATCAAGACAATAACATTTTTGGAGTGTACTGTGAGTCAACTTAGATGTGAAAACTCACTTATATGTGCTTATGTGTGAATTGTATGTTTAATATGAAATGTGTACAACTGATTGATAAATGCCAGGCTTAGGTCCGAGGAGTCAGTTATATGGCATAAGCACACCAAAATAAAAGGTAATAAAAGCATAGCATATGAAATGATACATCTCATCATATTGAAATGTATGTTCAGATAAAAGAGTTGTGACCAGAGCGACCAATGTGTAGAAAAGAGTTTGAGCTCAGAATTATGAAAAAAAAAACTTGAGGCTCCGATAGCATGGACTCGGTATCCATAATGGGTACAGGCCAGCCATGAACTTGGTACCCACAAAGTGTACGTGATAGTAAATTGTGTTGATAGGCTCTTGGGCACAACAAAACAAAATGAGAATGAAAATACATGCATATTTGCATATGCATCCCTACATGCATCATATGCTTGAATTGAAATGATTTATTGAATTGCTTTGAAATAGTGAAATAAAACTGAAGTCAATGGAGAATGTGATATGATATGCAATACCGGCTTATATGATATACTCGTTGAAGAGTAATAAATTGTAATATGACTTGTGTGAGTGTATCGATGATGGTTCATTCACTGAGTTCACAAACTTATCAAAATTGCAGCATTTTTTTTTCAATTTCAGGAGAGTTCTAGCTACTAAAGTGATCTAATAGAAGTTTAGTACTTATACTAAAGCGATTTAATAGAAGTTTAGTACTTACATTTTGGGGACGAAAATAGCTCGAAGGTTTGATCAGATGCATCTGTGGAGTCTAGCTAGAGTCTTTTGCATTAGCATCTGATATCGTGATACACAATATCTCTAATGTGTAACTTTTGTAATATATGTTTGTACTGAGATTGAACTCGAAACTGATGTATGATGTCTATGATGGATTATGATTTATGTTGACATATGTGACCTTCTATGTTTGTGAAAGAAATGGGAAGAAGTGAATATTTTGAATGCTTATGATATGTTCGATGTCTAAGATGTAGTTAATTTGATTATCCTAATGTATCATTTCCGTATAGTATGTCCTCGAATATCCTCTGGTATGTTCGAGATTATACTCTATGGGAGTAGTGTGTTACAATTTGTAATTTTAATTAAAGTTTAACTGAAATTATCATTGAATTTCAATTAACTTACTAAAACGTCCAAAGTTTATTATAAGTAAGTTTAAATTCTATTGAGCTAGCATTTTTTGTTTAACCCTCTCTGTAAGAGTTACAGAGTTTTCTCAACTCATTATGTGGATACCATTAGAGGCCGAATATTTGTGCGTCGCCGGTGGTTGAGATGAAATAGTTTTGGAAACAGTTTGAAGGATACGACAAGATAAAGGTCAAACTTCAGAATAAGGTATGAATTACGATTTATGTTTTGTTATGATTTATGTGTTAATCATTTTAAAAAATTAAATTAATTTTGATTTTCGAGAAATTAAAAGTTACGAAAAGTTTTGTAATCATTTCGCTGAGGTAACAATTCTGTTGTAGGTTCCACAACTCTGGAAACTTATGAGCATACCTTAGAAAGAAAATACAGAAATCCTAGAAAACAATAGCAGCTCCAATCCGAATGGTGGGGGACAAAACAAGAAAGCATAACAGAACAGAAACAAAGAAGAAAAACATAGAAGGAAAAAAAGAGTAGCTTCTGTAATGTGAACCAACATAGATTGGGAACTGTATCGATCTCAGTACCAAAAGTATAATTGGGAACACACAACTGATAGTTTAGTTGAAGAAGAGAAGAGTTTTAAATTTATGCACTTGTTGCTTATAAGCATCTACTTCTACACACGGAAGTAAAATGACATCATAGATTGATATTGGTAATCATGTTTCACAAAACGTCAAATCTTTTGTTCGTTAGAGAACATCATGCCTGAGTTAAGATCACCATAGTTAACCATCAATTACCCAAAAATGGGATTTGCGGGAATTGTTATAATGTAGAAGAAGAAAGCCACTAATGCCAGTGTTTGATGAGGAAACAAAACAATAGATGGGCAGAGACAGCGCGAGATTGTCGAGAATTTAAATTTTATTATATATATTTTTAGATAAACTCTTTAAATTATTAAAATTAACTCAAAATACTATCAAATATCTAATAATTAATCATATGTTAATTTATATTAAAAAAATTTTAATGATTTTTTTAAAAAATAAATATGATATCATAAAATATACATTATAAAAAGTATAAATTAGAAGTCCCATCCTTTTTTATCATTTAAAACTTAGTTAATGCTATAATTAAAATATTATTCACTTTTAATATTTGAATTAAAAACATTGCTACTAAGATTTGGAAAACCAAAATTTCCGGCTTGACCTAATTAATTTAACCTTGTACATGTTGTGAAATTTTCCAAAAGACAAAACAGAAAAGAGAATTTTCCCATTCGCTCCATCACAACAGAGATAAAGCTTCACTATTCAGGTACTAAAATGTTGCAACAGTATAGACCAAAATCTGGTTACTAAAGTAATACCGGTTGCTTAACATTGAATGGGGAATGCGATGCGTATAGCTAAAGTAAAATCCAGCCAGCCTAAACGTATACATATCTCAAGGAATTTGTCCTTTGCTCACAATTGAAGGAAAGAAGCCCTTCCAAGCAGAAAAGAGGGCGAAAAAGGATTTAAAAGAAAAGGACCAATCAGAACCAGAAGAAACCCAAGATTCGAACATGCATCTGTAATCTGTATCACAGAACTAAATCTAATACACTAACAAAAAGAGAGTAGACTAAATCTAATACAGTAACAAAAAGAGAGTACAATATATGCAATCGTGTAAAAGGTCAATAACAAATCAGAATTATGTATATAGAAAACATGCCAACGACTTCCAGGACCCCACAAGAAGTCAAAGGGCTAAAACGTTTGGACCAGTATCTGACGTGCAGCTAGGACGCTCTGGAAGCCATAGGCAAGCCAGAAAGTTGCTCAAGCAAATGATGGTTTAATCACAGCTCCTTGGACCCTTGAAATTTCTATAAATCAACATGAAATGACCTTATCCCATGTTTGGAAATATTCCTGAAAAATTTGGTATTTTATCAACATGTTTCAGGGCACGCTCAGCAATTTGTCGTGTTTTGTAATCAGCATGCTGGAATGCATCAACAAGTGCAGTACTTACATTTTGATCACCAGAAACTTGATATGCTATTTCTTCAGTACGCAAAAGTCTCTCCACAACCAAAACAGCCCTTCTTCTGAGATTCTCTGTCCTTTTCTCCAGTAAAACTTCAAGTATTGGTCCAATTCCCTCTGCTTCACATAACATCTTCACCCCATATTCAATGTCAACACCGTCATCTAGTAAGGTAGATATTGCTGCCAAGGCTGCCTCCACTACCTTCTCATTTGTGTGGTCCAAAAGTGCAACCAGCTTCTCAACAGCTCGCCCGTCTAAAAGACAAAATGTTTCCTTCAGTGAACAAGATCCACGGTGGAGTTGGCACAACCCAGTAATGACTGGCTGTTGACTAAGGCATGGAAAGATTGATGCACAAAAACCAGGCGGGGGCAGCTCAGGCAATTTTGTTAAATTTTTGGACTCTTGAGATAAGTTTTCCAATGCCATGGCAGAAACCATCTGTACATTGTCAAGGCCAGTGGACTGGAGCAGTTCAATGAAGAGAGCAGCTAGATTATGCTCACGGCAGAATGCAATTGCATCAGACTCTTCAGCCAAAGCAAATGTAACCCTTGCAAGAACTCGTACAAGTCCCTCTAGAAATGGTGTCATGAATCGGATACCCCTAGTTTCTCCTTGTCGGATCCTTGCAACTCTAGAGAATATTATCTGAAATGCACCCTCATCCAGCATCTGTCGTGTGAGACCCAAATCTCTCTCAGGGAGTTCGGCTAGGAGGCCAACAGCTGCTGCCTGCTCCTCTGTGATTCCTGTATTTTCAGATATGACTTTGATCAAGCTTCCAAGCTGCCCAACAGTGCCACGAAGAGCATCGGCTAGTTCCTGTCCCATGCATGGTGAAAGGTTCTGGAGAAGTTTTATGGAAGCCAAACGCAGATCCTTCTGTGGAGCCTCAATAAACTGAACCAAACTTACCATCGCACCAGAGCTTTTGATGGCAGTAACAACATTCAAAACAGTAGTGGGAGAACTAGTCAATCCAACAAGGACTTGAAGAAGTTTGCATTCGATAGCTGGACCAGTGTTACTAATCAAATGGAGTAGATTATGGACTATATCTTCTGAGACAAGAGTCTGATGGTCAGGTCCAACTGTAATTGAATCAAGATCGTAACCTGAATTTACAACATTTGCAAGAACTGTTGCTGCAACCTCTTTCAAACGCATGGGCAGCTGGTTGGCACCTACCATAAACAGGTCCCTCACAAGTGGAGGAAGAATGCCTGCCTCGATTAGAACTTCTGCACTTGCCTCATAAGATGAGATTTGATTCAAAGCTTTTAAAGCAGCTTCTCTTGACTGCATGTTGCCACTTCTCATGATATTAATCAGTGATGAACCAACTATTCTAGCCACATGGACCTTCACGTCATTGTTCAAAACAAGTTCACCAAGGTATGAAGCCATGGACAATTTAGTTTCTGGGGAACCTGCACATTCATAGGGTTTACATAATCTGAGAAAAATAGCATATGATCCAACTTCACTGTATAGAAGGGTATCTTTCTTCTGTGCTCCAAGTTAAATAAATAAATTAATTTGAGAGGGCAACAATGAACCATGATTAAGCGAGGAAGAGAGTAGTAACAAGGCATGCACAGTAATATCTACCCAGAACATCACATATTGCATGAAAAGCAAGCAGCATACTTCACAACAGACAAAAGAAATATTGTAAAGTTAAAAATTTGTAATTCCTATGGCAAAATTCAACATTGAATTTCATGTCTTACAAATACTTGAGTGAAGATCAATTGACTTACCTTTTCTTTTATTCAATAGATTCCTGTACGCTTACAAATATTACAGAAAAGAACTGTATCATCAATCCAAGATGTGTAGATAAGGCTGCATTGATTGCTCTTATATGCATATATTGGCTATAAGACCAAAGAAAGTAGCAGAAGCAGAAAGCGAAATGAAAGAAAATAGCAGATAGCACCTCAGTATGAGAACCATTAGAATCTGTTAAAGATGTTTCAAAAAAATTTCTCCAATTAAACTAGACAAGAAAGATGAAAAGCAAACGATATGTAACATAATAATACATTCAAACAGACTCCAAAATAATGCTCTCATGAAATTGACGAAAGCAAAGAATGTGGTGGCATCTGGAGGTACCTTCAAGAATTTGATTCAGGAGGGGCTGCAGTCTACCATTTTCAGCCATCTGTCGCACATTGTTTTCACACTTTTCCAGATTTTCCAGAGTTTTTCCAGCCTTCTCAACTGTCGATAGATTTTCAGATTTACTGCTGGTCATTCCAACCAATATTAGAATAGCTCCATTGATGGAACCAATCTTCTCACACAATGGTTCTGATTCAGAGAGCTCATATAGCAAGGAGACTGCTTCTTCCCTTTCTTTGGACTGTTCATGAGATAAGAACTTAACTATGGTGCGGACGGTGTCACCCTCACCCAATATAGCCTGAAAAAAAAAAGCCAAGTCCATATATATGAGCAAAGCAATGGATCAGTACTAACAATGATATTTAAAGCTGCATTGTGGATCAGAGGCATGGAAAACCTTGTTATCAGAATCTCCGTCAATCACTATTCGAAGTGTTTCCAGAGCTTTACATCGAACCCTACGGCTGCTGCTCTTTAACACATCAACAATCATAGGTATGACCTCACCATTGCGTACTAAATGCTTATTTGATCTGCTCTTTTGACATAAGTACTGGACGTATTTCAAAGATTGCAGAACATCACTTTCTGTACTTGTCAGATTCAGAGACTTATGTGCCATATCAAGTTGAACGGCTTCATTTCTAGCAGTCCACTCTTCGATGGTGTTTCGCAAAGCTATGCTTGGGTTGAGGTCAGCACTTTTCAGTTCCTTTTGTGTAAGAGGGCAAACCAACTTCCTTCCACTCTCTCTGCACTCTCTGAACCACTTTTCTATTGCTTCCCGTTCAAATGTTTGCCCATTTTCTAATGTGACAGGATTACGCATAACTTGTTTTGTTAAAGGGCACACAAATGCATCATAAATAGGTTCTATATGAAGTCTTTCAAAATGATAACTCTCGTCCGACTGGCTGCCAGGGTCGTAACTTCCATCCCAGCTTTCATCCATCTGATATAAATGAGTTGCTACAACAGACCATGACAAATAGGTGAATCCGAGTGATGGAAGTAAAGCAGTCGAACCAACATTAGCTAACGAAGCCGTAAACTACAGGATGGGTAAAAATCAAATAAAGTTGAACTCAAGATGATAAAAGTTGATCATAAACATTCAATAAAATTTTAAATTCACCAAAGAAAATGATAGATGAAGAAGGAGGATATTCACTTTCCAATTATAGACAAACGTTATGCAAGACAAAAACATACCTATAGACATATTCAGTAACCGAAGAATTGAATTATATACAAATACACGAAAATCAAGCAACCGAATCATAAATCAGAACTAAACCCAACAGATACAAGCCTGTTAGACTATGACTTGGGACAATTTCAACCTAAGCAAGAAAGAGGCAAGAGAAACGAACCCTAATATGGTAGCTGAGGCAGGACGATGAAGCAGCTTAAGAAAACCAAACAGAGAGTTGACTTCAAAGACAGTAGCTGTCCTTTAACTTCCACTGAAAACCGCCAGAGGGTTTTGTGTTAGACAGTGGGTCCGCTTTTTTCAACTTCCACTGTTGGGGACCCTACCAAAGCATTTGGGGTGGTACACAGCCTGCCTTGTTAGCTGGTTCCTTTTTATCCTTTCATTCTGTTCATTTTATTTTACTTTGTTTAAGTTTCACATATAATTTTATTGCCATATTTTTTTTATTCATTAAATAAATAAAAATATATATTTTTAGATTTATAATAAACATTAAAAATAAAAACCTATTAAGCTGAGATTTATAACAAAGAAATTAAAATAAATAAATATTTTTTCATCATGTTTTTTATTTTATTCTTATTATACTATTAGATATTAGTATTAAACTATAATTTAATTTATTCATATCAAATTTTATTCTTAAACTTATTAAATAATAATAATAATAATGAAATAAAAATATATGAATATTTGATATAATTAAAGAAATTTATATATTAAGAGTTTACTATAAAATATAAGAATTGCATTAATAAAAATATATGAATATTTAATATAATTAAAGAAATTAATACATTAATTTTATATATTAAGAGTTTACTGTAAAATATAAGAATTGCATTAACTAATTCCAATTAAATAATTAAATATGTTCATTGTGCTACAATACTTTAAAGTATCACTTACAAAAACAAAAAAAATCAATCAATGAGAACTTTCATTAATATAAACATTTCACATTTATCTAATAATTTTCATCCTATTTTTGAGATATATTATGATATCTTATTAGAGTGATATTGTATTCTATTTGAGAATTTACATCTTTATTTAAACTGTCTATAATTTACTCTTCATTTTTAGCATAGTCGTCAAATAATTCAATGTTGTGATAGTAGCATATTTTTGTTTCTTCAAATTATAACTAAACATGTTTGAAAGTATAAGGAGTATTGCTTTTAGAATGTCAAAATTTCTTTTAATAATGTTTTTTAATAAGAAATGTTTATAATTAAACAATTCTTGTAGACTTTTGAGGTCTTACTATTCCTCTGTAATCTTGTAAAATATATCTCTAATATCAATAAGGTCAAAGAAATCCAAGTTCATTAATATAGTCTGACTTAACCAACTTACCTAATATAAATAACATAATATTAACAAAAGTCCAATAAAAATTAATTGCAATTACTATATTTATTAAGAATAATGTAAGACCTTATGGAAACATAGAAAATTGGTTCACGATAATTGTCACTATTTTTAAAAGATATTGAGAGTCATTTATAGCACGTTCCTACCCAATCACTATATCTGTGAATTGTATGTCAAAAGAGCAATAACATATAATATTTAAAGTTAGATCAATTCTTTTACCCCTGCATAGTATTTATTCATTGGTTAGAACATGTGCATCAATATATATACCATTTATTTCTCATATAAGATCCTATAAAATGAAATTATATTATTAAAATAATTAATTAAATAAAAAGGTATAATGAAAAAATAGCATAGTACATGGATATACTTGAAATATGGAAAGTATTTTGAATTATGTTGATTTTCATGAGATGTTAAAGGACAGGATAATGGAGTAATAATGACTCTTTTTACCAGACAATTAACTACATATAAGACTTTAGTATAATACTTTGAAATTGTTTAGATCGAATGTTAAAAGTGCTCTACAATGACTCTAGTTGTCTCGTTATTCCCTATCATCATCAAATAATTTGCAATTTGCTTCTTTACAATTAAATAACTATTTGGCTTTAAGCCTCCTTAATTTTTTAACTCATCATATAATTTCAAAAAGATTGTCTTGCTCATTTTTAGGTTCTTATAAATCCTTTTAGGATTCTCATTCAAAATTTCTAATATCCAATCATGACTTAATAAAAGTAGAAATTATGGTTTCTTATAAAAGTGAAAATCTTCATATTCTTCCACAATTAGAGAAATAAAAGTTGTCCTAACCATTTCATCATTTAAATCTGATTTAAAATTTGATAATGAGGTCAGTAAAAAAATTTCAATTTGAATATAAAAAGTTAAAGCATCTTTTGTATATATACACTAGGAACTATAATTGCTCCTTCCTTAGTGCATATACAACTCATTCCAATAAGTTATACCCTATTTATATTGGCAAAAAAACTCAACCTAGTTTCTTTATATTCATAGGTATGCAAATGTATTAAGTTTTATAATTATAGATGATTCATGTTTGGCCTTATTTAGTCGTAAGCTTTAAGTTCAATCCCAAATATCTTATGTCCATATTGCATCCAAACATAAGATATGCATTATGTGTGTAACATCCCATTACTTGTGGGAAGTTTAAAATGGAAAATGTGAGTGATTAATGAGAGTTAGAAATGCATTTTTCCATGCTCATGCATAATATGTCATACATATACACGTGAATAGTGAAATTGTTGCAGATGAAAATAATTATACACGCATTCATGAATAATTCCAGGTATAATTGAATTGAATTGTTTTGAAAATTTAGTAGATTTTGAATTTATCTATATTGGAAATATTAGTGATTAGTGGAAATATTGTATTTGAGAATGTTGGTGAAATTAAGAGTTACTTTTGAAATTATGGAGTATTGTGAAAAAAAAGGGAACAAGAAATTAAAAGATATTTGGAGATAATTGGATTTTAAAGATGAGAGTTAAAGAGTTTAGTTCAAAAGGAACTTGGTTAAAGCTTAGACTATAGGAAAGTTGTTGGGTCCCGCTTGTTTCCGAAACCCAACTCTTGCGAATACCATCATAATACGTGAGCGTATTCCCAAGAAATCTCCTTAACCATCATCGACTCATCTTCTTGCTTTGATACCACAAATGTTGGATCCTGCTTGTTTCCGGAACTCAACTGTTGTGAAAACATGAAACATGAGCGTACCGGAGTCATAACATAAAGCGTGAGCTTATCACCCTATAGGGTTATTTCATTTAACCCTCATTAGCCATCATCAATTCATCTTCATTCTCATAATATCCCAAAAATTTTCCTCACAATTTGTTCAATGGCATGCCCACATAAACCAATCACTATACTCACACTCATTTCTCCTATTTGCGAACAGACTTTGGAAACTTCAAACCAGAATTTCAATTTGACTTCTTCAAAGAAATTATAGCTCTAAGTCTCTAGTTTATTTTGAAGCAAAAACCATCTTAATCGGAGCTCTATAGATCAAGATATGCTTAAAAAGCTAAAGGGTGTTCATACCTCAATCATGCTCTCCCAACTGACCCCTCATTTTCTCTAACGCAAACTTTTCCGAATCAACTCCAAAAGATTCCAATTTTTATTGAGAGATATAAAAATTTCTTATAAATCTATTGCTTTAAGAATCACTTCATTTTGAGGTCGGATGAGCAAGTTATGACCAAAAAGATCCAACATGTTTAAGTCCTCAATCATTTTGTACCTGTCTTGGCGCAATTGCTATAACTTTCACTAAAAATGTCTTACTGATTTCGTTCTTAGATTATTTGAAAGAGGATTTTGAGATCTACAATTTTTATGAGACCACAAAGCGAGATTCTGCCTCTAAAAGGGGTTAAAATCGCGATTTACTTTAGCTGTCATATGAATGTCCGTTTTGTTAAATCCCGTTACCGGAACCCAACTCTCAACCAAACTTAATTTGCTCTGATACCATCTATGTTGGGACTCGATCCGGGAACCGGATCCCAACCGGAAAACAGAAAAACGGAAAGCGGAAAAATCGAAAAGCAGAATTCTGAATCGAATGCGAATCGAACCGAAACAAATACAAAGCGAACGAAATAATCAACTTGAAACAAACACCGACATCCGTTTCAAACATGAAGCATGGCAAACTGATCGCGTTGGAAACCCTGAGATGAACCATTCCGAAATCCGGTATAAATTTTTTTTTTCATTCCTTTTCTCTTTAATCAAAACCCATTCCAATTCCTCCTTTTGGAAATCATCCTTAATCAAACTCAATTCATAAATTTCTTCTTAATCAAATCATACAT
>JAOTAX010000004.1:10775357-10794233 GCA_025629825.1 Erythroxylum guanchezii | reverse complement strand
TTGTCAAGTGTTATTTGGATGACAATGACATAAGTTCATTTGAGGATTTTTCACTGGTGAGGAATCCCTTTCTCGTGGGATGCGCGTCCAGATATCATGTAGGACGTCGGACACGTGTCGTACTAGGGAGGGGTTCCAACATCGATTCTAGGATCGAACGACAAGCCGCGATCACTAACTAAAACTGATTATCCATCTGACGTGGTATCGGGTCTTCGTCTTAGTTATGCTTCTGCTTCGTCTTACTTTCTTTCATCTCATTTTCGACTTCGCTTCATCTTAGTTTCTCCTCCGCAGCTTTCATCTCACTTTCTAATATTGTTATTATTTGATTTTCATCAAAATTATTAATCGTGAAGTCATTTTGACTTAATAGTCCGAAGTTTAGAAGAAGATAAGTGGAGGGCAACCATGAATGAAGAACTGCATTCCCTTCATAAGAATCAGACGTGGAAGCTAGCTAGTCTCCCAAAGGGAAAGAAGGCAATTGGATGCAAACGGGTACATGCAAAGAAAAATGGATTTCCTGATAAGGATAATGTTTGCTACAAAGCAAGGTTGGTGGCCAAAGGTTATGTGTTGGACCCCGTTTCTGGAGCCCAACATCCGAAGTCATAAACCTTGAGCTTATTTTCCTGAAGGGTCATTAGCCATCCTTCACAAAAGTGGTGTGCCCACACCAGTGAAATATCAAAAACACAACTTGACTTCTTCAAAGGAATTGCAGCTCTAAGTCTCTAGTTTGATTTGAAACAAGAATCATTTCAATTGGAGCTCTAAAGCTCAAGATATACTTAAAAAGCTAAAGCGTGTACATACTCCAATTATGCTCTCCTAACCGACCCCTCACTTTCTCTAATGCAAAATTTCTTAAAACAACTTCAAAAGATACCAATTTTTATGGAGAGGTAGAGACATGTGTTAGGAATCTATTGGTCTAAGAATCACTTCATTTGGAGGTCGCATAAGGGAGTTATGCCCAAAAGAATAGAAGATGTTTACACCCTCAATCCATTTGTACCTATCTTGGCGCGATTGCCATAACTTTCAATCTAGATGTCGGATTGAGTTCGTTTTTAGACCATTTGAAAGAAGACTTCTAGATCTACAACTTTTATAAAGACACAAAATGATTTTCTGCCTCTAAAAGTGTCAAAAATCGTCATTTCCTTAAGCTGTCCCGTGAATGTCCGTTTAACGGACATGTATCGGGTTTAAGAGCCCATTTGGCCCGAGAAGGTCCTTTTAACAGACATCCATGTCCGTTAAAAGGACATAGACTGGCCTGGGGGTGTTTTTACACTTGAGAAGGTCCATTAAATGGACCTAATATAGGGGTTTCCCAAACCCCTCCAAAGCCCCTCCAATGCTTTCTACATCCAATCTAACTTCATTTTCACTCAATATCTCCCCAAAATCAACACTTCTAGTGCCATATCACTTCATAATAGCTCAAATGCCAAATTTATATCACAAAATTATCAATTCCCAACTCATTTGGTTCATCAAAACCACAATTTTCTATGATGAATTCATCATAGCTGTCCCATACACAAATCCTATGCAACATCATAACTTGTAACAATCACATCTTTCCATTCCGATGTCCAAAAATTACAAACTTTATATCGTTGGAAAGCTAGAAAGATCTTCTACAACTTCCAAGCAGACAATTTTTATCAATTCTACCTAGGAAATTTCAGAATTGCCCTTGCATTCAGAACACCATTCCTACCCTTATGAAAATTGAAAATAGCAATGTAAAAACTTGAAATGGCATAAACAAACATAATGCATATGTATTTCATTCCCATCAAAAGGTAAGAGTTTACAACGCTTTAGTGGGCATTTTGAGCCACAATTACATCATATTCCATAATACAAACTTTGCAAAAACAATAATTTCTCAAAATGCAACTAAAGCATTATTTTACAAATGCTAACTTCAAAAGAACAAAAGTGCAAAATGGAGTGATGCCTTGGCGCTCATCTTGATCACTCGCTAACTTGCTCATCACCTATGGGTGGGAAGTTGAGGGGGTGAGCTTAGCGCTTGTAGGTAATAGGTTTATAACTGGTAAATAAACAAAATCATTCAAAACCTTCATAATCATAGCCAATTTCTCGCAATAATCCATAAAACATAAATTTCTCAACTTTGTCAAACCAGCTCACAAATCACATAAGTCATACATCCATCAAACTTGCTAGTACATCATAACCAATCAAACACATCAAAAACAATTAAACACATCAAAATGGTTCGGGTGGATCCGTAACAGAATTTACTACACATTTCCTATAAGGGTCCTGTGTAGTCGTGAATAGAACGTTCTATCGCAATTCCACCAAGTGGCCTTGCATAGCTGTGAACTTATAGGAGTCTGCGAGGGAGCTTCATGCCATTAGCGGGCAGGTGGGAGAAGCCTTTAGACAAGTGCACTTGACTGACAGAATAGACCACCACAAACCCATATAACATGTAATTCATGAACTTGAAACATGTTGCCCATATGGCACTTTTTTTTAGAAACTTGATTTCATGAGCATGGCATATTTCATATGCATTTCTATCATCATTTTGCAATTCATCAACCAAAATCCCATACCAATCATAGAACCATTTCTCACATCATCTAAAAAACCACAAATACAACAATGATGGAACAATTTGAAATCATTCCCATTTCTCTCAAAATTCATTCACAAAATTCATATATAAAAAAAACATATGGCATATTCTCAAACCATATTAAAGAACCATAAATGCACATTTTCAAGGTAGTTGAAAATCATTCAATTCCATTTATTTGAAAGCAACTTTAATAGCTTATTTACTCAATTATAAAAATGTCACCCACCTTGATTTTCTTGCTTGAAAACTTGTTCAAGGATGTGTCTCTTCTTGCTCCTCTTGCCTCTCTTGCCTCCCTTTATCAATGACAAAATTCCCAATTCAATAGAATTCAAATTGGAAAACCTAAAGAACCCAATGCATGAAATTGATCCTAGAATACCTAATCCTATACATTTCCTAAGCTCTTTGAACCAAAAACACTCCAAAAATCCAAAACATTAAAAATCACTTACCTTGAATCTTCACCCAACCAAAGGATTTCTTAGCTCAAATGGAAGCTTTAACCTTCCTCTCTCTTTTTCCCTTCTTGCTCAACCCTAAAATCCCTCTTGAAGGTTAAGAAAAGTTGAAACCTAGCTTAGCCCTCTTTTCTTTCTCTTCTTTTCTCCCACACGACACTCTCTCTCTTCTCTTCTCTCTAATTTCGTTTTTGCTTCTTCTAATTAAAAGACAACTCATTTCTCCTCCCTTTTAAACCATTAATGAATGCACAATGTCCCTTTTGCCCTTCCTTCAAAGCCTTAAGACTTTCCCACTTAAGTGATCTTCCTAAACTACCCCTCATGCATAAGTTACCACTTTAACACTTTAATTCCTTAACTCATGTCACCTAATCTCATTCACATTAACATGTCAATTAATTCCAACATAAATTTATCTAGCAAGATCCCAAAATAATCTAATCATGCTTAATCAAATAAAAAAATTCAGGGGCCAATACTATGCTTAGACAGAGGAAATTGATTATAATGAAGTTTTCTTTCCAGTTGTAAAACATTCCTCCATTCGAATTTTGTTGGCTTTGGTAGCATAGTTTAATATGGAACTAGTTCAAATGGGTGTAAAAATGCAGTTTTTACATGGAGACTTAGAGGTGGAAATCTATATGACTTAGCCCAAAGTTTTTAAAGTTGATTGAAAAGAGAATATGGTGTCAGGTTGAAGCAATCTCTGAGGCAGTGGTACAAGCGATTTGACAAGTTTATGATTGGAAAAAAGTACACAAGAAGCAAATACGATCACTGTGTTTATTTTTGCAAACTATAAGATGGATCTTACATCTATCTTCTCCTATATGTTGATGACATGCTAACAGCTTCAAAGAATCAAAGATTGAAGATTCAGTTGAATCAGGAGTTTGAAATGAAGTTTCTAGGTGAAGCCAAGAAAATTCTTGACATGGAGATAAGTAGAGACAAAAAGTTGGAGAGACTGTATTTGACTCAAAAGCAATATTTAAAAAAGGTACTACAATGTTTTGGCATGAATGAAAAGTCAAAACCTGTTAGTATTCCGCTCGCTCCTCATATAAAACTCAGTGCATCCCTATCTCCGAAGAAAGATGCAGAATAGGAGTACATGACTAAAGTACTATATGTGAATGCGGTTGGTAGCTTGATGTATGCTATGGTGTGTACAAGGCCCGAAATTTCACAGGCAGTTGGGGTTGTGAGCATGTATACAGATGATCTAGGCAAGGAGCATTGGCAAGCTATGAAATGGATTCTACAATACATTCTGAACAATGTAGACGTTGGTTTGGTATTTTAGCGGGATAAGCAAGAGGTTCAATGTGTAGTTGGATATTGTGATTTCAAATATGTCGGTGATGTAAACGTAGATCAACTACTGGATATGTGTTTACTTTTGCAAAGGCTGTAACATCCCGTTACCTATGTTAAGGCTAAAGGAGTAAATATGAGAGATTAGTAAGAGATTAGAAAACACATTTCATGTTCATGCAAAATATAGCATACACATACACGTGAATAGTGAAAGTTTTGCACATGAAAATAATTGTACATGCATTCATGAATGATTCCGGGTAAAATTGAATTGAATTGGGATTTTTGGAAATTTAGTGAATTTTGAATTTTTCTATATTGGAAATATTATTGATTAGTGGAAATATTGTATTTTTGAATTTTGGTGAATTTAGGATTTACTTTCAGAATTTATAGAGTATTGTGGAAAATAGGGAACAAGAAATCAAAAGAAGATTTGGGGATAGTTGTATTGTAAAGATAGAATTAATGGAGTTAGTTTCAAAAGAAACTTAGTTAGAGTTGGACCTTAGGAAATGTGACAAGTGTAAAGTTGCCTTTATTATTTGTCAGAAGTAAGTTTGAGTTATCCGAGAGTTAAAAAGGGGTTTGTTCTTTTCCTAAGTTCTTTCTTGGTTATCATCTTCTCCAAATTTCTTCCCATACACAGAGTTTTCCATCAAAACTCCTTCTGAGAGTTAACTTTGTTTTTTTTTAATATATCCTGCACCACTTCCTCTACTGCTAAGTATTTCTTCTGCCTTAAGAAAAAAAACCAGAAGTTGGTTAGTGTTCACATTAGTTTACATATTTTGTATAGAGTTAGGGCTTGAAGTTAGTTGAAGCTTTTGGAGTCTTCAACAAGTAAGTAGTGAATAAAATTGTTAGAGTTGTGGATTTTTGAAATAAAGTTGATAAATTTATTGTCAATGCATGATCATGATAGTTACGTACATTTATATTCTTGAACACTATTTTTGATGGATTGTTAGTGATCAGATGTTGTGGAAATGGTTCTTGTAGTTGAAGTAGCAATGAAATGATGTATAGGATTAGTGTAGAGAATTAGATATGGAAAGGTGATATGCTCTGTTTCTTCACTGTGCATGTATGAATATATAGGTGTTTATACGTGGGTTGATGAAAACTTAGAGATGTTCAAGAAAAAGCTTTTTGAGTTGAGGAGTATAGATGGTATCGTCTGTGAAGACATATCATCTGTGAAGAAGTATCGTCTTAGGTTGACTTCTGTTTCATCTTAAGTTGACAATTTGTATCGTCTTGGGTTGACTTCTGCTTCATTTTAAATTGACCATTTGTATCATCTTTGGTTGACTTCTGCTTCGTCTTAAGTTGACCATCTGTATCGTCTTAGGTTGACTTCTACTTCGTCTTAAGTTGACCATCTGTATTGTCTGTAGAGACGTATCATCTATGATGACGTCATATCGTCTTAACAGTTGCATCCTCTTAAATTGACTTTGCTTCGTATTAAGTTGACTCCGCTTCGTCTTAAGAGTTGCACCGTCTTAAGTTGACTTTGCTTAGTCTTAAATTGACTCTGCTTCGTCTTAAGAGTTACATCGTCTTAAGTTGACTTTGCTTTGTCTTAAGTTGACTCCGCTTCTTCTTAAAAGTTGCATCGTCTTAAGTTAACTTTGCTTTGTCTTAAGTTGACTCTGATTTGTCTACTTTTTGCTTTGTTTATTTTTTGCTTGCTTTTTGTTTCGTCTGCTTTGTTTGCCTTTTGCTTCGTCTATTCTTTGTTTTGTCTGCTTTCTGCTTCATCTGCTTTTTGCTCCGTTTGTTTTTTGTTTTGTCTGCTTTCTGCTTCGTCTTCTTTGTCAACTTTTTGCTTATACCGTTCTTTGCTTTGTCAGCTTTTTGCTTCATCTGTTCTTTGCTTCATCTGCTGTTTTTTTTGTCTGCTTTCTGCTTCTTGCTTCATCTGTTCTTTGTTTCGTCTGCTTTTTTGCTTCCTTTATTCTATGTTTTGTTTGCCTTTTGTTTCATCTGCTTTCTACTTCGTCTGTTCTTTGCTTCGTCTGCTTTCTGATTCGTCTATCTTTTGCTTCGTTTGGGTCTTTGCTTCGTCTGCTTCTTGCTATCGTCTGCCTCTTTCTATCATCTGCTTTTTGCTTTGTCTACTATCTGCTTCATCTGCTTTCTGATTCATTTGCCTTTTGCTTCGCCTACCTCTTTGCTTCGTCTGCTTCTTGCTATCGTCTGCTCTTTGCTTCGTTTGCTCTTTGCGTCATCTGCTTCTTTCTATCATTTGCTCTTTGCTTCGTCTGCTTTTTTCTTCCTCTGTTCTTTGCTTCTTCTGCTTTTTGTTTCGTCTACTTTCTATTTCATCTATTTTTTGCTTCGTCTGCTATCTGCTTCATCTTATGTGGACAGAACCTTGTTTGATTATTTCAGCCATAACTTTGTCGTCCGACCTCTAAATGACCTGATTTTTAAAGCATTGGATTCATAACACATTTCTCTATCTCTCCATAGAAATTATAGCTT
Source organism: Erythroxylum guanchezii (assembly GCA_025629825.1). Lineage (NCBI taxonomy): Eukaryota > Viridiplantae > Streptophyta > Magnoliopsida > Malpighiales > Erythroxylaceae > Erythroxylum > Erythroxylum guanchezii. Next base: position 10,787,318 of record JAOTAX010000004.1, on the reverse strand, counting down.
TTTGTTTTAACTTGTAAAAGATTAATGTAATCAAAGTAAGGGTATCAATTGGAAGAGCATGAACTGGATATTTTACTGAACATGTTCCTGTATTTTGATTATATTTGGACTTGTAGGATTCCAAATAAGATGATTTCTTAATTTGGAGTAAACTAGAGAAATAGGAATACAAATCATGTGAAAAAGTTGAATTGTGATTCAATCTCTAAGATATTCAACAGTTGGATAGAAGATGTGCATAGTACACTATTTTTGTATATGAACAACGCGATAATGTTTGAGGCATATCTTCTAAATTACTGAACCGAATTGAATGATTTTGGAGTCAATAGAAACTTAAGACATTGGAGAATCACTTTTTAGAGGGAATTGTTGCCTAATTTTGCCAATTACCTTATCAGATTTAGTATGGAAAGTTGACCTGTATGTGTATTAGAAGAAAAATCTGAAGTGGTCAATGAAGTTATGAAATAGTTTTGACATTGGTTTATCTTGGTCCAAATTATAAGTACACATGGTATTAATGAGAGCTTTGATATTTGAATGATTCGTGGATCAGGATCGTAATAAAGTACCCCAAAATTGTCATTGAACATGCATTATGCATATTTTATAAGTACGTGTGCATTAAGGAATATTTGTTCATTAGTGCAAAAATGTGATAATTGTACATGTGTTTTGTATGATATAGAGGAACTCATTGGATGCCAGTCGAAAATTGCCGGACCATCCAGGCAATAGCATTTTAGAGCGTACTATGAGTCAACTAGATGATTTCCTATGATTGATGTGTTTTGAATTGATTTGATTTGTTAAACTTATAATATTACTGAGTTATTTGTGAATTGTTTTTGAATTCTGAACTTGAAGTCCAAGGAGTTTAATAGTTGGGCATGTATTGGAACTTTTTTGATTTGATATGAATTTCTGAATGCTATGTAAATCCTCAACGAATGTTGAATGTCGGACTTAGGTCCGATGATTATGAGCTTTGTTTGAGCATCATATATGATGCATTTCATAAAATACATGTTTATATAAAGGAGTTGTGACTTGAGTAGTTAATTTGAAGCACTTCCACGTAGAGCTTTGCTCCGTGATTTCTGATTCTGCATGTAGAGTTATGCTCCGTGATTCTGTTCTGATTGAGCCCTATGGGCCAGTATTTGTATAATTATGTGATATAATGAGGGTTGAATTGATGTGATCTATTTGTTATGCTTAGCAACGTGAACTATGTGATCTTATGATATACTAGGCTATGTGTGGAATGTGTTTATGATCTGATTGAGTATTTGCGAAATGTGTATTATGTGTATATGATCCTGTGAACTCATCAATGATCGTTCACTTATTGAGTTCGTAAAACTCATTAAAAATTGCACCATGGCTTTTCAGGTATGAGACAGGAGACCTAGTTCTGTAATCAGGACTTAAGAAATCTTTTGGATAGAGAAATGGCTCAGAGATCTATTAGCTGACATCAGAAGTGCTTTAGCATTTATTTTGTAGTTTTGTTAGAACCTATAAGAGGTTTTGTAAATATTTGTATGAAGCAACAGTGTAAGAATTGTGAATGAATGCAATCAATGGTTTTAAAATTTAGTGTCCTTTGAGTATATTAGATGATGCCATGTGAAAGTTGGATTTGCTTTTGCTCCAACATACCATTATCATAGGGTATGTACTTGAATGTCCTTCAGGTATTCGGGTATTTGCCCTATGGTAGTGCGCTATTACAAAGGCACCAGTCAGTTGGAGGTCTACTTTACAGTCAACAGTTGCTTTGTCGACTATGGAGGTAGAGTATATGGCAGCTACAAAGGCTGTGAAGGAGGCAATTTGGCTTCAAGGATTGCTTGGTGAATTAGGGTTCAACCGAAGCACATCAAAGTTCACTGTGATAGTCAAAGTGCTATCCTTTTAGCAGAGAGCCAAGTTTACCATGCAAGGATGAAGCATATCAACATCTGTTATCACTTTGTATGAGAGGTTCTGGAAAAGGCTGGAGTAGCAATCCAGAAGATTAATACTACTAAGAATCCTGTTGATGTGATAACAAAGGTGGTGACTACAGTCATGTTCCAACATTGTTTGGATTTGATCAATATTGCTAAAATTTGAAGATGGACGCTTTGAAGTGCATTTGAAGACATTACTGAAGATAAATTTTGTGAGGGATTTAAAAATATTAGGAAATATGTCAAGGTGGAGAATTGTTGACTTATTACATATTTTGATATCTCATATTGGAAAATTATGAAGATGGGAGAGTCTCCTTAAGTTTTAAAAGGACAGTTCCTTCACCTAACTTTAACATCCCAAAAAATTTTCTTTACTTCTCTCTTTTGTTGTATTTCACTTGTATTATTTCCTAAAAATAATGAAATATTAATTTAGTAGTGTCTAAGGAAGTAGGCATAATTGGCCGAACCTTGTTAAATTCTGGTGTTCTTTATTTACCTGTTTAATAGCTATTGTCGAGTATAGTTGTATCGAATTATTGTGATATTAAATTACATGTCTAGGAAAATTCTATCTAGAGATTGGGTTGTAAGTGGGACTATTTGGGACTCCTCCAGTGTTTCTTGGGAATTTACCTGGTGTGATTTTTTAGTACAATCGTTCATACTATATTCACCTAGACAATAATGCTCAGGGTGAAATTGTTATTATTGGTGGAGATTAACCCGAGTTTCACAACATATAAGTCCTTAATTATACTTCATATCGATGTATCTTAGTAAATCTCAATAATACACAACTAATGATCACCAAACATAAAATTCCACGATTGAAAACCCTTATACATTGAATCATGTCCCTCGTTCACATGACCTCTTTCTAGAGGTTACCCTGAGTCTTTAGTCTTTATTTGCAGACCCATTTTTCTCTTCCCTTCTCCAAGGGTAGTAGACAACGTGAATCAACTAAAAATAGGTACAGATTTTAAAATTACAATAAACCAAGGAAAATGAATGCGCCATAACTACTACTTTTTTTTTTTGAAAAATTGAATACATCCTTAAAGGCAGTTCCAAGTGTTTCCAAAAAGTACAAATTTTGTCACATTATACTAGTGAAATTTAAGGAATATAAAAATGTTAATTGAGGGAGTAACAGAGTAATATGAATCTACTCATTCTAGTAGGAGAGGAGGCATTGATTATGTTGAAGTTTCATCTCACTCCAATACAACAATATAACTCTATATAATGAATCTCAACTTATGTAACTGTCTTATGAATATTTTAACGAGCTTATGAGCAAACCTTTAGATGCTCACTCATCCAAGCAATTCCTCAAACTAATTTTATAAGAATCTATCTTATTAGAAGATGTATCACAACTAGCTGGTCTTGTATCACTACAGGAAATCAAAGATATAATTATAGCTCTCCATCCTCACAAAGCTTTTGGTCCTAATGACTTCAATGCAAAATTTTTCAAGGAAACTTGGTCTCTCACTGGTAACATGGATTCAAAAGTTGTGATGGAATTCTTAAATAAAGGTACTCTCCTCAAAGAGATCAATATGGCCTTTATAACTTTAGTTCCAAAGAATGGTGAGTTGAATAGTTTCTCTGATTTCAGACCTGTTACTTGTTACAATTCTTTTTACAAGATCATTTCCAAAATTATACCTTAAAGGCTCAAGGGAATTCTTAATAAGCATATTAGCCACACTTAAGGTGCATATATACCTAGCAGAATAATTGGTGATGATATTATGATACTTCAAGAACTCATTGCCAATTACGCAAGAGGATTGTATAAAAATTGATCTCAGAAAAGCGTGTGACAATGTTTATTGGTGCTTCATCATAAATATCTTGTAAACTATGGGATCTCTAGGAATCTTTATACAATGGATTAGGCAATATTTAGTAACTTCTTCATGTAGCATCTTGATAAATGGACAACCTATTCAAAGTCGTAAAGGGATTAGGCAAAGACATCCTTCATCTCCATAAATCTTTGCCTTAGTGATGCAAGATTTCCATAGGATCATTGAGTATGTAGTCACAAGGACAAAGAACTTCAGATATCACTCAAATTATGACAAATTTAAACTAGACAATCTTTGTTTTGCAAATGGTCTGATATTACTCTCAAAAGTTGATGTAGCTTTGTCTCTACATTGATGAAAGCTTTAAAGATCTTTCAAGGAGCCTCAGGATTGTAAGTCAATTGTTCCAAAAGCAATATATTCCTCTCTAAGAGTGCCCCAAATCGTAAACATCTGATTTCAACCTTAACTGGTTTTAAGCTACAAGATTTCCAAATGAAATACTTAGGCATTCTCATATCTCCACACAGATTAAAAGCAAGGGGTTATACTGAGTTGTTTGATAAAATACAAAATAGAATTTCAGAATGGACCTGTAAACACTTATCAAAGACAGGAAGGGCTCAACTTATTAACTTTATCCTCAACTACATCAACATTTATTAGGATTCCCACTTAGAATTTATCGTTGATAGTTACGATAACATGGGATGAGAGAAACCTCAAAACCTTTCAAGATAAAACACTCATATGGAGCAGTTTTGTAAACAATTGGTATAACTAAGTACTACTGTAGCTGTAGCTATCCTGTGGATGTCCTGTTAAATAGACATAGACGGGCTTGGGGGTGCTTTCCAGACTTGAGAAGGTCCGTTTAACGGACATGGACTGCGCTAGGGGCCTTTTCAGACCCGAGAAGGTCCGTTTAATGGACTTAATGTCCGTCTAACAGACATTTGTGACACCCACACCCCTCCAAAGCTTCTCCAATGCTTCCAACATCCATTCTAACATCACTTCACTCATGATCTCCTCAAATTCACCCCTTTTAGTGCAATATCACTTCATATCGATTCAACTACTAAGTACATCTCATTAACTCTTGAATCTCAACTCAAATGATTCATCACATACACTCTTTCCAACTCTAACATGCTATTCTAATACTAGCAAAAATTTGCAATCTCAATAAAGAAGAATATGCACCTACACATTCCACTTCCACATCCATCATACTCAACCTTTAAAATAACATAATCATACATAAAAGGAACTTCCCAAATTCTCATTCTCATTTCTAATCAATGTAAATGTTTGAACAAGCTTTACTTACATATCAATATACACATCAAACTTAGTATAAAATAAAAAAAGGATGCTCATATTTGATATGCCTATAAAGCTATCCAAAATAGTCACTTATTTAGTACAAAAGATTTCTAGCTATCTTGGAGTTTCCAAATGCCTTGCAAGGATCGCTAATCTTCTCATTCTGCACCTGAGGAGGGAAAAATGATAGGTTGAGCTATACAGCTTAGTGGCTAATATATTTATAGCCATTGGCAACGAGCCATAATATCAACCATCTATGTGAACATTCATATAGGCATACACATCTTATCTTAATCTAGCAATGTAAGTTTAGCATTCACAATTCTAATTCACAACTCATAATTCAATACATCATCACATAAAACATATTAGATGTAATTTATCATCAAAGCATAACACTCAAATTGCATCATAACTTAACATCTCAAAATGCAAATGCATAAACAAATGGCTCGAGGGTTCCGTGGAACAAAATAGAGAAATCGAAGTTTACATCATGAATGAAACGAGTCCACTTTTTGAATCTCATATGCCACAAGTGGGCAGCTGAGAGAAGGCTTTATGTCGATGTGCACGTGACTATGAAACGGTTCTACTCTTGCCCAAACACAATCAACTCTCATGCTCAATTCAATCAATCACAAATTCATATTCTTATGCCTTTTCTTCTTTCCATGTAAATCAAAATGCCATGATACAATTCCAAGGCATAGCATGATCATACTCCTTTCAATATATAACATAAAACACATCATAATGCATTTTTCACATCACATCAATTCACAGTTTAGAAATTCAAGCATATACACACACACATAGGCACATTGCCCATTTACATAATAACCATAAATATTTTACCCACTTTATTTCGCTTGAAAATCTAAACTTAATTGTGCCCTTCCTTTTGCTCTTGGGTAGGTTTTTCTTGATTTCCTAACATAACCAAAACTCTCATTCAATCCAAATTCAAAGGGAAATCCTCTAAAACTTCCATAATCACAACAAATGAAATCAACACAAATCAAGCTCAAACCTAACCTACTCATAGTCCATCTAGGTTAGAAAACCCAAAACCTAGTTTAGAAACCCTAAAATCAAATCGGTTCCCTTAAACCATCTTCTTCCAACGCAATACTCATTCATTCTCTACACAAAACCCCTTTCTCTCTCTAACTCCTTCATTATCAACACAACCCATTTCTTTAATAAAGCAAGAAGAAAAGATAATTAACTTATCTTGAGCAAGATGATTTCGTCTTCTCTTCTTCTTCTTTCTTTCTCTCTTCTCTAGCTTCTCTCACGACTCTCTCATTTTCTCTTCTTCTATTTCACGTTTTCTTCTTCTCTCTTTGGCTTCCCATGTTTCTCTTCTCCTCTTCATTAATTCAAGACACATTTTATCTCTTGTTTTTCCCATTTTGCCTTTCCAAATTTACCCTCCTTCATTTATTTCCTTTACTAACTCCTTAAGCTAACCTAATTCTAACATTCCCACAATAATTTTAACTTAATTCTAATCTTTCCATCTAATTTCTAATCTTTATTTATGCCCACTAAATTAATGAATCGATTCTAAAAATAATTAAACAAATAAATCAATAATAATTGAAAAAATCGGGTTCCAACATTGACAAGCTAAATATTTGGACGGTCATAATATGTTTCTAGATGTCGTTCCTGATCTATGGATATAAATTATTTAATTAGAGAGTTAAATATGAATTAAAGGAGTTTAATTTATCTAACCCTAAATATGATTTATGATTATAGTTTATATTCATTGTTAACATATTTGAGAATCTAATGGATCATAAATAAAGAACATGTTGCAGAGAGAAAAGGAGTCTTAATCAAGTTAGACTTGAAAATTTAGGAAACTTTATGATTAAATGTGAGGTATTTAATAAATAAGGACCAATATGAGATATTGTTCTTATTTGAGTCCAATTTTTTTAATTAGAATTAATTATTATTATAACTAAAATTAGTTAAAATTAAATTTTAATTTTATTAAATTACTAAATTTTCTAAACCTTATTATAAATAGTTTTAGATCCAAAGAAGCTATCTTTTTTGCCTAACCCTCTCAAGAATATGTATAAAGTTAACTCAATATGTTTTGTGGATACTAATAGAGGCTGGAGATATGTCCGAATACGATAGTTAAGATAATCCAATTTCAGAAATAGTTTGAGAAGAACGAAAAGAAAAGGATCAAGCTTCCCAATAAGGTATGACTTATTACTTATGATTCATGATTTATTATATTTTATGTGTTGATATGTCATATAATTTTAAATGATCTTTACTTGTGATAAATCAAACACAAAAGTTTCATTGTTCTTCTTTTACATATAAGACAAGATCCTGTCTTGAATTTCCAATAAATATATGTAAAACGTATTCACAAATTTGATCTTGTTAGTATGTAAAGGTTATTGTAAAGTTAGTGTCATGCAAGAAAAGGAGACTATTGTGACTTCATTCTAATAGTTAAATATGCAACTTCGATGTTGTTATTGTTTTCAAATTTTTTCTTTAATTAGTATATAATAAAAGTTGAAAATTCATATGCATATCTAACTATAGAACCATAATTAACAAGTATTTACTTATAACAAAGTTTCGAATTGCATGATCCTTATTCTACTGTTAGGTTGTGCTTGTAATCTCCCAATTTATTTTCATCAAACTGGCTCCAATAGATATGATGATATGATGAGTGAGAAGCTCTTACTTCTTTCCATGTCTTTTTTTGATCTTCTTTAACTTTTTTCCATGACTTTTTCTCCTCTTTATAGTATGTTCCTCCAACTTTCTTCTAGTAAGTATTGTTGGTTCTTCTTTCTTTTTACTTTTGGAATGTTTCCTTTGTATAGTGTCCTCATTTTCTCCTTATTTCAATGGTTCTCCATTAGCTTATCCTATTTCTTGTTTTTTGTATTGTCTAATTTTCCATATCATTTCTCTATCCCCTTCCCCTTCCTATGTTCTTTGTAATTTTGGTTTCTAAAATCCTTTGTTTCGATAAATTTTTTAGCGAAGCTAGTATTGAGCCTTTTTAATCTTTCATCGTTGAAGATTCTCTCATGTCTTTTTAATTATTGTTTTTAAAATGATTTTTTAAAACTTGGTAAGTTAGAGTGTATATCCTTTTCCTTTATTTGCATTATGTCTTCCACTAGGTTGGAAACTCGACCAAACTAAACTTAACTTGGTCAACTTCCCACTCTCTTGCTTTTGGCTCTCCTATTTTTTGCCCCTCGTTCAACTCTTCTACTCCTCTATCTTACCCTTTGCATTCCCAATCTATACCCTCTCATCCTCCATCATAGCCTACCTTTGACTCTAACTCTGATCCTGGCCAGTCACCTCGTCCTCCACCTACTTCTTCTTTAAGGATTCACCCTTCCCAGTAGCTCCCTATCTGTTCCTTTCAAGTCCATAACTCACTTACTCCACCAACTCCCTCTCCCTTTCCAATTATGATCAACTATAAGCTATCTTAGAAATAAGTTATAAAGGACTCTTCGTAAAATATCCTTTAGACTAGCCTCCTCCTCAGGGATTTTAAAATAAGGACCAACTCTTAGTCTTCAATGATAGCTGGGCTTTAATTCCTAGGATACTTACCATTATAATGGTTTAGGCCCGAAGAAGGTAATAACAAATTAGGATAATTTATTTTTATTCTCTTTTAACTTTGATTGTTAGACCCCGTTTCTGAAGCCCAACCTTTTGCTCTGATACTACAATTGTTGGGTCCTGCTTGATTCCGAAATCTAACTCTTCAGAATACCATAATACTTGAGTGTGGTTCCTTGTAATCTCTTTAACCATCATCAATTCATCTTCTTGCTCTTATACCACAACTGTTAGACCCCGCTTCTAGAGCCCAACATTCGAAATCATGATATTGAGCACATTATCCTATAGGGTTATTTTCATGAACCCTTATTAGGCATTATCACATAAGGGTGGCGTGCCATCGACAGTCAAACATCAAAACAAACTTATTACGTCAACTCAACTATTTTACAAAGAAGTCAATGTCAACATACACAATTGAAACTACTTCAATCTATCATTTCATTACTAAAGCAAAAGAGTTTGAAAACCTTTATTTACATATCAAAAGCCACACATTGGCTTATTACAAAATACAAAATAGCAAATTTGAAGAAATTTTCTTAACCTCTTGATCACTTGATCTCTTAGCTATTGCTTGAAGATGGGACAGAAAGGGGGTAAGCTTGAAAGCTCGTGGGTAACAGTTTATAACGAAAAATAAGAAAAAAATCATTGAAAACATTCACTTGTCATAAAAAATTCTCATAGAGTTCATAAGCACTTGTTTCTAAAAGTTCTCATCATGTTGTCAAAATCTCAAACTACAAAACATGAATGCATTAAACTTATTCAGATAACATAAACATATAAGCACATCAGAATGGTTTGGGTGGATCCAAAAATAGAACGTACTACACATTTCCACTTAATGGTCCTGTGTAGCCGTGAACTTATGGGAGTCTATGAAGAAGCTTTATGCCACTAGTGGGAAAGCGGAAGAATGCTTTAATTTGGTCAACATACGCGTGACTTAACTTAGGGGACCACCACAAACCCACATAACACATATTTCATAACTTGTAAACTTGTTGCCCAAAATGACACTTTTTTGAAACTTGATTTCATAAACTTGATATCCTTTCAAAATCATTTCTATTTTTCATTTCATAAATCAATAACACAAATCATATACCAAACATGTAGCACTTTCTCAAAACATTTAAAGAGCAATAAATGCACATTTATGATGCAAATGAAATCATGAAAAATTTTTTATTCAAAGAAAATATTAGTGGCTTATTTACTCTATTATAAACATGTACCCACTTTAATTTCATTGCTTATAGACTTGCTCAAAACGCCTCTTCTCTTGTTCCTCTTGCCTCTTTTGATCCCTTTATATAATAACAAAAATCCCACTTAATAGGTTTTCAATTGAAAATCCTTCAAAGCACAATCACTAAAATTGGTTCTGGAATACTTAAACCTAAGCATTTTCTAAAAACCATGAACTAAAATCCTTCTAGAAATTCAAAAGATTTAAAATGATCTTACCTTCATTCTTCACCAAATGAAGGGATCTTTAACTCAAAGGGAAACTCTTCTCTTCCTCTACCTTTTTCCCTTCTTGAATAGCTCCAAAATATCTCTTGAAGACTAAGAAAAATTAAACCCTAGCTTGTTTCCTCTTCTTTGTCTCCTTCTCTTTGTATTTCCCTTTCTTCTTCATGACGCGCTCTCTTTTTCTTTTCCATTTTCGTTCTTCTCTCTTCTTAAAATGTAAGTCAACACTTCTTTCAATTATGCCCTTAGTGATTGAGATATGTCCAATTTGCCCTTCCATTTATGCCTTATGTCTTTTATGCTTAAGTGTCTTGCCAAAAATACCCTTGAACATTCTGACATAACACTTTTTTCTACGAAAATGTTCCCCATTTTCTTAAGTTTCTAATGATACCAAAATCATTCAATTTGGTTCAGAAATCTGAAAGCATTGCCCCAAACATTTTTGGATTGTTCTTATATTGAAACAGTACACTATACTTCAATTCCACCCAAAACTTGAAAGTCTCAAAGACTGAATTTGATTTCGATTTCTTCATATCATTTGTAGCTCTATGTCTCTAGTTTATTTTTAAATAAGAATCATCTCATTCGGAGCTCTAATGATCTAGAAATCATCAAAATACCGAATTATGTTTAGTAAAACATCCAATTCGTACTCTCCCAATCGATACCCTTACTTTGATTTAAGCAACCTTTTTCGAATCAATACCAAATGCTATCAAATTTTGTGGAGGGACAGAAAAATGTTTTAAGAACCTATGGGTTAAAGAATCATTTCATTTTTAGGTCAGATAACAAGGTTATGGTCAAAAGAATCAAATATGATTTTGCCCTCAGTCATATTGCACCCGTCATGGGACAATTAGTATAACTTTTACTAGCGATATTGGATCAAGGTAATTCTTAGATGGTTTGAAAGAAGACTTCGTGACCTACAACTGTCATGAAGACCTTGAAGACAAATTCTATCATTTGCAGGGTCAAAAATGGACCAGACGATAGGGTCAGATGAATTGGGAAAATTGTCATAACTTACACTATAGATATCGAATTAAGGTGTACTTTGGATGGTGTGAAAGTCATCGCGATGTACAAATTTCATCAAGACCTTGAAGAAAATTCTATCATATGAAGGGTAAAAAATGAACTAGAAGATAGGGTCAGATGAAGCCAGATGAAGGGTCAGGAGAATTGGGAAAATTTTCATAACTTTCCTTATAGATATCGGATTAAGGTGTTCTTTGGATGGTTTGAAACAGAACTTCAAGATCTATAACTTTCATGAACACCTAGAAGATAAATTCTATCATCTAGATGGTCAAAATTGGACTAGAAGATGTAAGATGAATAGTGCATAAAAGAAGTTTCGGCATCATAAGATATGCACTAGAAGATATCAAAGGTCAACCATAGATGTTGGACCCCGTTACCGGAGCCCAACATCGGACTCGGAAATCTGAAACTTGAGCAGGGAGGGAAGACTTGAAAGTTAAAACCTTTAAGGAAAACTCGTTCGGAAGCAAAAGCGAGCGATGAATTGACCTGAGCTCATATTCTCTTGATTTCTTAACTTAAACCTCTACATGCAACTGTTAACAATTCGAAACCCACAACACAAAGGAACTCTTTACAAACTCAAGTAATGCAAATTTCATTAATATCAAAATAAGTGTTTTACAAAGCTTTAATGGCATTTCAAGCCA
>JAOTAX010000004.1:10759006-10771322 GCA_025629825.1 Erythroxylum guanchezii | reverse complement strand
TGTTATTATCCCTATGTAATAATTTTATATATTTATGTAAATTTTATTTTTGTTATTATATATATACGGAACAGGTTAGGCGTTCGGTCACAACAACGTAATAATTAAAAAAATGTCTTATATACATATATACAATAACAAAAATAATATTTGCATAAATATATAAATTAATAATAATTAGTAATATATATTTGTTATTATATCTATATATATATATATATATAATAATAATAATAATAATAATAATAATAATAATAATAATAATAAATTAAAAAAGTAATAATAATTAAAAATTATTATATATATATATATATATATCGACCGTACCCGACCGTACACCGTACAACATAGATGGTATCAAAGCCTAGACTTTTAAGGTTTTTCGATATATTTATGTTAATAAAGTTATCATGTTTATGTTTATGTTTTTATCTTATTAGTATTGAGATATGTTTTATATTACTTCGTATTTATATAGCTGCATGTATAATAGCAAGAAATGAATAAAGATTTTAGAATATTGCAAGAAGAAGATAATTCTTTAAAACTAGATAAAGAGATAATTGAAATACAAAAACCATAATATATTATGGGCAAAGAATTTTACAATACTGTGAACAGATGAGTTTAGATTTAGAATCATTAATAAATCATAAAACAAGTATGAAATCAGATAAAGAAAAACAGATATTATCTTAGAACAAGGAGATACTGAAATAATAAAAAATTCTTTTAGAATACATTTAGAAAAAGTTAAGGGATGTCAACAAGTGGTAATTTAGATAATGAATTTGATATTTCACCTGAAATAGATAACTTAGTCATACAAATTGGAAAAATAAATCTTCAAGATAATTTTATTAATATTAAACCAGCAGGAATAAAAGCTGAAAACCCAAACATTACAGATATTCCAAGTTCAAGCAAGGATCCTTATATACGACAAAAATATGGACAGAGTTTTAATAGACTAGTAACAGGATATGTAGGATTAATGCATACTGGAATAAATTCATATAAATACACACCACATGAAAAGATGAAAGCTGATACAATAAATCCGTTTGGAATATACTTAGACTTAAATTGTATTGCTAATATTGAAGAAGCAATAGATAAATGGGAAACCGCTTTAAGAATAGTTGTTGTAGTCAATAAAATGGATTTTGAAACTACTAAAGGATTTATGGAAAAAAATATTATTAAATAGTGCACAAAGATTTTGAAAAAATCTTAATGAAGATACTAAACAATCAATTTATGCTGATCCAGATAATTTTATAAGAAAAGTAGTTGAAATGTTTAGATTAGAATTTCATGGAAAAGGTAAATATGTTAAAGACCCAAATACGATCACTAGATATACAACTGCCTTAATGATAATCTTGGAAAACACAAATATATTTTTCTATCTTACAGATATCACATAATTGTAACCTCATCAAGGCAGTTGTATATCTAGTAATCGTATTTGGGTCTTTAACATTTTTACCTTCTCCATGAAATTCTAATCTAAACGTTTCAACTACTTTTGTTATAAAATTATCTGGATCAGCATAAATTATTTTCTATCTCACAGATATCACATAATTGTAACCTCATGAAGGCAGTTGTATATCTAGTAATCGTATTTGGGTCTTTAACATTTTTACCTTCTCCATGAAATTCTAATCTAAACGTTTCAACTACTTTTGTTATAAAATTATCTAGATCAGCATAAATTGATTGTTTAGTATCTTCATTAAGATTTTTCCAAAATCTTTGTGCACTATTTAATAATGTTTTTTCCATAAATCCTTTAGTAGTTTCAAAATCCATTTTATTGACTACAACAGCTATTCTTAAAGCAGTTTCCCATTTATCTATTGCTTCTTCAATATTAGCAATACAATCTAAGTCTAAGTATATTCCAAACGGATTTATTGTATCAGCTTTCATCTTTTCATATGGTCTGTATTTATCTGAATTTATTCCAATATGCATTAATCCTGCATATCCTGTTATTGGTCTATTAAAACTCTGTCCATATTTTTGTCGTATATAAGGATCCTTGCTTGAACTTGGAATATCTGTAATGTTTGGGTTTTCAGCTTTTATTCCTGCTAGTTTAATATTAATAAAATTATCTTGAAGATTTATTTTTCCAATTTGTGTGACTAAGTTACCTATTTTAGGTGAAATATCAAATTCATTATCTGAATTACTACTTGTTGACTTCCCTTAACTTTTCTAAATGTATTCTAAAAGGATTTTTTATGATTTCAGTATCTCCTTGTTCTAAGATACTTATATGTTTTTCTTTATCTGATTTCATACCGGTTTTATGATTTATTAATGATTCTAAATCTAAACTCATCTGTTCACAGTATTGTAAAATTCTTTGCCCATAATATATTATGGTTTTTTGTATTTCAATTATCTCTTTATCTAGTTTTAAAGAATTATCTTCTTCCTACAATATTCTAAAATCTTTATTCATTTCTTGCTATTATACACGCAACTATATAAATACGAAGTAATATAAAACATATCTCAATACTAATAAGATAAAAACATAAACATAATAACTTTATTAACATAAATATATCGAAAAACCTTAAAGGTCTAGGCTCTGATACCATCTACAGTGTATGGTGTACGGTGTACGGTCAGGTTTACAGAGGTGGAGGTGCAATCTCATTTCCATTTTCATCATATTTTCTTGTCCAGTCTGTATCTTGGCGGGTGAAATCTAGGATAGTCATTAATTCATATCGAGAATTTCTTATATATTCAAGCATCTGGATTTGCTTTGATATGAAGTACATAATAGGTCTGAAATCGGGTCTCCTTGGATGTGGATCTTTATTATTTTCTAACTCATCTGCATAATATAATCTTAGTTCATTTATTAATCTATTGATGCTCTCCTTGGAAGACAAATCTAGTCGTACTAAGTGTTCTCCATAGGCTTCTTCGTTCATGGGTGGATGAAGAAAATTTCTTATATCCATACTATGCAGATCATAGAGTAAATGTAAAGTGAAAGGTCCATCACGCTTCCTTACCTAGTTTTGATTTGACTAGAATATCACCGGGTATTCCAAGGAGCTTTTACCGAACGTTTCAGCCCCAACCTTAATGTATTTTAAACTTATTTTGTTTGAGGTTTTTATTTAGTTTATATATTTTTTACATTTATAAGATACATTACGCTATACATTTCCTTAATTTTTAAATTTTCCATCCTAAATTGTTACTTACTAATTTTACTTATTCATTTGTTATATTCTAACTTATATATTTTTAATACAACATATTTAAACCTTCCTACTAAAATATCCATTACAAATTTATAATATTTATAATTTAATTACTAATTTTAAAATTTTTCATATTTATTTATACCTTAAAATTATATAATTTAAAATTTTCATATTTATTTACACATAAAAATTATATAATAATATAACAAATTAAACTAAATGGGCATTATTACTGCGCATTTGCGTAGCATTAATCTGCTAGTGGACTTAAATGGATGAAACATCCAATATTTGGCTTAGAGAAGTTTCTCTATCTTTAGTTTCATTCTTCTTTCTCCGCTTTTGCAGACTGCTTATTTGTTATATGGTTAATCATGATAAATTGAGAATAATGTACAATTTAAATATGAGCTTGCATAATATTGATGCATTGAGAATAATATACAATTTAAATATTTGTTTGTCTATTAAGGATATGCACAATCTTTGTTATTCGCAATGCGTCATTTTCTATTTATTATTGATAATGCGTCAGTCAGTAATAGTATGCTTCATATCGAATACCCATACCATTTTTATTGAGTAATTAATTATTGCTAACAATTTGTCATCGTTCGACCTATTTTATTTTTTTGTTACTGTTGTTGTTATCTTAATTGTTGTTTCACTTGAAACCAAACCAAACCAAACCAAATTTTAATATTTTATACAATTGTTCAAAATAATTATCAACCGTCCTTTCAATTTATTTTTTCTTAAGATTTATTATTGTCTTGTAATATCAGTCAGTCTACTAATGTTTAACCGTAGCCAATTAATTATATATAATGTTAGATTTTCATATAATTATGACAATAATGCTATATCTCAGTTGTTTTTGGATGCCAGGGTGGTTCTCCAACTCATTTCTTCTTTAGCTCTACCAAAGACCAAGACCTGGAAACAGAGAAGGAGATCGTTTCTCTGGTCAAAAGATGCCCCAGCGCCCGCGTTCTTCGCCAAATCCACTCACGTGTCCTTACAACCCTCCGCCCTTTCTCTTCTTTATCTTTTCTGCTATCCAAAATCCTCTCCTTTTATGCTCTATCGCCCCTCGGTGACATTAATTATGCCTGTAAAGTTCTTGTTCAAATCCCTACTCCCGCCATTTATGCCTACAATTCTATTTTAAGGGGCTTTTTGATTGCTGAAAACCCATCAAGGCAACCGATTTATTTGTTTAGAAAGATAGTGAAGAGAGGATACCCAAAACCTAACACCTTTACATTGGCTTTTGCACTCAAAGCCTGTTCCATCCTACCAGCTTCTGAAGAAGGCAGGCAGGTACACGCCTGTGTTATACGATCTGGGTTTGGGTCAAATGCTTATGTTCAGACCGCATTGTTGAATTTTTACGTGAAATGTGAGGAGATAGAGCATGCTAAGAAGGTGTTTGAAGAAATTACTGACAGGAATTTGGTTTCTTGGAGTGCCATGATAAGTGGGTATGCGAGATTGGGAATGGTCAATGAGGCTTTAGGTTTGTTCAGAGAAATGCAGAAGGTAGGTGTTGAACCGGATGAAGTTTCACTTGTTAGTGTGATTTCTGCGTGTGCTGCTGCTGGGGCGCTGGATATAGGGAGGTGGATTCATGCATTTATCAAGAGAAGGATGATCAATATGGATCTGGAGCTTGGTACATCATTGGTTAACATGTATGCCAAGTGTGGTTGTATTGAAAAAGCAAAAGAAATTTTTGATGAAATGCCGGTCAAAGACAGTAAAGCTTGGAGCTCAATGATCAACGCATTTGCCATTCATGGTCTTGGAGGGGATGCAGTGGAGGAGTATACTAGAATGGAGGAAGCAAAGGTAAAGTATTACAGAAGAGTAAGTTTAACATCGTTTATACGTGTTTGTAGGCTGGATAATTTGGACGTCTAAACATTTTTTGAGATTTTTCAGTCGGCAATCTGTGTTAAAGAATTTCTAAGATCATAATTTTTGGTTAAGCGTAAACATGCAAGTGGTGAAAAGTTTTAATGAAATAATGGAATAACGTTACTGGATTTTGGATGTGAATGAGATTAGATGTGCTTCTTTTCCTATTCATGGGAACTTGTTTAAGCTGACTGGGTGATTAACTCAAACAGATGATACTGTGAATGATGTTATAAGCGTGTCAGCTTATTTATCTTAATCTTAAATTTAAATTTTGAGTTGCATTGCTTACTAAAATTCATGATGTGTTCAATTCTTCTCAGGTCAAGCCCAATCATATAACCTTCCTTGGCCTATTATCTGCATGCGCCCGTGGTGGATTAATTTCTGAGGGTCAAAGATTTTGGTCAGCCATGCTTGAGTTAGGAATAGAACCATCTTTGGAGCACTACGGTTGTATGATTGATTTACTATGCCGAGTTGGGCTTGTTGACGAGGCTTTCAGATTTGTTGAAACCATAACAGTTCCAGCAGATCCAGCAATTTGCCGAACATTACTTTTGGGCTGCAAGAAAAATGGATTGTTGCAGCAAGCTCAAATAGTTTCCAATCACCTTCTAAAACTAGAACCGCTAAATCCAGAAAATTATATAATTGTTGCAAACGTTTATGCTTCAGCTTCAGAATGGGAGATGATGAGCCATGTGAGGAAACAGATGAAGGAGACAGGCATTAAGGCTGTGCCAGGGTGCAGCTCCATTGAGGTTGGTGGTTTAGTGCATCAGTTTGTACGGGGTGGCTGGTCACATCCTGAGGCACAAGAAATAAAAGAATTTTTGAAAGATGCTTATGTGGCAATTCATGACACTGGGCACAAACCAATGGTATCTTCTGAATTGCCTAATGTGGGTGAAGAAGTGAAAGAGGATGCACTATATGAGCATAGTGAGAGGTTGGCAATTGCTTATGGCCTGTTAAAGACCAAAGCACCAGCTGTAATTAGGGTAATGAAGAATCTAAGATTGTGTGAGGACTGTCATGAAGATGCACAGTTTCTCAGTAAAATTTATTAACGAGAAATTATTGTTAGAGATCGTTTTCGTCTCCACAAATTTTTTAATGGCAAATGCTCATGCGCAGATTATTAGTAATGTATATCTTGTATTCTCATTGCACCTTAGTCATATCTTTCAAGCCTGTGGTTGTCCACCAAATCTTCCCCCTCCTCCCTGTTCCTCTTTGATTTGTTAGGCTGGAATGGAGTTAAAGCTATAATTTTAACCTTTGATTGAAGATCTTCAATGCAGCAGTTTTTCATATTCAGACTTGTGGCCGCACATATAGTCTCACCATTTTCATATCATCTGGATCTTAGAACTCGTATAAGAACATAGGGTGCTGTACAGCTCTGAGAAACTTAATCTGTGTCAAAGGCAAACAACTTCATTATTCATTAATAACTAAAGTGATCAATATCATTGTAGCTTTCTCGAATAGGGAATGGGAGAGCTTCCTGTTTCTAGTCTGATCATTAGCCCATGTTAAACCCTATAGACACATACCTTTCCGTCAGATCATCCACCAAGGACCTTACTATATTAGAGATAATTCTTCAGAGTATTATGAGTTATTGTAAATAATGTCCTATTATATTCTCCAAACCGTAATGAGGAAGACATAATTTTATGGGATACCAATTCTTTGAACAATTTTACTAATAAATCTACCAATAAGGTTCTACTCTACCTCCATTTAATAGTTCAATTATTGCATTTCTAAGACAAGCTTAACTATGTGATTTGGCTATCAAGCAGAAGTAGAAAACTAAGCATAAGCTTCACTTCTTGAACTTGTCCTCTTTATATCCCCTGTAATAATAACGTGAAAAGTCATGATCATATTTTATACGAGTGTAGCTATTGTAAAGACATCTATAAATCACTAATTCACCTTTGCCTTACAAACTGGAACGGCCTTTCATGGCAAGAAACCATTCAATGGGCTCTTATTCTTCTACAGGAATCTTGTTATTGCAGCCATTCTCAAGTTGTCTCTCGGTTATTGCATTTATAGCTTACGGTATGAGAGAAACAAGTAGGATATTTTAGATGACGTATAAAATATTGGAAAATTGAGATATGATCTTTTAATTACGTGTCGAGCAAGTTTATATATAATAAAATTCTCAATACCTGCAAGTATACGAATCATATCTTATAGAATAAGAGGTTATCGTTACCATGAGAATTATGCAAGAGCTAACAATTTAAACCTAACTTTGTCTAATGTATTTAGAAATTAACTTGAATTAAATTTAAATAATATAAATTGAAAGAAATAAATAAACTAAACAAGTGATTAAATAAACAGTGGGTTGCCAATAAAAATCAAGGTTTGATCAAGATTGAATAATTAGGAACTATTCTTTCTTTATTTTGATTCCTTTAATCATGTTGATCAATTTATGTGTTTGATCGTAGGTTTTCTAAAGTTTTGATTACTCTCTTTCAAGATCTAATTAATTAACCCTAATTGAATTCGAAATTCTGATATTTGTAGTCTCTAGATTCACAAAACTATTCCTAACTTATTCAATTAGATCTAAAGAATCTATTAGATAATTAATTTCACAACTAAGATCTCTCTTTGATTGATCATTAATTTGATAATTGTAGGTTTATTAAATTGCTAACTCTTATTGTACAACCTAACACTAATTACTTTGAATTACTCTCTCGATTTATTGTCAAATTTATGCATGAACAATTATCACAAACATGTAATTATGTATTGAAATCAACAATGAATAAAGTCAAAAAATAAATCTAGAATAATTCCTAATATGAGTTTAGAACCCTGTAGAAATGTTTAACATCTAGGAAGTCAAATTATACATCAAGGATTATGAAAGAAATAAAGGAAGAGAATAAAAACTCTGTTGATTGATCTCCCACTTTTGATTCACTTCGATGCAATAGTTGCTGTGTCTTTTGTTATATTTCATGTTCTTAAATGGTGCTTTAGGGTTTTGGGGATGTGTCTCAGGTTTTCCCCTTTTTCAATTCCAAAAATAGCCCTGAACCCTAAAAAACACAAAAAAAAACTTGCGCTTAAAAAAGCCTCAGCCTCTATTACGATCGTGCTCAATTATGCATGATCGTGACACCTTCAAGTTTCCTCCATCGTCTTAATTCTTCAATTTCCTAATTCCCAACACTGACAAACACATCAAACACCTCTTCAAACATAAAATTATGATCCAATTCTTGCTCTAAACCAAACAAACACTTATAACAGATACAAACATTAATAAGAACATAATTTTAAGCTTATACACATGATAATTATCAAAGAAATACTTAAAAACACACTTAAACTGTTGGACCTTGCTTGATTCCGAAGCCTAACGCTTGCTCTGATACCACAAATGTTAGATCCCGCTTGTTTTCGAAACCCAACTCTTGTGAAATCATGAAACGTGATCTTCTTCATCACTCCTTATTTTTGGATTTCCAACACTCTTCGGAATCATAAAACGTGTGCGTATTGCCCTGTAGGGTTAATTCATTTAACCCTTATAAAGCGTGAGCGGGTTTTCTTGTAAGGTTATTTCAATGAACTTTTACTTCCTTTTCATCATTCTTTTTGAATTCAACACCAATGGCTATCAATTTTTTTGGAGAGATAGGAAAACGTGCTAGGAATCTATCGCTTCAAGAATCAGTTAATGTGGAGGTTGAACAAAGAAGTTATGGCCAAAAGAATCCAATATGTTTATGTCCTTACTCATATTGTACATGCATTGGCGCAATTGCCATAACTCTCACTAAAGATGTCGGATTGACTTCGTTTTTGGACGGTTTGAAAGAAGACTTCTAGATCTACAATCGTGAAGACTTAGAAGTGAAATTCTGTCTTGGACAAAGCACGGACCGTGTAACCTTCGGATCTGGTGATTTTTCAGCATTAGAAATTACACGGCCTGTGTGATTTTACACGGTTCGGGTGTAACAAAAATTTTTACCCTTTAAGACCCCTCCAATGGATCCTAAACCCATCCTAACATCCCTTTTACTCATAATCTTGCCAAAACGAACAATCCTAGTGCGATATTACTCCATAAACTCTAATTGTTTGGGATACACGTCCTATGCAACATCACCTACTCAAACGATCATATCTCTCAACTCCGATATCCAAAAATTGCATACTTTATATCTTGGCAAAGCTATAAGGACGAGCTACAACTTTCATAAAGGCAACTTTGGCTAATTCAACCTAAATTAATCCAAATTTTCCTTGGAAGTCAAAACACACATTTTACCCTCATGAAAAACTTAAAATTTATCCCAACTTCACTTCCTTTATTACAACATCATTCATAACAATTCAACTACCAATTGGAATTCATCAAACTCCAAGCCTCAATTCATTTGATTCTTCATATTCAACAACATCTCATGACTCACGAAAAATTCCTATCTTTCTTTTCCATAATATCTCACTTATATATATAACAATAGTTCATGCTCAAGATTCATCATCTCAAGTTAATGACTTCAAACATACCTAATTTCAACTTAACATCATCCATACACAATTCATATGTCATTAACATCATAAGATAAGTGTTTACAAAACTTAAATGGCATTCCAAGCCACATTACATCATCAATATCAAAAATCCGAAATACAACAAAAGATACAAAGTCCCATAATTCTCGACATATGTCTAAAGTCCTATTTTTACATCAATCTAACTTAAAATACAAAATATGCATAATCGAAATGTTGCTTCGACTCTTGATTACTCGATCTCGTTCTCATCACCTTAATAGGGGAAAGAGAGTAGGGGTGAGCTTAAAAGCTCTTGAGTAACAGGTTTATAACGGATAACAAGCAAAACCATTCAAAAAGTTCATTGCCATTGAAAATTCTTATTGAATCATAAAACACATGTTTCCCAAATTCTCATCAATCAAACAATTCATAAGCAACCTAAATCATGCATTTATCAAAATTGTAAACATATGTAAACATATAAGCACATCATAAATGGTTTGGGTAGATCCAAAAATAGAATGTACTACATATTTTCACATAGTGGTCTTGTATAGCCATGAATTTAGGGGAGTCCATGAAGGAGCTCCATGCTACTAGCGGACATGCGGGAGAAGCCTTTTGACAAAGTGCACTTGATTTAACTTAAGGGACCACCACAAACTCACGTAACATGTAATTCATGACTTAAAAGCAGATTGCCCAAATGGTAACATTTTGGAAACTTGTTTTTCATGAACATGCAATTTTTCGAAAACCCTTTCATTTAACAATTCATAATTTATCATCAAAATTTCATACATCCCAACATATAGCAATTTCTCAAATCAATCACAAGACATAAAAGCAACATTTATGAAGTTATTGAAATCATTTTATTCTCTTGATTCAAAAGAAAACATTAGTGGCTTATTACTCAATTATAAACATGGAACCCACCTTAATTTTCTTGCTTGAAAACCTTGCTCAAAAAGCCTCTACTCTTGCTCCTCTTGCTTCTCTTGATTTTTTTCAACATTGACAAATATCCCTAAATCAATAGGCATTCCAATTGAGAAACCCATAACACATATTCACTAAAATTGATCTTAGAAAGCTTAAACCAATACATTTCTTAAGCTATATGAACTAAGAAATTTTCAAAAATCCAAAATCTTAATATCAAACTTACCTTGAATCTTCACCAAACAATGATTTTCTTGGCTCTAATGGAAGTTATAATCCTCTTCTTCCTTTTTCCTTCTTGAATCAACTTCAAAATCCCTCTTGAAAAACCAAAAAATGAAGAAACCCTTCTTTCTTCCTTTCTCTTAAAATTGAAACTCTCCTTCTTTCTCTCTTAATTTTCGTTGCTTCTCTCCTTTCTCTCTTCCAATCCACGTTTCGCCCCTTCTTAGAAAGCAAGACCATCTTTTATTTTCAATTTTGCCATTAATGAGTGTACAAAGACCCTTATACCCTTCCTTATAAGCCTTGTAACTTAAATGCTTAAGTAATCTTCCCAAAAAGCCCTCATACATATATACTCTTACTACTTAATTCAACTAAACCATATTTTAAAATCCTACCAACATTAACATAATAATTAACTCCAAATAAAATAATTAATCTAGCAATCAAAATTATTTAAATCATGCTTAACTCCTTCCAAAAATTAAGACCTTTTCTAATCATGTAATTGAAGGAATTTGATAGCACTTCCTTCTAGAGAAATGTTCCTCATTGTCTCACTTTTCTAATAACACCAAAATTGTTCAATTTGGTTCCATAGCCTAAAAGTTATACCCCAAACATATTCGGACTGTTCTTATACTAAAACAATATTCTATGCTCAACTTCCATCCAAAAATTGATATTCTTAGAGACTGAATTAAAACTAAATTTCATTAGAACATTTTTGTAGCCCTAACTCTCTAATTTAACCCAAATCAAGAATTATCTCATTTGGATAACTAGAGCAAAAGTTATGGCTAAAACACCAAAGCATACTCAATGAGCAAGTTTCAAGTATAATTTTTTCAGCTTTTAACTTCCAACATATCACATATAACCCATCTTGTACCTAAACCATCTTTTCTATTTCATATCAAATTCAAGAATTCTCCTTTTCTTTACACATAAATAATCGCCACTAATTTCTCATTTAATAGAAAAGTGTTTGGGGTCCAACATAAACATCTAACAAAACATAACATAATCTACACCTATCAATATCTCCACACTTAAACCTTTGCTTGTCCTTGAGCAAACCTAAAAACTACAAACATACAAAACACATAATCAAATTCATGCAACAACACAATAATGGTACATTGACATCAAATCTTATGAAATTAACTTAACCTCAAACGCCAATCACACAAAAAGTGCCAAAATGCTAAATTATTCCTTTCAAGTTTAAGTGCTTTGATTTGAATATACATATCAATACAAATATTAACATCCTATTCATATACTTATGCACTTGTAAGCATGCATTTATTATTATTAATTAATTAAAAAGGGAAACTATCATTGAGTAACCTTTCATGAAAATTCTTACAATTTTTAAAAAATCAGTAGGTTTATTTATTATAACACCATTATATATA
>JAOTAX010000004.1:10722762-10740716 GCA_025629825.1 Erythroxylum guanchezii | reverse complement strand
CACACATCCTTCGATTTACAAAACTTCCCAAACACATAACACATAATAAGCGCACGTCCATCGATGAACAAAAAAGACAACATCAGCATCAATAAAAATTTCTAATTTCTTCACATACAAAAAGTGTCAAGAAGATGAACATAGAAGAATAGTCGATGCTTAACTGATGGAACGAAGATAGATGACCTTAGTAGCTGTGGAGGAAAACGTTCGTCAATGGAAGAAGCCTGTTGAAGGAGAAACACAATGGACGTAGTAACATGTAGCTGCGTAGGTATTTGCTGGACTGGGGTTGTAATTTCGTTAATTTTTTTAGGGTATTTTTGTCATTAAATTAGGGTTTGGAAGGCAAGCCATGCCATTCCATCCCTGACCCCCCAATTTGGGAGTTCACAAAATATTGGATTTTGGATGGCAAAGGATGGTTTCCAAAACCATCAATTGCCATTCCATCCTGTTTCAAAATAGACTCCCAAACAATGGTTTGAGTCATTTAGGCCATTCCATTCCATTCCCTTCCATCCCTCCACCCACATCCAAACATACCCTTCATGTTTTGGCTATTAAAAGAGCTGACGTGGTTTTGAGAGTCCAGTGGCTAAAGCAACTGGGTCTAATTCTTTTGGACTATTCTATGTTGATATTACAATTTTTAGCTAAAGACAAATTAATCGAGATCCAAGGCACTAGTTCTCCAAAGCCCAGATTTGCTACTTGCCACCAGTTAAAACGTTTGATTCAAAGTTCTTCTATTTCCTAATTTTTTCATATTCAATTACAGCTGACTTCAGTTTTTAGTCCACGCAATATGTCTTCAATTCCCCAACCCATATAAATGCTTCTTGATCAATATGAAATTTTATATCAAACTCTAACCACCCTTCCTCCTAGCCGTGACATTGATCATGGCATTCACCTTCTTTCTCATTCACAACCAGTAAACGTTCGTCCCTACCGTTACCCTCACTTTCATAAACAAGAAATTGAGCTTTAAGTTCAGCAATGCTTAGCACTAGAATCATCAAAATAAGCACTAGTCCTCAAGCTTCACTAGTCTTTATAGTAAAAAAAAAAGGATGGCGCTTGGAGATTTTGCATCGATTACAGGGCCCTTAATGCAGTTATTGTTAAGGATTATTTTCTGATCCCTACTATTGACGAGTTGCTCAATGAACTATGTGGTGCTCAATGGTTTTCTAAGCTTGACTATCATAAAATAATGATAAAGAAGGGTGATACTCACCAAATAGCCTTTCATACTCATTTCAGCCACTATGAATTCCGAGTCAAGCCGTTTGGACTTTGTAATGCACCCTTCACTTTTCAATCCACCATGAATAGTTTATTCCAACCTTATTTACGCAAGAATTTACAGCCTAACATTAACAGAGCATGTTAAACATTTAGAGAAAGCATTTATGAAAAGTGTAAAATCAATCATGTTTAGGGCATAGTTTGATATATGTTTAGCCGTTAATTTGATCATTTAGTATGTGTTTAGGTTAGAATTGTGTTAGTTTGTTAATTATTTGTGTTTTAAGTGTTTTATGGGTTATTACAAGCTTTTGAGCTTAAATATTATGTTTTTGAGGTTCCTTGCTGTAATTACTAGTATTTTAGGGTCAATATCGAAGAACGGAGGAGTTTTGGAAGACATATGGGCTAAAACAACAACCCACGATCGTGGCTTGATTATGACAGAAGGCTCAGATGTGGGCCACGATCGTGGCCTGCATCGAGTAGACGTGTAGTCATTTACGAACTTCACATTTCGAGGGACTTTTTGAACCTTTTGGACCCGGAAAGACCTTAGGGTTACCCAAAACATAAAAGACTATTTAAAGAACATTAAGAGGAGCATAAAGGAGCTTTTGCATTAGCCAAACTTGAATTCCTAAAGAGAGAATACCGAGAGAGAGAAAGAAGAAGAAGGAAGAGGAAGACGAAGCTGACTCGATGTGTTTCCCGAATCAGGAGGTATCCCAATGTCATTGCCTTCTGTCGTCTATTCTAAGTCATTATTTCCTTTTTGTTTCCATTTTTTTATGTATAGAATTGAGATGGATAGTATGACGATAGGATTTAGAGTATTGATGATGTTCTAAACTCTCCTTCGGGATTTTATTTTGATTTAATGATAATTAAGTCGATTGTGTTTATTGGATGAATGTTATGATTTGATTGCATTCTTGCATAATTCGGTAATAAACTAAGAGGGTGAACTAAATGAAGAATGATTAAATCGGATTAATAAGAGTTAGGCAATACCTTGACAAATCATATTAGTAATTGTGCGAACAGAGATCTCGTGTGATGTTCCGATAGTTTATTAGAGTGTTTTAGATCTAATTAGGGTTTTGGATAATTTGTGAATTAAGAGATTACAAATTCCATAATCTGATTAGAGTTTATAATTTAGGATAGTCTAGAATCGACACTCCATTGACACATAATCGGTTAGGTTAGCATTAATAATAAGTAAAATCTCCTTTCTCATAAATGGGTAAATTCCTTAGGTTGATTTGTATTGTGATTGCATATTGCTCACTTGTTAATACTTTTGTGTTTATTTTCTTATTTGATTAGTTGAACTCAATTCTCGTAATTAATTTTTGTTGCAGCTTTTATTTTCAGTTTTATAGTTTTCTGGCCTTAGATTTTAGGATTATATTACTCTCCTTCCTTGTGGGATTGACACTTGTAATACTACGCTACAAACCGTGCACTTGCAAAACATTGAGGGTTTATAAGA
Source organism: Erythroxylum guanchezii (assembly GCA_025629825.1). NCBI lineage: Eukaryota > Viridiplantae > Streptophyta > Magnoliopsida > Malpighiales > Erythroxylaceae > Erythroxylum > Erythroxylum guanchezii. The sequence goes on along the minus strand of JAOTAX010000004.1, from coordinate 10,737,964 downwards.
TTAAAACTTACTTCGATCAAGTTTTTGATGCCATTGCTAGGGAGATGTAAAATTAGTTTAATTCTTATAGTTTAAGGCATTTCACTCTCTTTTGTGATAAAAATGTAGGGAGTTTGGGCGAAAAGTTGAAAACACATTGATTTGGACATTTTAAGATAGCGATAAAGAATCAAGAAAATTAGATATCAAGAAGAGATAAAAAGAACGATCATGGAGGATATATATTATAGGAAGTAAAGGACTCTTGCAGATTTCAATGAGCCCCAATTTGGTTGGAGAAATCATCATCCTTATATGAACACGTACACTTCAGGGTGGCAGAACCATCCAGATTTCTATTGGTCTAACAATGTAAGTACTCACATGGGACATTAAGACCTATTAGGATTTCAACAAGATGAGTCAAGTTTATGGGATTACAAATTGAACAAAATCATGATAAGCTAACATATATGGAAGGGACCTAGAAGCGACTGGAAGAGCAATTTGATCAAGTAACAAAAAATTATGCCTCTTCTATTCACAACTTGGAGATTCAGGTAAGACAACTTTCTTGTTAATATTGTAAGAGAAGTGTGGAAGACTCTATGAGCAATATTGAATTACATCAATGAGAGCAATGTGAGGCTATCATACTTAGAAATGGGGAAGAGCAAGAAAAACGAGTTGGAAATCAAGTTGAGCCCCATCTTAAAGAAGACTAAGAGATGAAGAAAGAGGATGAAGAAAAGAATAACAACCCTCCCTATTACTCCCTAGATCTTGGTATACCATGCTTGAACATCGAAAAACCTTGGGTAAATGTCCATGAAGAGAACCTCATCATTCAAATTAGCGATGACCAAGTGATATTCAACATGAATGATGTATTAAAGAATCTAGAAGAGGGCGACTCATTCAGAAAATTGATGTGTCGAATCTTTGAAGGATCTAGAGAACGAAGAACAGTTGACTACAAATATCAAGTTTGAAGAAGTTGTGAAAGTCTCTATTTAGGAAGCTAAAGAAGAAGAGGAGATGAGGGCAAATGAGCAAGAACCAAGAAGAGAACAACTCACCCTCTTACCAGGCAAACTGCTGGATTCCATGGAAAATTTAGGAAGTTTTGTTATTCCCTGTTTTGTTAACAGTTCGCTCTAAAAAAGGACATTACTGAGCTTAATTAGTTTTCACAATTTTATCAATATTGTCCTTCTAATCATTTTTCATTTTAATGTTGAACGAAAAGGGTGGAAGCAAGCCGCTCATAATTAATCCCAACTGAGTTTCCAATTATACAAGGTCAAGCTAATGACCATAAATTAGCACGTTTAGTAGTTAGATTTAAATTGTTGTGTTTAGTTAGATTTGTTTTGAATTTTAAATAAAATTTTAATGATTTGAAATGATCTAAGATTACTAATTCTCTTACTCCTTTTAAGCAATTCCAAGATAAGATAACAATGTCGAGCGTCAAGCGGATTTGGTCTCAATACCTCACCATCATCACCTCCATCATTGTAAGGTTTTGTTTCTAACTCTTTTCTTTTAAATTTAGTCTTTATTTTTATTTTATGTTATTTCCTTCCATATGTGTTTGATTGTCTCCTTCTCACATTGAGGATAATGTGTTGTTCAAATGTAGGGAGGGTTGTGTATTTCGTTTTGAGTGTGAATGTTATATATTGTTATGTTAGTGTGTTTAGGTTGCATATTGTGAATTATGTGAATGTATTGATGACTTAGATGGAACGAAATTGATTTAATTTTGAACATAATCTATTAGGTTATGAAGAGTCATTAGCTCATGAAATTAGTGATCTGGGTTCTTTGGCTAAAATCTGTAAGTTAATTAGGATTCAGTGTTAGTTTATCACCTTATAAGTTGTCACATTCATTCATAATTTTATGTCTTTTGACTAAGTAGCTTTGTTAGTAATTTTTCATGAAAACGAGTAGCTAAAGCAGCAAGTAGGCATTAAAAAAAAAAAAAAAGTGTTTGTAAATTTTAAATAAATAACTATTCTGTTGACCTTCAAGTTATGAATAGAGCTAGTGTTAGGTTCCGATCATGCATCTCATACATAATATATATCAAATATATGTAGCGGAAATAGAATAGGCCCTCAAAAACCAGATCTACTCATGCATATAGATATAGAAAAAACAAAAATATGAAATGTAAGATGTTTACATACTTTTCTGACGATCTCCTTCATTCCTTATTCTTCTACGTATTGGGTTGCCGTAAACCACAACGATCAACACAGACCATCTTTAATGAAAGTCCACGTGAAGATAGAAGGATGAAACCTCCCTAGGATATAGCTATAATTCTTTCTTTGTGCTAGCAAAGATAAGAACTCTTGAGAGAGTTAGAGAGAAAAAGTGTGTATGTGTAAGAAAAAGAACCTTTCTTTTTCCTTTCTTGTGTCTTACATAAGATGCAAAAAAATCCTCTCAATTTTCTGCACCATTTGGCCTTCCATAACCCCCATCACTAATGAAAAGTTATAAGAAGTTAATGGTCATGAATATCATGTATTAAAGGAAGTTATGGGAAGTTAATGACCATGAATAACATACATTAATGGAATTTATGGGAAGTTAATGACCATGAATAGCATGCATTAATGGAAGCCAACAACACTTGTTTCTAATCCATTCCATGCAACGTTCTCTACAATGATCACATCGCGATATAATCCTGAAACACTCTTTCATATCTTGAATCACCATTCAAGATCATTTTACTCATCATTCGGATCTCCTATGTGTGTGACCCATTAGGTTCCGATTATGATGGCCACTTAAATTAATACTTAATTCAAGTAAGTCAAGAGTAGTATCTAGCAACATGTTATGACCCCTAATTGACTGGAAAGTTAGTGGTTTGAATATGAACCCTTCCATGCGCAATGTTGCCATACAATTCGTCCTTTCACCATCTATACCCCACTTAGTTTAGAGTATGGTCAAAGTGTCAACTCCCACTAGACTGACTATGTCATATCTAATCTAAGAGCTATTAGATCTTGACCTGAGGATCTCGTTACTCTATGTATTATTGAAGACTCTCTTCATGACACATATCTGCTCTAGCGAGAGACTCCCAAATAATGACCCCTACAAGAGGCCTTGGATATCATCTCCTTCTATCAGGAGTGGTGAATCCTTTATTGGCTACTCAATTACCTCCAAATATCTCAAGCTGTACCCAATCACCACCTTATGGATAACCCCTGAAAGGCACCGATGAATGGAGACAAAGCATAAGATTAGTATCCGAGATATCCTTAAGCACCTCAAGTCAAAGGATACTTGCATCATTGCTATGATGAGACTACCATTGACATTGGAATAGAATATCCATATGATTGTCTCATAGTAGGTCAATCCAATGTACTCACTACCCTTGGTAAGCATCCATATGTTAACTCTAATCAACTCTTGAGATCTACCGTTTGATCTAATTAAGGAGTATAACATGAGCTAGTCTATCCGGATTAATGATATCCCATCTTATTAATCATATGACTAGGGAAAGTTTAGATACTGACATAATTACACATGATAGGAATCTCATTATCATGATCTCATCATGCTTTCCTCCATGCTAAGTTTTGTATCAAGAACTTCATTAAATCAATTTAAGATCAACATTAAATCCATAAACGTATTAACATTGAAATAATGAAAATGTCTTTATTAATCATAAAATGATTTGTACAATAGGTGCTAAAGGTGATTACCTTTAGAGAAATTCTCTAACAGCTAGTAGCTTGTTGAGAACGTGATATAGCCGAGTAACCAAATCGACACGCATCACAAATGTGTGCCTTCGCATCAAAAGGCTATAATGACGTTCCAACCAAGCAACTTACTAAAAACATGACTTAGTCGAGTAACTAGATTGACATTCATTACCAATGTTTGCCTTCGTGTAAAAAGACTAGGTCCATGTCCACAAAAAGTAACAAAAAAGAATGTTTTCTAATGAAAACCTATCGAACTTGTAAATAGCTTAACTTTTCATGAAAACGTACTTAGGTTTAGTAACAAAGTTTGATTGACCAAATAATTATTAGTGTGTGTGTATAATTGAAAGGGGTGAATAAACTTGACATTTAAGTTTTGATTAATATGTATATTTAGTCTAGAGTTCTTAGACATGGATTTTGCATATTAATAATTTGGAACAACTTAAATGATTATGTTTAGAGCTAAAATTGTTTCGTTAATTTCAAATCATTACCTCATTATTGAATTATGTGCTTTGTGTTTTTGTGTTGCTTTTATTTTGTTTGCTTGAGGTCAAACAAATGTTTAAGTGTGGGGATGTTGATAAGTGTAAATTGCATCGTGTTTTAGGGCATAGTTTGATATTTATTTAGTCGTTAATTTGATCATTTAGTATATGTTTAGGTTAGAATTGTGTTAGTTTGTTAATTATTTGTGTTTTAAGTGTTTTATGGGTTAGTACAAGCTTTTGAGCTTAAATATTATGTTTTTAAGGTACCTCAATGTGTTTGTTAGTGTTTCAGGGTCAATATTGAAGAAAGGAGGAGTTTCCGAAGACATTTGAGCTGAAACAACGGCCCACAATCGTGGCCTATTCACGATCAGGACAGAAGGCTTAGATGTGGCATGCATTGGACAGATGCTTTGTCGCTTATGAACTTGATGTTTTAAGGGACTTTTTGGACCTTTCAGACCTCGAAAAGACCCTATGGTTACCTAAAACATAAAAGACTATTTAAAGAACATTAAGAGGAGCACAAAAGAGCTTTTGCATCAGCCACACTTGAAACCTTAAAGAGAGAATACCAAGAGAGAGAAAGAAGAAGGAAGAGGAAGACAAAGCTTACTCGACATGTTTCCTAGATCAGGAGGTTTCCTAATGTTGCTACCTTCCGTCGTCTATTTTAAGTTATTATTTCCTTTTTGTTTCGATTTTATTTACATGTAGAATTGAGATGGATAGTATGATGATAGGATTTGGAGTATTGATGATGTTCTAAACTCTCCTTTGGGATTTTATTTTGATTTAATGATAATTTAGTCGATTGTGTTTATTGGATGAATGTCGTGATTTGATTGCATTCTTGCATAATTCGGTAATAAACTGAGAGGGTGAGCTGAATTAAAAACAATTAAATCAGATTAATGAGAGTTAAGCGACTTAATAGAATTAAATCGTGACAAATTATATTGGTAATTATACGGAGAGAGATCCCACGTGATGTTCTGATAGTTTATTAAAGTGCTTCATATCTAATTAGCATTTTGGATAATTTGTGAAATGAGAGATTGCAAATTCCATAATTTGATTAGGGTTTATAATTTAGGGTTTAATGGTTATAACTCGAGAGAGAGTAATCAGCCCTAGGACAGTCTAGAACCGACACTCCATTGACACATAATCGGCTAGGTTAGCATTACTGATAAGTAAAATCCCCTTTCTCGTAAATTGGTAAATTCCTTAGGTTGATTTCTATTGTGATAACATATTGCTCACTTGTTAATACTTTTGTGTTTAATTTCTGATTTGATTGGTGGAACTCAATTCTCGTAATTAATTTCTGTTTCATCTTTTATTTTCAGTTTTATAGTTTTTCTGGCCTTAGATTTTAGGATTAGATTACTCTTCTTCTTTGTGGGATCGACACATTTAATACTACACTACGAATATAAGATTAAAACTTAACCCGATCAATGTCAAACCTTATTGTAAGGCTTATTTTATTTAAAACTCTCCAAACGTCTATTTGTGCAATATAGAGTGATTTACTTAGGGCATATTATTTAGGGTAAGGGTGTTCAACCAGATCCTTCAAAGATCCAATTTATGCTTGATTGGCTAGTCCCTCGTTCCATAAACGTTCTTCGAGGATTTTTAGGCCTCACCTGCTTTTATCAACGATTTATCAAAGGTTATGCGACGTTGGCTACGCCACTGACACAACTCTTAAAAAAAGATCAATTTTATTAGTCAGATGCAGCTCAATCCCCTTTTTAGAATCTGAAATTGGCTATGACTCAAGCTTCAGTTCTTGCTCTTCCAAATTTTAGTCAACTATTTTTGATCAAAACTTATGCATCCATGTCTGGATTGGGTATGGTCCTCATGCAAAACAATCATCCATTTACTTGTTTCAGTAAGCAATTTTGTCCCAAGTTATCTCGTGCTCCGACATATATTCGTGAACTACATGCCATCACAACCACAGTTAAAAAATGGTGGCGCTACTTTCTTAGTCGCCATTTCATCGTCCTTACTGATCATCACAGCTTAAAGGAATTGATGCGTCAAGCCATTCACACACCAGAACAACAATCTTACCTGGTTAAATTTATCGGCTACGATTTTGAAATACAATATAAAAAGGTTACTGCAAATAAGGTAGCAAATGGACTCTAGTGTATTCATGATGATGCGACGTACTATAGCCATTCCATCCCTTACCATTTAATCTTAGATCAATTGCAGGCTGAACTTTTAGAAAATCAAGATTTGCAATGCCTTATTTGCTCTATCCAGCTTCAATCGCATTTATATGAGCATTACTAGTATCATAATGGTCTAATTCTTTATAAGAATAAAATTTGGTTGAGCCCTGCTAGTAAGCTTATACATGCTATTTTGCAGGAGTATCATGCTTCTCTTATAGGAGGCCGTATGGGGTTGCTAAAACATTGACTCGTCTTTAAGAGAATTTTTAATGGGATTCAATTCGTCAAGATGGCAATGTATTATTTCCCAACAGACAAAGTATGATACTAAAAAAAACAGGGGGCATGTTACAGTCGCTGCCTACATGCAGCTCCATGGGAGGACTTAGGCTTTAATTTTATCATTAGACTTCCTCTTTCAAATGGCTACTCGACCATCCTTGTTGTTGTGGATAGATTTTCCAAAGGTTACCCTTTTGGTCTGTTACCTCCTCATTACACTGCTTACAAAGTGGCTCAGTTATTTGTGGAAATGGTTTGTAAACTTCACAACTTCCCTCGGAGTTTAGTTTCAGATCATAATACAATTTTTCTCAGTGAATTTTGCTACGAGGATTTCAATTGAGTAGCACTACATTAAAAAATGAGCATTGCCTACCATTCGCAAACTGACGGACAGACTGAGGCTCTCAATCGAATTCTAGAACAATATCTTTGAGCATTTGTTCATCACAAACCATCTCTTTGGCAAAAATTCTTACCTTGGGATGAGTCGTCCTATAACACATCAATTCATTCTACTATTGGGTTCTCTCCCTTTTAAATCACTTATAGTAAGTCCCCACCTTCTTTACCCAGATATGTGATGGTTCCTCTGCAACTAAAGCAGTCAACCAACTTTTAAGTTTTCGAGATGAATGTTTACAATTCCTGCACAAAAAACTTTCTAAGGCTCAAGCTCAAATGAAGTAGTAAGCTGATTCGAAAAGACAAGATCATTTTTAGTTGATGGATGGGTCTACGACAAACTTCGACCACATATATAGATTTCTTTACATGACCCCTCTTCCCCAAAACTTTGTAAAAGATTTTATGGACCATTTTAGGTTGTTGAAAAAATTAAATGGGTCTCTTATCATCTTTGCCTTTCGAACAATGCTAAAATTCATTCGATTTTTCACTATTCATTATTAAAGAAACATCATGGTCCAATTCCTCTTAACACCTTTTCCACCCTTACTCCATCCATTGATGGTCATCCTCTCATGGAACCACTGGTTGTTTTTTACACCAAAGTTAAAGATAACACTTGGGAGGATTCGGACATTCTTTGACAAACTTACCATCTTGAGGACAAGATGGCTTTCTAACTTGGTAGGAATGATATGAGTGGAGAAACTGGTACTCATTTAAAATCCAATAATGGGGTATCAATAGAAATGTGAAGGACTTGGTTGAATATAGCCCGGAGCAACAAGCATCAACTCATCCAGTGAGGATCAAACGATGTCCAACAAATTAGGACAAGTTTGTGCATTCAAATGATCTATAGCCCATGAGGGAAATTAGAGAGCCATTTATAAGCATGAGTCATTGTTACGGTATTTTATTTTCAGTAAAATTGTGCTAGATGTCATTTTGTTTTAGTTCTGTTCTATTCAGTTAGAGTACAGGTGTCATTTGCAAAATGATTGGCTCTTGATTGGCATAAAACCTAAAAAGTTATTGGCAATGAGATAGAGAAGAATATTTTTGTTTCCATCTTTTACTTGGAGGTTTTTCCCTATCCTCGAATTCAAGGAGTAATATCTACCAGGTTGCACATTCAATAGAGCATCATCATCTCCTCCACCATTAACTTATGAATATACATCTGTTTGATGCATCAACACTTCGCCCCATAGAGCATAGTTGGCCTAATAGCTAAACAAAGTTATACCTGTGAGCTTAAATGGTATCTTCTTTTCAAATAAAACTCCTACTGCACTTTTGTATTTAATTCACCTCGATCTAATAAGATGCACAACGTCTTTGTCGATCTCTCCATTACTTTCGATGATAGACCATAGATACTTAAAACACTCTTTGTATGGTATTACTTTTGAGTCAATCTTTACCTCCACATCAAAAGCCACCTTATGGCCTAAAAAGTTATACTTTTAAGTACTCAGTCTTAGTCCTGCTCAATTAAAAACCCTTCAACTCTAATGTATCCTTCCAAATTTCTAGATTGACATTGACAACCTCTTTTGTCTCATCCACTAAAACATTATCATCAGTAAACAACATACACCAATGCACATCCCGTTGTATATTCTTGGTAAGCTAACCTATCAGTACTATAAACCACAATGAGATTAATAAGGAGCCTTAATATAGCCCAATATAAAGAAAAATGTTATATATCTCCTTCTGTCATCCTTACTCTGGTCTTAACGCCTTTATACATATCCATAATAACTTGTTTATAGGCTATAAGAACTCTCTTAACTTCTAATCACCACCTTATAATTTCCCTAGGTACCTTATCATAAACCTTCTCCAAGTCAATAGAAACCATGTGTAGGTTATACTGTCTTTTCCTATAATATTCCATTAATCTTCTTAGGAGATGTAAAGCTTCTTTTATGAAGGTTCTTAGCATGAAACCAAACTAGTTCTTCGAGATAGGTGTATCCTTTCTCACTCTCTTCTCAATCACCTTCTCCCATAGCTTTATAGTGTGATTAAGTAGTTTGATGCCTTTATAGTTGTTACAGCTTTAGATGTCCACTTTGTTCTTGTATAAAGGAATTAGCATACTAAGTCTCCACTCACTCGACATGTTGGCAGACTTAGAGATCACATTAAAAAGCTTAGCTAGCCAAGTAAGACCATCTTTGCCTATGCTCTTTCGTACCTCTATGGATATCTCATCAGCCCTTATTACTACCCTTCCACTCTTAAGCTTTTTTAATTTCTTCCTTTATGATCTGTCGACAACAAATAAAGTTACAATACCGTTTGAACATGGTAAGATCACCTAAAGAGATGTTGTCCTCTAAGCCTTCATTAAAAAGGCTATAAAAATATCTCTACCATGTCATTTTCAGCCATGAGCACCCTTCCTATTTCATGTTTTATACAACGAATTTGATCTAAGTCTCTCGCTTTTCATTCTCTAACTCTCACCAACTTAAATATATCATTTTCTCCGTCTTTAGTCTCCAATCATTGGTATAATTTCTCGTATACTTTGTGTTTAGATTATAAGACCATCTTCTTCGCTTCTTTCTTTGTTAACTACCCTCTCTAACCTTGTGGTGCTATCCAATAGAACTAGGGGACTTTTTTAATCTTAACATTTTCTTGTACATTTTCATTTCACCACTAAGACTCCATCTTACTACCCCTAGGCCTTTTAGAAACACCCAAGATCTTTTTAGCTATGTTCCTTAAAAGAGTTGTTGCTCTCTCCCACATCTAGTTAGCATCTCCTTCCAATTTCCATTCTTCTCTACATAGTACTCTATCTCTAAGTTAGCCCACCTTATCCCCTTTCAGGTTCGGCCACTTGACTCTGGTATACCGCCTAAGACTTCTCTGCTTCCTCCAACCCTTAATTATATGCAGACTTTAATACATTATGCATTTATTGTAAAGAGAATTGTAAATCGTATGCAACACCAATCTCTCATATAGAGAGATTATTTTGGCATAATGTCCAAAGAATAAAGTGGAAAGAGATGCCATAAAGAACATTCCTCATTCTATTACTATTGGTAGCATGATATATGTTTGTGTTTGCATTAGACTAGATATTACATTTATGGTTGGATTGTTAGGTAGATAGTTATCTAACCTAGGTATAGACCACAAAAATGTAGTTAAATTAGCTTTCAAATATCTTTAGGGAGCAAAGGAATTTATGCTAACATTTTAGGAAAGTTGAGAATTTAGATTTGATTGGTTATATATATTCATATTTTTCTATATGTCTAGATAATATGAAGTTCACATTATGTTACATTCTAATGTTAGTAAATGGTGCCATTTCATGAAAAATTGTCAAGCAAATACTTTTGACTTCTTCAACTATGCATGCAAAGTTTGTAACATGCTATGAGATTGCTTTACAAATAGTTTGGTTAAGAAACTTGATTTTTGAACTATATCTGATTAATTTAGTTCTTAAACCTATCTGGTTGCATTATAACGTCTACTATTTTGTTCAATAATAATAATAAGTATATCATAGGGTACAATTATTTGGAAGTCAAGTATTTGACCATTAAACAGCTTATATAGAATGGTGACATCACATTAAAGTATATTTTAACTTAACACATATTAGTTTATCCTCTAACTAAAGGACTTCGCTTAACTATTTTTGAGAGACATGCATGTTATATGGGTTTATTAAAGTACCTTGACATTGATAGTGTAATAGCTTGTTTCCAAAACTTATTGAGGATTAAAGTATTAGACTGTTGAGTCATACGAGAATACATGAAGTGTATTTCATTTGCATACATCATATTTGCATATATACATGAATCATGATTTAGATAAATTGTAAAAATACTATATGCACTCATTTGACATATCCTGAGGTATGAAAGATTTTAAATGATTATGACCAGATTGTGTGTTGATTATGTCTTGAATTTTATTTTGGATGGATTAAAAATTTTGAATTGGGAATTTATTGTTACAATTAAGTGGTTGATGAAGTGTTATATGCATCTAGTCTAGGAAAAATGTTAAATGGCAAGACAAATTGACGCATGAAAATTTAGGTTAACTAGGCCTATGAAAGAGTGACATATGGCTTGAATAAATGAGTAACAAATGGTGGTTTAATTGGGTGACAAGTAGCCTAGTGATTATGATACAAATGGACTAGTTATGGAATGACAATTGTTAGTGTAAGAGGAAGATACATTATATGGCTCTTCATTTGACAAGTGGCATGACATGTGTCCCACCTCTTCACCACACACTTGCACCCATATCTCTCACACTTGCAAGACCGCCTTCTTTTATTTTTTGATCTTATGTTTTCTCCTTCTTTCCCTTACCAACGACACACTCACATAATCTCCCTAACCCTTGAATTTTTGCCAAAATTTCGTAACCTTCACCTTGCAATTGAAACCCTTGTGTTCCCACCTTGTTTTTGGAGTATACCTTGTCCAGGCATATTTAGAGGGGTAGTTGGATTGAAGATTGAGGAGGTTTTGAGCTGAACAAGTAAGTGGTTTATTGATTTATCATGATATATGTTAGCATAACATTCATGGTGATTGAATTGGGATGAATTACATGTAGGGTTGATGATAAGATGTGCTTGAAATGTGGTGAATGAATTGGCTTTGTTCTTGATGTATGGAAACCCTAAATTATAGGTTGTTTTAGGGTTAATTTTAGGTTGGGATTTTGAAGTATAATGAAGGTGAATCTATGCGAAGAAAGATGCTAGTGTAGAAGATAAAGTTTCACAACCACAATCTATGAACCATGGCCTCAAAGCATGCCACAAATTGAGCCTCTATAGTGGAAGTAGCAATGACGGACTGCTTTCCACTTTTCCACGAAACTGCTCCTCCAGCTAATAGGAACATATAACCGAATGTAGATTTCCGTGAGTCTACAGAACTGGCATCGTCTGAATCTGAGTAACCTATCACTTCGAGATGGGTTAATTTTCTATATGTGAGCATATAATCCTTGGTGCCTTGTAAGTATCTAAGGACTTTCTTTGCAGCTTTCCAGGGGTCCATTCCAGGATTGCTTGGATATCGGCCTAGCATTCCAACAGCAAAACTGATATCTGGCCTAGTGCATGTTTGAAAATATATTAAGCTCCCAACTACTGACGCATAAGGAATAGACTCCATGTCCTTACGTTCCAAATCGTTTCGTGGACATTGCATTAGACTAATTTTGTCCCCTTTTTGAATTGGAACTATCTCTATGAAGCATTTTTCCATTTGAAATCTTTCTAATACTTTCTCGATATAACTTTTTTGAGACAATCCTAACAATTCTTGTGATCTATCCCTGAATATTTCTATTCCTATCAAAGTGAATGATAGTTTATGTTTTGATTTTTGATGCTTGAAAGACTATAATTGATGAGTTGGCAATTGAATAATTTCAAGTTGGAATTGGAGATGAAGTTGATGAAGAAATGAAGTAGCTTTAACGTAAAATTGAGGTTTAATCAATGGACTATTATAATGGTGTTAGAATATGGAAAAAGTTGAAGGAAATGGATGGTGAGCTGTCTGTTCACCCGTCCCACGATCGTGGAAGCTGCATAGCTTCTTCCTACAATCGTGGGCAATGCATTAATGAGAGAAACTTTATGTTTTGTCTTTCCCTCTGTTTTGTGTGATTGTTGAACCAACTAAGGATAAGTTACTTTACTTTGGTGTATTTGGATTTGATTAAGATTTGAAATGAACCTAGATGGATGTTTGTTTGATTAATTAAGGGTTAGATAAGTTTATGATGATAGTTGATGTTAGAATTAAGGAATGGATTGTTTGATATCAGTGTATATGAATTTGGGAAGTGTGAGTTGTTAAATAAATGATGGTGTTTTTATGAATGCAAGTGTGAATCAAAGGATATGGACAATGTAAATTAGGTATGATTGAATGAGAATTGGGAAGTTGTGTGAGTATGGAATGTTAGGAAGGGATGGATAAATGTATGATTGAATGAATTTAGAGTAATTAAGATTTCTTAAGGCGTTGAACTAATCGCTAGTAAGTTTTGTATAAGATATGATGAATGAATGAGCAAGATTTGTGAATAAGGATACATACCCTAGGAAAGTTAATTCAGCATGCTTTGAACATGACGCATATACATGTGCATGATTGAATACCCATTTGATAGAACAATTGAGTAATGTTTAATTATGTGTGTATTGCATGACTATAGATGCTCAAGTCGATCACCAACACCCAAACATTGCTGGATCGTCAAGGCAATAGCTTATTGGAGCATACTGTGAGTCAACTTAGATGTGTAAACTCAATTGTATGTATGTTTCTGAAATGATTATATGAAATGTTTGTATTTCATGATGAACTTCTTGGAATATGAGGTGATATATGGGATTTGATTCTGAATGATGTGGTAAACAAAGTTGGATAATATGATATACTTGTGAATTTGGTTATATACTTGTGATATTTGTGTCCTAACTCGATTGAGCACATCGACGGTTCACCCACTAAGTTTGCAAACTCATCAAAATTGCAACGTTGAATTCAGGTGCAAAGGAGTTCTAGCTCCTAAGGTGATAGAGTAGAAGTATAGTACCTACATTTTGGGGATAAAATGACTCAAAGGTCTGGTCAGTTGACACTAAAGAGTCTAGTTGAACCTTTTGTATGGAGTTGTAAACTCTTCATGTTACATATTATATATACATGAATTATGAGTTGTTATGTAATGACAATGTAAGCTTATGTTTGTGATGCACTCATATTTTCTTATCTTTTTATACTCTTACACTTAGTTTTTATTCTCATTTCATGTCTAAATCATGTGACTTACATTGATTTTATCATTTAAAGTGTTTTAGGTATCAAGTGAGAAAAATTATGCCAAAGAGGGAGATTTAGGACTTTTGGATGTCATTTTCAAAATAAGGAGGTTAAAATACCCCAAAGTGACCAAAGTTGCAGAAATCCTAATCCTAATAGGATTAGGATTCCCTAAATCCTAATGTAACTAGGATTTCCTGTTTTGGAGAAAATCTAGCAAAACAAGAATTAGGAGCTAAACCTGGCAAGGGATGGTGAAATCCTAATCCCAAAAGGATTAGGAATTCTACTCGAACAAGGAATCCTACTTTAACTAGGATTTCTACATTTCGGAAGATTATTGTTCGCCATTGCAAGAAATGGATCTAGGAATAATCCAAACGGTCAAGGGATATGTAGCTTGGGAGAAATGATGATCCCTACTTTTTAGGAGAATAGATGAGCTGGCAACACCTTATTGGTACATGTGGATAAAACTTGGCGTCCGGCTAGCATGCCATGTCACTTTCCACATCAGCATCTTGGGACACATGGCGCCTCCATGAAAGCATGCGTGGACTACCACTTAAGCCCTAGGAAGCGTGTTTGACCTGGAGGGAAGCTTCTAGAAGATCCTAATTCTACAAGGAAAGAAAAGACCTACTTCTACTTGGAAAAGAAATCCTCTTCTATAAGGAAAGAAAGACTTACTTCTACTTGGAAAAGAAATCTTCTTCTACAAGGAAAGAAAGAACTACTTCTACTTGGAAAAGAAATCCTCTCTTACAAGGATTTGATGACCATACCTTCTCCAATATAAATAGGGTCCTTTAGCATTAGTTTTGAGTGGTGTGTCACATTTTCTCTCTTTTCTTTGAACTTGAATCTCTCTTCTTCTCTTTCTGTTGGGACCCGATTTTGGAACCGGACCCTAACAAAAAAAACCAGAATCACAAATCGAAGAACCGAAAACGAAACAAAAGAACAGATCCTAAACGAAAGTGGGCCAAACAAAAACAAATCGGCGGAAACAAATGAACGGATCATAAAGAAAAAAAATTGAAAACGGAAACATAAGGTGAAAGTCAAAGTGCGCGAAAGTCAAAGAAAGCAAATCGAATAACAAAAGAATAGACGAGGAATCGAAAGAACGGATTTACAAAAACTCATAATCAAAGGAACCAGAACGAGTCAATCAAACTTAAGGGCAAATTCCGACATCCGAGAACGCAAACTTTTTTAAACAA
>JAOTAX010000004.1:10667947-10689273 GCA_025629825.1 Erythroxylum guanchezii | reverse complement strand
AATTTCGTAATTTCTCCTCCCTTTATACATGACTAATCATGAAAAACTTCTCATTTAATAGTCCTAACTTCCAAGAAAAGTTTGGGGCCCAACATTTACGTTTTTCATCATCATCTTCTTCTTCTCGAAATTTCTTTCTTTTTTATGTGTTTTTGGTGTGTTTTTATCTTCTCTTCTTGCTTTGATTTCAACATTGAGGACAATGTTGTGTTTAATTGTGCGGGGGAGGATTTAGGTTAGTTTTTGCATTAAATTTTTGGGTTTTAGCTAGTTATTGGTTCGGATATTTTCTTGATTTTCATGCTTCAATGTGTCGTACCTTTGCTCTTGCTAAAACTTGAAAGTTATTACTTGTACTGGGATGCTTATTCCAAAAACCCATAAACATTGAAAAAAATTCAAAAAAAGTTCTAGTTTTGCATGTTTTGCACATTAAGTGTTTGATTTTGTCTTTTTATCTCCCAATGATTGATAACAATATGAACATTATAGATGAGAATTAATATGTGATTTTTAAATCATAAATTTGATGAATATGTTTTTATGTAAGTTCTGAGCATGATGGTATTTGAACTGACCTTGAAACTACATTATGTTGACTTAATAGATGATTGTCCCATGTGAGCTTTTGAACCTTCAACATGTCTCTTTGATGTGTGATTTCATTCAATGCTTTGTATCTCTAGAACTTGCTTCATATCTTGTTGAGACTACATTTGTGCATCCATGACGTAAACATGATAAAGGCCCCTAGGATTTTAAACCACTTAACCAAAAAGCCAACCCAAAGCATGTTGACCACTAGTTAGCCCACTTGAGCTTATTACCTGTTCTTTTCTTTACCTATGTTTAACTTAGTTTGTTCTTATTTCACTTATCTTTCTAACCCGTATCATGGTTAGTGGAGCATGCTTTTGATGAGTTAAACTTGAGGAGGTTGCGCATGTTTGGTTATCTGTGGTATATGGCTTGTTTTGTGATTAATTATTAAGGGGGAGTATTCTGCCAAAAAAAGACGAAAAGGATTGAGGCCAAGAGTAAAAATAAAAGAAAAGGATTCCCCACATGATTTTCTTGTTCAATATTATTAGGATTGAAAGTTCAAATGACAAGTTGAGTTGTGCTTGATTGTTTGATGTTATGCGTGGTGCGCAACACGTATGTCATTGATTATTTTTATGCTCTGCTTTCTTTGATATTTAACCTTTTCTTTACCTTTCTTTTACCTCACCCCTAGCCCAACCAAGTTACATCCTTGTTAAGACCTTTTGATTTGTATTGTGCTTGTATATTTAGTATTGTATTCAAGATTGAAGAGCAAGCATATGGTAGAGCATTGCATTGTTTGAATTTATGAGAGTTAAACACCTATGAGCCTTAAACACTTTGAATGTTGGAGAGGATACCGATGAGAGGACCTATTATTTTGACATAGTGTAGATTTCCTCTAAGTCTTATATGCTATCTTACTTGTTTCTTACATTTAGTGTAAGTTCATTAATTTTATGTATAGAATGTCACGGGTTCCTTTTTGTCTATGATGCTTGTGTTTCTTTGATGTTATTGGGATGTTGGGAGAAAAGCTATAATACTTATGAAAAGTTTCCCTGCATTTGCATACACGTTTTCCTTTGCTTTTGCATCCACACTAGCCTTTTGCATGCCACGACTTTTCCTTAGTATATTCTTTTGTCTTTCTTTCTTTTTCCTTATTCGAGGACGAGCAAGAGCTAAGTGTGGGGGAATTTGATGCACCCATATTTTCTTATCTTTTTATACTCATACACTTAGTTTTTATTCTCATTTGACGTCTAAATCACGTGACTTACATTGATTTTATCATTTCAAGTGTTTTAGGTATCAAGTGAGGAAAATTATGCTAAGGAGGGAGATTTAGGACTTTTGGATGTCATTTTTAGAATAAGGAGGTCGAAATACCCCAAGGTGACCAAAGTTGCAAAAATCCTAATCCTATTAGGATTAGGATTCCCCAAATCCTAATGCAACTAGGATTTCCTGTTTTGGAGAAAATCTAGCAAAACAAGAATTAGGAGCTAAACCTGGCAAGGAATGGTGAAATCCTAATCCCAAAAGGATTAGGAATCCTACTCGAACAAGGAACCCTACTTCAACTAGGATTTCTACATTTCAGAAGATTCTTGTTCGACACTATGAGAAATGGATCCAAAAACAATCCAGAAGGTCAGGGGTCATGTAGATTGGGAGAAATGAAGATGCCTACTTTTTAGGAGAATTGATGAGCTGGCAGCACCTGATTGGTACACGTGGATGACACTTGGCATCCGGTCAGCATGCCACGTCACCTGCCACGTTAACATCTTGGGACACATGGTGCCTACATGAAAGCATGCGTGGATTGCCACTTAAGCCCTAGGAAGCGTGTTTGACCTGGAGGGAAGCTTTCAGAAAATCCTAGTTCTATAAGGAAAGAAAAGACCTACCTCTACTTGGAAAAGAAATCCTCTTCTATAAGGAAAGAAAGACCTACTTCTACTTTGAAAAGAAATCTTCTTCTACAATGAAAGAAAGACCTACTTTTACTTGGAAAAGAAATCCTCTCCTACAAGGATTTGATGACCATACCTCCTCTAATATAAATAGGGTCCTTTAGCATTAGTTTTGAGTGGTATGTCACGTTTTCTCTCTTTTCTTTGAACTTGAATCTCGCTTCTTCTCTTTCTCCCTCTAGATAGAACCCTAGTTTTATTTTCTCTTCTTCTTCTTCTTATACTCGAATTCTGCACTATGCTTTCTATGATGATTTTTAACTTTGTTTTAATTAAAATCATGAACTAAATTCTCTTTTCCAATTGCTGAGGCTATTAGCTAAATTAATGGTTGTTTTTATGAGAACCATGCTCATATAATTGATGAATCTATGATTGGAAATTTGTGCTCTTGATCTGGACATGACTGCCGAACTATGCATGTGGATTTGAAGTCATGAATTTGAATTTTGCGTGAATAATTTGTATGCTATCTGATTAATTTAATTTCTAGACAACAAAATGATTAGGTTAAGTAGCAGAAACTAATTAAAATTGAGTCTTGTATGTAGGTTTTAATTAGTTGAATCAAGACATAGGCTAATTTTATGCATGCTAGCTTTCTTGAAAATTAACTTTGGTTCAGCAGACTTGATTTTGATCTTAATGCTCTTTGTTATTGTGTTGTTTATGCTAGTTTTGGATTAATGCATTAATAAGAAGATTTTGCATGTCATGCTTGTTTTGAATTCATCTATCTTTGCTTGATGAACCCTAATTTTTCAATCTTAGAAATAATTCGTTTTCAATGATTAAAAACAACCTAAGAATTTAGTGAAAACCTTTGCAATTGATCTTTAATTAATCTGAACTTTTTACTCAAATTTTCCTAACAATTTCTCTCTTGAAAACTTTCGTCTTTATTTTAATTTTCTGAACTTAAATCACGTCTTCTTCTTTCCTTTCTTGTTTACTCTTAATGCAAGAAAACAATCCTCCAATCTTGTCCTATTGTGTCACGTAATCTAGCATTAGTTCATGCATAACATTCACACATACTTTGCTTGAAAGTAAAAAAATCTTCCTTATATTTTGATCTCTATGGGACGATACTATTACTTCACTATACTACAAATTAACTTAATTAGGGGATTAAATTTGTAGGCTAACGACAATCTATCAGTTTGTGAATTAAATGAGGACATTTAATCTTTTGAATACTTGTGTATTGTATGATGTCATAATAAGTGAATATGATTGCTCTAACATGCCATTCTCATAGGGTATGTTCTTGAATATCCTCTGGATGTTTGAGTATATACTCTATAGTAGTGAGGTGTTACAAATAGTTAAGGATCATCATGTTTTTGCTATGTTTTCATATATTGTGATAACATTGATTAGATATATATCTATTAATAATCATCATTTTAGTCTGAATTATATGGATTATTATGCATATAATATATGCAAAAGTCTTAAGATTTATGTCAATCTTATGCATATTAATAGTCTTTAAGCATATATTCAATTTGGGATTTGATCTTGATATTATGTCTATTAGCACATAAATATATCTTAAGATATATTCCTCTATAAGCTGTATCAGTTATAGTGAGTTATAAGTTTTTAATCTTATAAAAAAATTTCTAACGCAGTTAAGCATACAATAAGACAAAACAAATTTTTTCTATAAATTATTTTAGCATAGTAAGAGAGTAAATTTATCTTAAAGTTTAGAAAAACTGAGAACTAAAAAACACGGTACATTATATATATCATATAGGTGCTATAATTAGTAAGGTCAGTAGATATACGGGATTACATTCCATCTATATAGCTCATGACACATGTTTCTAATATTTCCTAGTATTGAAAGTCTGATAGAGTCAAATGATGAATTTTCGCTGTCTTTATATCAAATTTGCTTTAAGGGTCGACCTATACAAGTTTCATTCTCTTACCCTTTATCATTTTTCTCTATTACAAAATGCAATACTTAATATTTATGTGAGGAGAAGAAATTTTAATTCTTATTAAATATTTTTTAATTACTAAATTAAAAATTAATTTGATATAAAAATAATAAAATAAAATCTAATAAAGTAGGCTGGACTGAAAAAAAAAAAAAAAGGTCACTTCTCATTAGTTTAAGAAAGCAGCAAGAACACCTTATCGAAATCGTTTGAAACAACTTACTTATTCGAACTTCGAGATGCTTGCGAGAAGTTTGTTCGTACGAAAATAAATGGTAAAATAGGTAAATTCTTGCATTATCTCCTATCTTAGAGTTTATGATTCATTAGGCCGAAAAATAAGATTCGTGTTACATTTATCATTTTATTCCTCTAACTCGATGTTATTATTAACTAATTAATCGAAGCTCCAAAATCTCCCAATTCCCGATAATTATCCCAATTGTTTGCTAACACAATTTGAATTGACCGTCTTCGACCTTTTCACGCATTCTTCTGATTTGCGCCTTGCAGTTGATTTGTTGTTTGCAAATTTGTTGAAGCGAAGGAAGGGTTTGAAGAGAGATCTGTAGTGGTTGGGATGAACATGGATCAATTCGAAGCGTACTTCAAGAGAGCAGATTTGGATGGAGATGGTAGAATTAGTGGTGCTGAAGCTGTCTCTTTCTTTCAAGGATCTAATCTCTCCAAGCAGGTCCTTGCGCAGGTCTCTCTCTGTCATTCTCGCTTTCTTCTCCTGATGTCTGACTTATTTTTTTAAAAATAATTTTATTAAATTGAAGATCATGATGATCATAATGCCCTCTCTCTTTGTGTATGCAATCTATTTTTAGATTTGGACGTATGCTGATCAGAGCCATAGTGGGTTTCTTGGTCGGGCTGAATTTTATAATGCTCTGAGGCTTGTAACTGTTGCCCAAAGTAAGCGACAGTTGACTCCTGATATTGTTAAGGCTGCGTTGTATGGTCCTGCGGCCGCCAAAATCCCTGCTCCACAAATCAATCTTCAACAACAAGCAAGTTCTATGCTTTCTTCTGCCTCTGCTACACAAATGGGTGCAGCAGGTGCTCCAAGGGGGTCCCAGAATTTTGGGTTTGGAGGACCTGAAGTTCCCAATGCGAGGATGAATCAGCAATTCTTTCCTTCTCAGCCAAATCAACCTAGCAGACAGACTCATCCTGCTCCAGCTGGAACGGATAGTAATTTTTCAATAATGGGTCAGTCTCAGGTCAGGCCTACTGCCTCTGCTACTCAAGCACCTCAGTCAATGACTAGTGTGGCTGGTGTCGCTACAGGCTGGCTTGCAGGGAAAACTAGTGGAGCTCTGACTGCCACTGTGGGGGTTAGTCCCGCTATGCAAATTCCAGCTGTAGTATCTTCCAAGCCAGTCATTAACAATTCTAGGGAATTAGTCACTTCTGGTAATGAATCAACAATGGGAGGGCTTTTTGACGGAGATGCCTTTTCTGCAACACCCTCTACAAAAAAACAAGAACCTTCCATTTCAAAATTTTTAACTACCACTACACCAGCCCCATCAACAACAGTTCCTGCTTCTACTGGTTTCCATCCTCCCGTTGTGTCCAGCTCTTTTGATTCATTGCAGAGTACATTTGCAATGCAACCTCTAGGTGGTCAGCTACAGAGGTCCCAATTGTTGCCAACCTCTGGACAACAAGCTTCAGCTCAAAATTCTTCCTTACTTGCATCAGCTGCAGCATTGGTTGGAGTTGGAAGTTCATCTGATACCTCTCAGCTTTCCTGGCCAAACATGAAAACATTAGACATTCAAAAATATAATAAAGTGTTCATGGAAGTTGATACTGACAGAGATGGGAGAATCACTGGTGAGCAAGCTCGGAATCTATTTTTGAGTTGGAGGCTTCCAAGAGGTAATGACTCTCTCTTTTTTTCCAACCTTCTCTTTGTGAGTGTGTGGTTTGTGCATTGTAGGGATCAATGAATAAATATCGAATATAGAAACTATTTTGTCAAGAGTTAGCAATCCTCAATCTAACTTTCTTTTTGAATTATTTTATTCATAATATGCCGGTGCCAATGTCTACTAGATTTAGTGTTCTTGCTCATAATCTATACGGAGCTTCCATTTTCTCATGTAATTGCTTATACCATATTTTTATTGTCCTTCTTCAGAGATTTTAAAGCAAATATGGGACTTATCTGATCAAGATAATGATAGTATGCTCTCTTTGAGGGAGTTCTGCTTTGCTCTGTATTTGATGGAGCGGTACAGGGAGGGACGTACTCTTCCCCCAACCCTGCCAAGGAATGTTATGTTTGATGAGACACTCCTTTCCATGACAGGTCAACCAAAAGTTGGTTATGGAAATGCTGCTTGGGGTCCCAATCCTGGTACAGATTCTAATTGCTGGTAAAGGCATTTTGTTTCTCTTATGATGCAGTTTTGGCACCTCAATTTGTCTACTTTCTTGCTTGTTGTTAGGTTTTGGACAGCAGCCAGGGACGGGAGCCCAGACATTGCCTCCGACAACTGTTGCGAGGCCACCAGTTCATGTAATTGATGCTCAGTCTGATGGTGGAATTTTATCCAATCAACAGGACTCGAGAGCTCCTGTATTGGAGGACTCCTTTCTTAATCAACGTGATAGTAGCAAGCACAATTTAGGAAATTCATTGCCTCAAGATCATATTGCCTCAGAAAAAAAGGCATTACTTTTCCCATCCTTTGTTTTGATATCCTGATTTTACTTGAAGCAATAGTTTATACTTAACACAAATGATAGAATTGCATGTCCTAGCTTGGTTTTATTTTTGATATTGGAACTTTTGATATTTTGCATTAGATCAATCAACTGCATGAATTTGGGGACTTCTTGTACTAGAGGATTAAATGTTTTGTTTTTATTTGATGTTTGTCTCATTCAGTGCATGCTCAAATTCTTTTTCTTTTAATATGGCGACAATATATGTTCTAGGCAAAGCATCTTGGAGCATTTGAATCTGTCATCATATACAAATCACATGCACGTATTTTTATTCTTGAGTAACCTTTGCATAAGTGTTTTATCAATGATTTAACAAAATGTAGAGCACAAATTCAGAGCAACTCAAACCCTGTCATTGAGTGGTTTTCGTTTCATACTTCCACCATAATTATTGTCAAATACATGTAAGTCTGCTCTAGAACCAATCAAACTTCTAGGAGTTAATTGAAAAAGCTTATAAGAAAAAACAAATATTCAAAGTATACATTTATGTTACTAACTTTTAGAAAAATATTTGTTCTATTTATGAATGACATATCTTTTACTTAGGAATGTTAAGCATGGTTGAATTATGTATCATCCTGGTTACATGATTTAGAAACTTTCCCTTTCCTTCTCCCGTTTTACTTTTTAATTGTGGGAAACATGTTCTTATTAGCTTAGAACAAAATTGCATTTTATTATGAAGCAAATTTTGACATAAAGTGCTTCATTGTAGGTTGATGAGCTAGAGAAGGTGATCTTGGACTCAAGAGAGAAACTTGATTTTTACCGCACCATGATGCAGGATCTTGTGAGTAGTGTATCACATATATGTACCCTCTCATTTATAATGTCCATTATCAGTGTCTTGAATCAAATACTTCACGGCTTAAAAATAGAAGTGATTAAACACTTGAAGAAAAGTCTGGGTTGAGGTAAAGTTGACTAGTAGTATAGTAATTTGGGTGACTTAGTTGTTAGACTTAGACTTAGGAATTAATTTTTATTTTTGTAAAATTTTAGATTTTATTTGTAAAAATACAAAGGGAAGGTTGTGTACATTGATAACCCTTCTCCGACTCTCACAAAGCGGGGAGCCTTGTACACTGGGGTACGTTGAGTTGAGTTTCTAGATTTTATTTGTAACAAGGTCATTCTAATAACTTACGTATTTGAAATATTAGTGCCAAGTCTATTCTCTTTACCGCGTATGTCTTGTATCATATATTGTGGTTAAACTTTTTCTTGTGTTGATATAAGTGTAAATCTCACCTTCTAACTTCTTTTATCCTTCTTTTTTACAAATTAGGTTCTTTACAAGAGCAGATGTGATACTAGGCTAAATGAAATTACAGAAAGAGCATTGGCAGATAAACGAGAGGTATGATTTAAGTTGTTGAAATGCTTTTGTTCTCAAGATTCGACTCTTATCTCTTTCAATGTTTCATATATGCACAATAGGCAGAATTGCTGGGTAAAAAATATGAAGAGAAATACAAGCAAGTTTCAGAAGTGGCATCTAAACTAACAATAGAAGAGGCTACATTACGTGGGATTCAAGTAAGGACTATTATTGCTTCTAGCATTGCTTTTTTGGGTACTATCCTACATCGAAGTTGTTGAGTTGCATATAGCTGTATAGTGATAAAATAGGAAGGGTTTACTACTATTGATTGTATGTCCTTTTCTAGGGTTAGACATCAATTATATACACACGTATTTTCAACGTATAGTATATACGAATAATAAATTCCTTTGAGTTTCACATGGTATCAAAGCTAGGGTTTTAGGATTTTCTGATTGTTTTCCGATCAATCTCTAACGAGGTTTAGGCTTCGTTAATCTGGTGTTAGATCAAAGATCTAACATCATCAATTTGTTCCTCTCTCGCTTGCCAGTAGAACCCTAGAATCGCGCCGTTGGTAGTCCAGACGCCGTCATGCGCCACTCGTCTCCTCGGTGGTTGGTTTTTCGATCTCCCTCTTCGATGTGTGTCCCATCTCACCATCACCACTCACTTGTTCAGACGGGGCCGACCAGTCGTTTCCTATAGCCCAAGACTGATTTCGCCGCCAGAAAATGTCGCCGGAAGTTGATAGGAAGCGGCCCTCTTACTGATCTCTCTCTAGGGCGAGCGTGACTTGTCACCATTGGCGCCAACTACCTCAGCAATCACCGGTGAGTTGATTTCCTCGAGTTTTCCCTCCTTTCATTGTCAGATCATTGGAAAATTAGTCGAACAGCTGTTGGAAATTTTTTTAAAAAAGGTTTTTCCATTCATGGCTCCTACAGATTTCAGGTCTCATTTAGGTGCTTTTCCCTTTATTTCTCTTCCCTCAATTACGATAGAGAAACTAACATCATGATAGGATCTCCCTCAGTTAATTCTTCCACTTTGGCCTCTCAGTCTCAGAGTACCAATAGAGCAGAGTAGGGGGATCGTGGTGGTTGACCCAAATGTCGTTATTATCGTCAATGGGGACATACTAAGGATAAATGTTATAAATTGCATGGTTGACCTCGAGCTGCTAATGTTGTTCATACTGATCAGTCTAACCTTCAATCTGAGTCCTCTACTTAGCCATCGGTGATTCTAAATGGTACTGATTATGAAGCGTATCTTAAGTATCAGGCAGCTAAGCAGTCTTCCTCCTTTGTTGCTTCGATAGCTCATTCGGATAATTCTGTAGCTTGCCTTACTAAGTCTTTCCCTTGGATACTTGATTTTGGCACTTCTGATTGTGTCTCTGGTAACCCACATTTGTTGTCACACTTTACTAACACTACATCTTTCCTCCTGTTACTTTAGCTAATGGGACTCAAACAGTTGTTAAAGCTGTAGGTTCTGCCCAACCACTTCCATCCTTGCATTTAGAATCTGTCCTTTATATTCCTAATTGCCCCTTTAATCTTGTATCCGTCAGTAAACTTACACGATCTTTAAATTGTTCTATCACTTTTAATAAAAATTTTGTTGTTATATAGGATCGCAGTAGGGGACTGATGATTGGCGTAGGACATGAGTCGCAGGACAATCTACCTCCTTCACCTACAACGTGCACTATTTCAGAATCTCCACTTCTAATTCATAATCGTTTGGGTCACCCTAGTTTGTTGAAGCTCCAGAAGTGCCTACTTTACCTACCATATCTTCCTTAGATTGTGAGTCTTGTCAGCTTGGAAAACATTTTCAAAGTTCATTTCCAAAACGTGTCAATGAACAAGCTACATCCCCCTTTTGAATTAGTTCATTCAAACATTTGGGGTCCTTGTCGTGTCTCTTCTATTTTGGGATTTCGATATTTTGTTACATTTATTGACAATTATTCTTGTTGCAATTGGTTATTTTTAATGAAAGCTTGTTTAGAATTAGTTTCCATTTTTAAATCTTTCTGTTCAGAAATCAAGACAATTTAACACTAATATTCGTGTGTTGAGAAGTGATAATGCTCGTGAATATTTGTCTATTCCTTTCACCCAATTCATGTTTTCCCAAGGAATTCTTCGTCAAACCTCATGTGCTTATGCTCCACAACAAAATGGAATTGCTAAATGTAAGAATAGACATCTTATTGAAACTGATCGTACCTTGCTTTTACACAATCGGGTTCCATCACAATATTGGGCAGCTGTTGTCTTAACTGCATGCCTTTTGATTAATCGCATGCCTTCGTCTGGTCTACAGGATCAAGTACGCCATTCCATTCTATTTCTTGATTAACCATTATTCTCCCTTCCACCACGAGTCTTTGGTTGCACATGTTTTGTACATACATCTTCCCCTAGTCAAGATAAGCTGTCAGCTAAATCCACCAAATGTATTTTTCTAGGTTACTCACGTCTTCAAAAAAGGTATAAGTGTTATTCTCTGTCAACACATCGATATTTTGTTTCTGCTGATGTTACATTATTTGAATCTTCTCCATTTTACTCATCATCTCCAACAGATATCACATTTCTCAGTGAGGTCCCTCCACTGCCTTCCGTTACACCTGTTCCTATATCTGCCCCTCTTTTTGATCCTCTTTTAGAGTCTGTCCAATGCTCACCTCTTACGGAATTCGTTTCTTCTTAGACTGGTACTCTTCCACATCATACCAATGATCTTGATCCTAATGATGAGACCCTTGTAGAGGCTCCTGTTGATTCATTTCCTGCTCTGGATTCCTAACCTGCTGCGGTTCTACCTCTTGAAGATCAATTTCCCATTGCCATCTGTAAAGGTACACGGTCCACTCGCAACCCTCATCCTATTAATAATTTTCTTAATTATCATTGTTTATCACCATCATATTTTGCTTTTGTGTCCACCCTCTCTTCTGTATCTGTTCCTTTTACTATTCATGAGGCACTTAATGATCCCGGGTGGTTCCGTTGCCCCCAAGCCATTCCATGCTAATGATACTTGGGAGTTAGTTCCGTTGCGCCCAAGCCATTCCACTGTTGGTTGTTGTTGGATATGTACTGTCAAAGTTGGTCTGGATGGTCAAGTTGATCGACTAAAGGCATGTTTGGTGGCTAAAGGGTATACACAAACTTATGGGTTGGATTATTATGAAACTTTCTCTCCTGTGGCCAAGATATCTTCTGTTCGCTTGTTTTTATCCCATGGCTGCCATTTGCCAATGGCCTCTCTATCATCATCATCATCATTATCATCATCACCCAGTCCGAAATCCCGCATGAAAAAGGGTCTGCGGAGGTCCGATAGTACGCAGCCTTACCCCTACATAGTAGAGAGGCTGTTTTCGGTGGACCCACATGCAAATGAGACAATATAAGAATAATGCAGGTAATAGAAAAAAATTCATAAAACATAAAATAAATGAAAAACAAGTAAAGGAGAAAATGCACTAAATAGAAATAATAATAAAAATACCCAAATCTCAAGATATATCTAAAATAAATGCAAATAACACTAAAAATAAAAATAAAAATAATATAATATAATAAAAATAAAAATGACTCTCTATCAATTGGACATTAAAAATGCCTTTCTACATGGTGAGCTTTAGGAAGAGATTTATATGGAGCAACCACCTGGATTTGTTGCTCAGGGGGAGTATACCTTAGTGTGTAAGCTTCGTCACTCTATATGGTCTAAATCAATCTCCTCGTGCTTGGTTTGGACGGTTTAGTCATGTTGTTCAAGAGTTTGGTATGATTCGATGTGAGTCTTATCACTTTGTCTTTTATAAATATACATCATCAAAACAGTGTATCTATTTGATTGTCTATGTTGATGATATTGTCATTACTGGAATTGAACAATTGAAGAAACATCTATTTTTACATTTTAAGGCAAACGATTTGGGTTTACTCCGATATTTTCTTGGCATAGAAGTTGCTCAGTCCAAATCTGGTATTGTACTCTCTCAAAGAAAGTATGCATTGGATATTCTAGAATAAACAAGGATGTCAGATTGTAGACCAATAGACTCTCCTATGGATCCTAATTCAAAGCTTTTACCTAATGAGGGGGAGCCACTTGCTGATCCTAGCCGATATCAAAGATTGGTAGGAAAACTTAATTATCTCACCATCACACGACCTGATATTTCTTTCTCAGTTAGTGTTGTTATTCAATTCCTACAAGCTCCATGTGATAGTCATTGGGATATGAATTTTGAGGTATATTAAGGGTGCACCAGGAAAAGGATTATTATATGAAAATCGGGGTCATTAACAAATTATTGGATACTTTGATGTTGATTGGGAGGTACTCCATTTGATAGGCATTCTACTTTAGGCTTTTGTGTTCTTGTTGGAGGGAATCTTATATCTTGGAAAAAGTAAGAATCAAAGTGTCATTACTGGAAGTGATCAAGGTGGGATTGAACAATTGAAGACACATCTGTTTTGTCATTTTCAGATAAAAGATTTGGGTTTACTTCAATACTTCCTTGGTATAGAAGTTTTGGTATTGTACTCTCTCAGAGAAAGTATGCATTGGATATTCTAGAAGAAACAGGGATGTCAAACTGTAGACTAATAGACTCTCCTATGGATCTTAATTCAAAGCTTTTACTTGATCAGGTGGGAGCCAAGCCACTTGCTGATCCTGCCCGATATTGGAGATTGGTAGGAAAACTTAATTATCTCACCATCACACGACCTGATATTTCTTTCTCTGTTAGTGTTGTTAGTCAATTCCTACAAGCTCCATGTGATAGTCATTGGGATGCAGTTATTTGAATTTTGAGGTACATTAAAGGTGCACAAGGAAAAAGATTATTATATGAAAACTGGGGTTATTCACAAATTATTGGATACTCTAATGCTGATTGGGTAGGTTCTCTATTTGATAGGCATTCTACTTCAGGCTTTTGTGTTCTTTTCGGTGGAAATCCTGTGTCTTGGAAAAGTAAGAAGCAAGATGTTGCCAGATTGAGTGCAAAAGCAGAATATTTGTCCATTGGCTCTAACAACTTGTGAGCTTATTTGGTTGAAGTAATTAGTTCAAGAGTTAAAATTTGCAGAAGTATCATAAATGAAGCTATTGTGTGATAATCAAGCTGCTCTTCATATTTCTTCTAACCTAGTATTTCATGAAAGAACCAAACATAGAGAAATTGATTGCCACTTTATTCGAGAGAATTTTGTCTGGTTTCATCACTACAAGTCATGTCAGTTCAAACAGTCAACTCGCAGACATTTTGACCAGATCTCTCGAAGGTTCTCGTATTGATTTTATATGTAACAAGCTTGGTGCATATGATTTATTTGTTCCAGCTTGAGGAGGAGTGTTGAGTTGTATATAGCTGTATAGTGATAAATAGGAAGCTATTTTACTGTTATTGATTGTATTTCCTATTATAGGGCTAGGTATCAACTATTTATGCATGTATTTTCATCAAAGTATATACGATAATAAGAAGAGTTCTGTAAGTTTCACATGGTATTAGTGCTAGGATTTTAGGATTTTCTGATTCCTTTCTGATCAATTTATGATGAAGTTCAAACTTCATTAATCTGGTGTTAGATCAAAGAACATCACTAGGTTGTTCCTATTGTAGGGCTAGGTATCAACTATTTATGCATGTATTTTAATCAAAGTATATACGATAATAAGAAGAGTTCTCTAAGTTTCACACGGTATCAGTGCTAGGGTTTTAGGATTTTCTGACTCGTTTCCTATCAATTTCTGATGAAATTTAGACTTCATTAATCTGATGTTAGATCAAAGATCTAACCGCACCAGTCTGTTCCTCTCTCACTCGCCAGCAAAACCCTAGAATTGCACCGTCGATCGCTGCTCCATGCACTATCACGCGCCGCTTCTTGCCTCGGTGTTTGGTTTTCCGATCTCCCTCTCCGATGCGTGTCTCATCTCACCGCCACCACTCATTTGATCAGACAACTCCGACTAGTCATTTCTCGTAGCCCTAGACTGATTTCGTCGTGGGAAAAAGTCGTCGGAAGTTGCTAGGAAGCTGCCCTCTTACATATCTCTCTCTCTAGCGAGCGTGACTTATCATTGCCGGTGCCAACAAACTCAGCGTCCACCGGTGAGTTGATTCCCTCGAGTTTCCCTTTTGTTTGCCTTCAGGTCACTGAAAACAAGCTTGATGCATATGATTTATATGCTCCAGCTTGAGGGGGGAGTGTTGAGTTTTATATAGCTATATAGTGATAAATAGGAAGTTATTTTATTGTTGTTGGTTGTGTTTCCTATTATAGGGCTGTATCAACTATTTATGCATGTATTTTCATCAAAGTATACGATAATAAGAAGAGTTCTAAGAGTTTCACAATCTGAATATAGAATAAACTCCTTGTATGAGAGATAATGACGCCAATTTTAGAGAGAAAGGTACTACTGCATAAAATTCCTTGTCATAAGTCGAATATCGTTGCTTCTCTTCACTGAACTTCTCACTGAAGTAAGCAATTTGGTGTCCCTCTTTGCTGAGTATACTTCCAATTCCTACATGAGATGCGTCACAAATACCTCAGAAAAATTTGGAAGTTGTAAAATAGGAGGTTTAGTCATTTTTTTCTTGATTTCTTCAAATGCTTTAGTTACTGCCTTTGACCAAGTAAATTGTCCTCCATAAAATTAGTAATAGGTGCCATTATGGTGCTGAAATTACGAACAAATGGCCTATAGAATGTTGCTAGGCCATGAAAGCTACTTGTCTTGTGCACATCCTTTGGAGTAGGCCAATCAAGAATGACCCTAATCTTCTAAAGATCCATCTCCAGTCCACATTAGGATATGATAAAACCCAAAAGTACAACACTTGATTGCATGAAAGAACACTTCTTTAAGTTGATATAAAGCTATTCTTGCCTCAAAACTCCAAAACTCTAAAGACTTGTTGTAGATGTAATAGGTGATCTTCTTTAGTCTTGCTATATATTAATATATCATCATAATAGACCACCAAAAATTTGCCCATAAATGGTTGAAACATTCGAGTCATCACTCTCATAAAAGTGCTAGGTGCATTAGAGTCCAAATGACTTCACCAACCATTCATAAAGTCCCTCTTTAGTCTTGAAAGTCATTTTCCATTCATCTCTAGGTCTAATTCTAATTTGATGGTGCCCACTTGGTAAGTCTATCTTGGTAAAGATAGTAGCTTTAGTCAACATATCTAACATGCCATCAAGGCGAGGTATTAGAAATCTATATCTTATTGTGATCTTATTTATCTCCCGATAATCAATACACATTTTCCAACTTCCGTCCTTTTTAGGAGTCAAAAGTGTTGGAACTGCACACGGACTAAAACTTTCTGGAATAAATCACTTTTTAGTAACTCCTCTACTTGTCTCTTCAACTCTTCATTCTCAATAGGATTCAGGTGATAGGCTGGAAGATTTGGTAGGGTAGTCCGAGGAACCAAGTCAATAGCATGTTGAATATCTCGTACAGGAGGCAATTCACCTGGTAAATCATTCGATGTAAGGTCTGAAAAATCAGCTAACAATTCTCCCGCTCCTTTTGGTAAAGTTAAGGGTGTTCCAGGTGTTGTTTCTGTTAGTTCCCTTACTACCATTGCAAACACAATCCCTTTTTCCTTGCTAACAACTTCAAATTCCCTCCCCTTAAGGATGTTAAGAGGCTTTTTCTTGGCATTTATAGCTGTCTTGCTACTTCCTCTTTGTTTTTTACCTTGTCTAATTTCATAGGCTTCAAAATTATCTTCTTTGCATGAAATTTAAAATGATAGGTGTTAACTTTTCTATTGTGCTGAACATCTCCATCATAAAGCCACGGTCGCTCAAGTGAAATGTTAGATACTATCATAGGAATGACATCACATCAAATAGAGTCCTCATATATTCCTAATTTGGAAGACACTAAGCACCTTCGAGCAACTAGGATAGTATTATCATCTACCCAAGCAACTTTATAGGGAGTTGGATGTTTCTCTGTGAGTAAATTCAAGCGCTTCACCATGTTCTCTGATATAACATTCATACTGCTTTCTCCATCAATGATAAGCTTGCATACTTATCTTCGCATCTACCTTGAGTAAAGAAAATAGCAGTACGAAGCCATTCTTCTTGTTCTTCCACTTTAGGGGTTGTAATCACGTGTCTCACTACATTAAGATTTGTAGGACTAGCTAGTTCATCACTAGAGTCTCCCTCTAACTCCTTTCCAACACTTATTGTCATTATGGCCTCCTTTTGTCTCAGTCTCCACTATGACTTTGCCTTTAGAATCAGCTCCTTGAGAAGTTTTGTAGTTGTTTTGTGGTGTAGATTTTGATATATTGGGTGCTGGTCTAAAGTTTTGCACCGTTGTAGTTTTCTTCACACCTAACTCTCCGGCTTGACTTTGAAACTTTTTAGTTACTTGTCCTAAGTATTGTTCTGCCCTTAAGGCTGAGTGATATGTATCTTCAAGGCTGTGAATCCGTTGCATTATTAGCTCCTTGCAAATTTCTACCCTTAAGCCATTTTTTAGTGAGAAATACGTTGTCGTTTCGACTCCATTCCTTCATATCAGATAAAAAGTTCATCAAATATTTCCATGTATTCAGTTACGGTCATAATCCCTTATCTAAGGACCGTGAGTTAATCTTGAAGATCTTCCTGATATTGAAATGGTAAGTATTTTTCCTATAACTTTAGCTTCGTCTCTTCCCAATGAATAACTGGTGGCTAGCCTATTTTTTGAAGTCTATCCTCTACCGTTCTTTACCAGATTTTAGCATGTCCAACTAGCTTCATCTTTACAAATCAAACTTTTCAATCTTTGACATGTGTTACCAGTTAAAGAAAGCTTCCATTGCTGTCGTTCAGTCTAAGAATAGGTGTGGACCCATCTTTCTTGCAAAATTAGGGCCTTCAACACAAACCCTCTTAATAATGTCATGGATTTAGTTGTGCGTTTCAACTCTATCGTGGCCTCTAAAGGCTGGCATGTGCTCTCCATGGGCTGCTTGTTGATTTCTTTGTCTTAGATCTCTTGGTAGGCGTTGATTTCCTAACCTCGTTCGCTATTGATTAGTGTCAGCCTCTTCGTCTTGGATTTCACTTTCTCCACCCTCACCATCAAGTGTAGCCTAAGAAGCACGGACACGGCAAAATGGAGGCGTGTCGGACACTCACAAAGAATGCATATATATGCTCCATATTTTTTGAGAGGGGCTTATAAAGTACCAAATATAAATGAACTATTAAGATATTGAAAGTCTTGAAACACATCAATCAATATATATCACATTATGAATTCTGAATTTTTTTCTTAATTCTAAATTTTATAATATATATATATATATATGCCGTGTCCGTGTCCATCAAATTTTAGAAGTTGGTGTGTCCCCGTGTTCGTGTCCGTGTCGTGTTGCGTGTCCGTATCCGTATCTGTGCTTCTTAGAGTGTAGCTTGTTGTATGATATTTTTTTGTGGACTACTTCTTGTAGCACCTTGTGATCGAGGTTCAATAAGGTCCAATCTTTCTATAACTCTTACAAATATCGCATCTCGCTCCTGGTCGCTGAATATTCCTCTATATGCCCTTCTGCTACGTGTCGCTATTGTAAACCAAAACTCTGATACCAAATTGATGTAGGACAAATAGAAGAATTATTAACTAGTATTTTAAACTCACAAATTTAGAAATATGGTTGATATTAGGCTGTTGGAATAACAAGTTTAAGGGTTGAATTTAGGCTAAGGTAGAATTTTCAGATTTTGTGTGGCTGTAATTTTAAGGTTTGATTGCTAGAAATTTAGTTATAAGATTTCAGGTTTAATATGGCTGGAATATAGGTTTGAGATGGCTAGAATGTAGGTTTAAGAGGGCTGGAATTTGGGTTAGGGTTGCTGGAGTTTAGTGAAGAACACAAAGAATGGATAGTAAGAAGCGAAGAATCACTCTTAGAAGAAAGCATCACACCTTGTAGTTGAAAACTCAAGTTTGTAGAAAAATTCCATATTGTTTATTATTTATGAAAGACTGAGTATATATATATATAGAATTCTTAGAATCCTTATTCTAGTAGGAAAAGGATTTCTAATTTAAATCCTATTGTTATAGAAATTCTTTAAGTCCTAAACAACCAGGATATCATATCTAAAATAGGATAACATAATACTACTACTTCCTATCTAATAAGGAGTCCTAGTACAATCTGAAATTCAGCCTTTGTCTTTGATGTCAATTCAATTCTCAATCCTCATTCTACCAAATTAAAGCTTGTGATTGATTAATCTTTCCTCTTTTATTTCTCTTATAGTTCTTTTGCTGCAACTTATCTCAGAAACGTGCACAATGTTATGTGAATGGCCTTTTGTATTTTAAAGTGCTTACCATTGGTTGTCAAAGAGGAAATCTTCTACTTGTTTGTTTTTCCTTTTGAGAAACTTTTCAAACACAATGATGTTGCTTCAATAATATTTAGGAGAGGAAGATTGAGTTGCATCAGGCAATAGTCAATGTGGAACAAGGTGGTAGCGCTGATGGCATTCTTCAGGTTTGTGCTAAACGTACAGCTGTAGTAAGTGTTTGGAGATTATATGGTGACAATATCTGATTGGACTACACAGGTTCGTGCCGATCGTATACAATCAGATCTTGATGCGCTTATGAAAGCTTTAATTGAGCGTTGCAAGAAGCATGGATTTGAGATTAAGTCAGCTGCAATTATTGACCTTCCTCTTGGTACTTAGAATCTTTTCAGGAAGATTTTTAATGCAGTTCTTACTAGGTTTTTCAATGCTCATGAAAATAGGCAGCATTTTGTGAATGTTTATAGATTTGTGGAGCTTCTGTTCAGTATTCATTAATTTCATTTAATCTCTGTCAAATATTAAATTTTTGTTTGTAGCATTTATATTTTATTTCCAATGACAAAAGTCCCATGCTTTGGACTTATAACTTGTGAAAAGAAATTACTTTACTTCCTGCAGAAAGTTCAAATAAATTCTGTAAAATGATATTCATCCTCTTTTATTTTCTATAAAAATTAATTTATAAAAATAATTGAATTTGATAAAATCTTTAGTTCTCTAAGAAGAGTAGAAACTTTATCCAGATGGACATTATAATATTAATATGAACTTGATGCAGGCTGTGTTCTTTTTTTTTTCCCCTGTTCAGAAGCCCATCCAGAAAATAAAGAAACCAAACAGCTTTGTGGTAGAAGTTAGATATGCTATCCACTAAATCAGGATTAGAATCCAAACTTAATGTTTCCTGTGGATGTTTTAAGTTTTGTGAAAGTGTCTTCTGCAAATTGAGTTTCTTTTGCTGCTTGTTCTGTGGTTTATAAACTTATATTAATGCAGACATATTTTTATAGAAGTATGAGGAATGTCACGTGTCTTGTGGTTCAGAATTAGAATCAAACATACTGTTTTTTGTGGATGTTAAGTTTTGTGAAAATGTATTCTGCAAATTTGAGTTTCTTTTGCTGCAAGTTCTGTAGTTTATAACCTTTAATTTATGCAGACATATTTTCATGGAAGTATGAGAAATGTCATGTTTCTTGTGGTTGGAGGTTTTTTTTTTTAGTATAATAGCTTCTTAAAGCGCTTCTCATTCATCATGTTGATGCAGTCGGGGTAACCCAAGTTCTATAAACTTGGAAGTGATGAGGTCAAGATCATGCACAGTTTCCCTGCGTTTAATTGATAGATTTAGTATTGTTTGCTGATACAGCTTACTTTTCTGTGTGCTGATGATTTCCTAGATATAATGTATCTTTCTGTTAATGGTTCTCACACAATTTCTCCTTGTGATGATTGTTAAGGTTGGCAACCTGGAATTCAGGAGGATGCAGCTGCTTGGGATGAAGAATGGGATAAGTTTGAAGATGACAGTGTGCTTGTTTTTCCTCTAGACTAAACCTTTTATCACATGGCATGCTTGTTTTCTTGATTTGTGTTTCAACAATTAATGATGGACAAATAGAAGATATCAAACTAGTGGCTAGAACTCACAAGACTCAGAATCTGGCTGCTGGAACTTGAGTTTTAGGTTTGGGATTTCAGCTTAGGTTGTTGGAATTTCAAGTTTGGTATAGCTGGAATTTTAGGTTTGATATGGGTAGCATTTTAGAGTTTTGGTTGCTGAAAATTCAGGCTAAAATTGCTGGAATTTTAGCAAGAAAAAAAAATGGTGAGGAGCTAGGAGTCACTTAAGAGTTTAAGAATCATTCTTAAAGGAATGCATCATAGGGTCTAATTTTAAAATTCAGGTTTATACTAAAAATTAAGGACGTTTTTTTGATGGGCTATACCCACATATTTAGAAAAGCATTGAAACCCTTATTCTTGTGGTGAACAAATACCTGACTAAAATATTCAAAATAGAATTATATCATATTTTAATAAGGATTCTCTATTTTCAGATAAACTTTAAGTTCTTGGCAAATTAGGACAATATATCTAACTTATTATTATTTCCTATCTAATAAGGAAACCTAGCAAAAATTGAATTTCAGCCCTCATTGTCTTTGCTGTGATCACATATCCCATCTTCATCCTGCCAAATCATTGCTTTTAATTGATTTGTTGTATAAAAAATTCTGAGCTCTTCTACATCATAAATGCTTCATTCTGGATATTTAAGAATGGATAGTTGGAGAAAGATTCATCATTGCTTACTGGAGATGTGTCATTTTCACTTGTAGGGTTTGCCAATGAGCTC
>JAOTAX010000004.1:10627815-10638733 GCA_025629825.1 Erythroxylum guanchezii | reverse complement strand
CATCGGAGTCAAAAGTTATGATCTTTATAAGTGGAGATGTTCTGGAGCAAAAGTAAGACGAAGTTTTAAGACGAAAATGTAAGACGAAGTTTTAAGACGAAAAAGTAAGACGAAGTTTTTCAGAAGAAAAAGTAAGACGAAGTTTTAAGAAGAAAAAGTAAGATGAAGTTTTTCAGACGAAAAAAGTAAGATGAAGTTTTAAGACGAAAAAGTAAGACAAAGTTTTAAGACGAAAAAGTAAGACGAAATTTTTCAGACGAAAAAGTAAGACAAAGTTTTAAGACGAAAAAGTAAGACGAAGTTTTTCAGATGAAAAAGTAAGGCGAAGTTTTAAGACGAACAAGTAAGATGAAGTTTTTAGATGAAAAAGTAAGCCGAAGTTTAAAGACGCAAAAGTAAGACGAAGTGAAAGTAAGATGATACAAAAATAAGACGAAGTGAAAGTAAGACGAAGCAAAAGTAAGACGAAGTGAAAGTGAGACGATACAAAAGTAAGGCAATAGAATTAGTCTTTGAGGTCTTCATGAAAGTTGTAGATCTCGAAGTCCTCTTTCCAATGGTTTAAAAACTAAGTCAATCCGACATTTGTAGTGAGAGTTATGGCAATTGCGCCAAGGTATGTACAATACGAGTAAAGGTATGAACATGTTGGATTCTTTTGACCATAACTTCTTCTCTAGACCTCCAAATGATCTGATTCTTAAACCATTGGTTTTGTAAGACATTGATATACATCTACACCAAGAATCATAGCTATCTGAATTGAATGGAGAAAGATTGAGTGAAAAGAGTGGGACGGGTATAGTGAGTGTGATCTTAAATAATATGAACTGGGGTTATTCCATTGAACACACTTAAATATTTTGATTATATCTGAACCTATAGGAATACAAATGAGATGATTTTTGAATTAGAGTAATCTAGAGATATAGGCCTATAAATTGTCTCAAGAAGTCTAATTACGATTCAGCCTCTAAGATGTTTAATCTTTGAATAGAAGTTGGGCATAGTACACTATTTTTGAATATGAACAACCCAATATTGTTTGAGGCATATCGTCCAAATTACTGAACCAAATTGAGTGATTTTGGTGTCAATGGAAATATGAGACATATAGGAACACTTTTCTAGAAGAGAGTATGACCAAATTACTTCAT
Organism: Erythroxylum guanchezii; assembly: GCA_025629825.1. Taxonomy (NCBI): domain Eukaryota; kingdom Viridiplantae; phylum Streptophyta; class Magnoliopsida; order Malpighiales; family Erythroxylaceae; genus Erythroxylum; species Erythroxylum guanchezii. The sequence continues at coordinate 10,637,576 of JAOTAX010000004.1, read as the reverse complement.
TTTCACCTTCTGATTGTATATGAACAGTAGACTCGAAAGGGGTGTTTGGGGAAAATCTGCAATGATTTCATGAGAGATGAATTGTGATTTCAATGGTTCTAGTGAGACATAAACCTAAGTATAAATTATACTTAGATGAGTTTTGATATGAGATCGATTTTTATGATGGAAATTTCCCGGGATTATCATGAACATGCATTGTACATAACTCATTTCATACATGTGCATTATTGAATACTTATGATTGTGCAAATTGTGATAGTGTGTACATTATTTGTTATAGAGGAGCAACTGGAACATCAACCTCCAGACGTTGCCGGATCTTCCAGGCATTAGCTTCGGGAGCAACTTGTGAGTAACCTAGATGGTCTCACTTAATTATTTGTTTGTTTAATTTATGTTTTGAATGATAAATGAATGTGATTTGATTGTGAATTCCGGACAGAAGGTTCGATGATTGTGTAATGTGGATCGAGATATTGAAGTGTTGCTTAAATGTGAATGTGAGACCTATATGCTTTATAATGTGGTTGATTGTGGTACAAGCATTCCATTCATGAATGCATATGCAGATAATGGCAGTTGTGACTAGAGTAGCCACCGATTAGAGCTTAAAGCTCAACGAGTGAAACAAAGCCTCAAGCTCTCAAGTGATTCAGAGCCTTCGGTTCAACGTTTAATGAGCCCTATATGGGACAGTTCAGGCACTCAGTCACAACAACGTAAAAATTGAAAAAAAGTGTCTCATAAGCATTTCATATGCATTTGTGTTTGATCAATTGAAATGAGAAATGTGACACTTATGTAAGTGCAGTACGTGATTATATGTTATGTGAAATGATGTGTTGCATGAATTGAGTGAACCATCGATGATGGTTACCTCATTGAGTTCGCAAAACTCACCAAAATTGCAACGTTATCTTTTCAGGACCGAGAGACAACTCTAGCTCCTGAGAGGCTTTACTGCCGTGTAGATTGTGAATTTGGCAAGAGAAGTCATGGCTTCAAGGTCGGTCAGTTGGGATTCTTGAATGGCTTAGATAGTTTTGACATCTTTTCCTCTTTCATATAGTACTCCTGTACTAGGTTTTGTTGACGTACTTGTAATAAAGTTGAAAGACAATGTATACTTTTGGTTTTGTGAAATGAAATGAGGAGGAAGTAGATTAGAAAAAAAAGTGTGGTTTCTCTATTGATGCTTTATAAGTGAGTAATGACATGATGCCATATGAAGTGAATGTAGTGATCAATCGTAGCTCGCCCTTATCGTAGGATATATACCGGAATGACCTCTGGGCGTCCCAGTGCGTATCCCTAGGGTAAGGGGGTGCTACACAAACACACACCAACATTCTACATAACATAAGTCAAACACCAACATTCCATATAAACATAACTCAAACACCAACATTTTGCATAACATAAATCAAACACCAACATTTTGCATAACATAACTCAAACACCAACATTCCGCATAATATAACTCAAACACCAACATTTCATGTACATAACTCAAATGCTAGCATTCCATATAAATAGAACTAAAAGAACAACATTTGCATAAACATAAGTCAAACACCAACATTCCCCATAAATATAAGTAAAACATCAATAATACACATTAACATAAGTGAAATATTGACAATACGGATTAATATAACTCAAACACCAACATAATATTTCAATCAATAAAAAAATTTATTTACCTTCAATCATCATGATCAAGATCATGAAAATTATCATTATTAATTACATCATCATTAGACTCTTTCTAAGATAAGATTGGCTTCATCCACTTATACTACATTGGGATCAACATCTCTCATATGGAAAGATAATATATCTGCATCTTCTATTTGAATAGCTTCATTATTCAACTATGATTCAATCTCTTGATATACTTCATCTCCATCCTCACTCATTTTACCATTATCCCTTTCACAAAAATCAAAGAGATTTTGGTGTTGAAACTTTTAAAAAACCTTCAAATTGTTGCCTAATATAGTATCATTGAGGTAGAAAACTTGCTTCACTTGACTTACAAGGAAAAAGGGCCATTATCATACCATGTCTTACAAATATTGATGCTAGTAATATTCCTGTTCACTTTATTCTCTAAAATAATATAGTTGTACTATCTCAAGGAAAAGAAGGTTATTCTATTTAAGTGCAAATGGATTAATCTTACTAACATTGATGATAGTAATATTCCTGTTCACTTTCATGCTAGTAAGATTAAACCATTTGCACTTAAATAGAGCAACCTTCTTTTCCTTGATGTAGTATGACTCTATTATTTCAAAGATGACATCGTAGAACTTAATAAAATTATTGTCATGACATCCCTCAACAACAACCCCACAATTTTGGATGCTAAGTTGACTATCTCGATCTTGTATATGAAATCTAACCCTATTAACAATGAAACCTATATATTTTTACCCACACAAATTAGGCCCACATGTCAAAGACTATAATGATGATGTGGCCTCTTGCATGTTTCGGTTATGTAACCATACTATATGACAAAATGACATTAGAAGTTAATCTGACATACAAATTGTCATAAGTTCATAATATTCCATCAATATATAACTTACTCAATTCCTAAACCATGATAGGAACTTAAGCTTATGTCTTTCTTCAACACTAACAATCCCTTTGCTTCAAATCGACTTTTTGTGCTCTCTATTTAGAGAAGTAAATAGAGATCTGGAAATGAGATTCAATCACAAAATTCGAATATAAAAATTTGAATCAAAAGTAATATACATACTCCATATATATATCGACTTCCTCACAATTGTTCAAATATACTAATGCGCAATTTCAAATTCGTCCTTAGTTAACTCTACATATTTTCTGACACCAAAGGGCCTTACTTTTTGGGAGAAATTTGACAAGCCACCATCTTGATCAAAATTAAAGTTACGTTCTAGTCTATTAAATCTTGTTTCAAAGTAATTTAAGTACATCGAAAAAAATGTCAAGCATTCATTCGCTATATAAGCCTCTACAATAAACCCTTCAAGTTAAGTTTTATTACGTACATAATGCTTAAGAGAGCATAAAAATCTAAATATATATATAATATTAGCAATTGTTACTAATAAATAACTTTTAAAAAAGTAAAATTTAATCTAAATTACATCTCAATCAGGATAATCCATCGAAATTGAAATAAAGTTTTGCTTTGCATAGTAAGTTAATTGCCAAATGACCATAACATCAAAAAATGATGGGGGGAATATTAGTTTAAGCTTATATAGAATCAAAGCTATGTTTTTTCATTTTGTCAAACTCTACAACTTTAAGTGTCTTGCAACATAATTTCTTAAAAAACTCACCCAATTAACCCAAAGTTACAGATATATCTTTCGACAAACACCCATGTATTCCAACAGGAAGTAATCATTGCAGAAGTACATGACAATTATGGCTTTTTAACCCGATACTTTTCCCTCTTTAACATTCATACAACGACCTATATAAGATCCATACCCATTAGAAAACTTGATTGATTTAAAAAATTGACAAAAAGATTGTTTCTTCTTTTTGACATGTTGTAACAAGCAGGGGGAATAATATATAACCAATCATCTATACTTTTCAAATGCAAGTCTTTTCTTATAGGATTAATTATAAAAAAAATCCTAAATTTTCACCAAAATTTTAATTATAACCCAAACTTTAAAAAGTAGCAATAAAATGCTCAAACTTTCATTTTTTTCAATTCTAGCCCAAACTTCAAAAAGTGACAATAAAATGCTCAAAATTTTAATTTTTTTCAATTTGAGTCTGACGTTACCTGTTGTTCTCCCGATGCCCTTAGGCTTTTGTTTTCTATTTGTTCTTTTGATGTCTAAAACTACTTTCACATTACAACATACTGCATCAGTAAACTCTTCATTTTTAGTTCGTTCTCTTGATGCCCTTAGTGTAAGGGCATCGGGGCTGCGTAATCTAATATTAAATGGTCAGGGCGTTGAGAGAATAGACTAAAATGAAGCAAAAAATTGAAATCAAAGCATAAGGTTGTTAGGGCTACATAATCTGTTTTAGGCCATTTTTAAACAATGACGTCATTTTAATTATGTGATTAAATAACGTCGTTTCATTAATGTTCATTTGATGTGTTAATTTTGGCTTATGTGTATTAATAGTTAAGGTTTCTGAAACATATGACAAGTCACATCAACAAACTTAACGGAAACACTAACAACGGGTTAGAATTGAAAAAAAAATTGAAAGTTTAAGCATTTTATTGCTACTTTTTAAAGTTCTGGATAGAATTGAATAAAATTGAAAGTTTGGGCATTTTATTGCTACATTTTAAAGTTAGGGCTATAATTAAAATTTAACGAAAGTTTGGGCTTTTTTTTGGTAATTAACCCTTTCTTATATTCATGTCTTCTAAGTCAAGTATAGCCTTAATTGTCTTTCGATTTCCCATCAATTCCCATCACAGTTCCTAACATATTCTCACAAATATTTTTCTCAATATGGATCACATCAAGATTATACCTCAATAGTAATTCTTTCCAATATGGCAAATTGAAAAATATGCTTTTTTTTATTCCAATTGAGCTCAACAACATTTCTCTTTCGCTTTCTATTACTTGGTTGCTTGCTAGGTGTAATGTTGGAACCTCGTTTCCGGAGCCCAACATCCGGAGTCCTAAACCTTGAGCTTATTACCCTGTAGGGTCATAATCAACATTTTCCAAAGGTGGTGTGACCACATCAATCAAATACTAAAATCTCAACTTGACCTCATCAAAGAAATCGTAGCTCTAAGTCTTTAATTTGCGTCAAAAAAAGAATCACCACAATCGGAGTTTTATATCTCAAGAAATACCTAATGAGCTAAGACGTGATCATACTCCCAGCATGCTCTCCTAACCGACCTCTCACTTATTCTAATGCAACTTTCTCAAAAACACTCCAAAAGACACAATTTTCATGGAGAGACAGTACAAGAAGTTAGGAATCTGTAGCTTCAAGAATCACTTCATTTGGGGGTCGGATGGGGAAGCTATACCTGAAAAAATCGAACATGTTTATACCATCAATCAATTTGTACCTATCTTGGCACAAATGCCATAACTTTTCAAGATCTACAACTTTCATGAAGACCTCAAAGACCAATTCCATCATTTGAAGGGTAGAAAATGAATCAGACGATGTATGACGTCATTATGAGACGATGGTGATGTCATCAGACGATACAAGATTGGGAAAATTTCCATAACTTTTTCTACAGACATCGGATTAAGGTGTTCTTTATATGGTTGAAAAGAGGACTTCAAGATCTACAACTTTTGTGAAGACCTCAAAGACCAATTCCATCGTTTGAAGGGTAGAAAATGGATCAGACGATATATGACATCATTATGAGACGATGGTGACGTCATCAGACGATACAAGATTAGGACAATTTCCATAACTTTCCCTACAGACATGGGATTAAGGTGTTCTTTATATGGTTGGAAAGAGGGCTTAAATATCTACAACATTCATGAAGACCTCAAAGAACAATTCCATCGTTTGAAGGGCAGAAAATGGATCAGACGATGTATGACGTCATTATGAGACGATGGTGACGTCATCAGACGATACAAGATTGGGAAAATTTCAATAACTTTCCCTACAGATATCGGATAAAGGTGTTCTTTATATGGTTAGAAAGAGGACTTCAAGATATACAACTTTCTTGTAGACCTCAAAGACCAATTCCATCGTCTGAAGGGTAGAAAATGGATCAGACGATGTATGACGTCATTATGACAGGATGGTGATGTCATCAGACGATACAAGATTGGGAAAATTTCCATAACTTTCCCTACAGACATCGGATTAAGGTTTTCTTTATATGGTTGGAAAGAGAACTTGAAGATATACAACTTTCATGAAGACCTTAAAGACCAATTTCATCGTTTGAAAGGTAGAAAATGGATCAGACGGTGATGATGAATAGTAACTGAGACGGTCAAACTGAGACGATGCTGATATCATACTAAGACGATGATGACGTCATTTTTGAGACTGAAGCAAAACTGAGACGGAGCAATAAAAGGGGCATAACTTTCAGCTCAGTTGTCCAAAATTTTCATGTTATATACCGTTGGAAAGATAAAAGAAAGATCTACAACTTTCTAGAAGATAATCTTGCCTAAATTAGCCCAGATCAACCCAAAAATTGCCCTGAAGTCAGTACACGAATTTTTCCCCTTATGAAATCTTGTGAATCATGGTAGAAGGCAAAGGTAATGGCAAATAGGGTGGTATAGAAATAGGTGCAGTTCCGGGAATCAAGTCAATTGAAAACTTGATTTTCCTCACCGAAGGCAAACCAAGTAAGTCCTCCGGGAACACATCTGGAAACTCCCTCACAATCTGAAAATCTTCTAACTTCCCTTCCTTCCCATCAGTGTCCACAACATGTGCTAAGAAGGCTTCACACCCCTTTCCCATCATCCTGTTAGCTAACAAAGCAGAAATGATTCTTGGTGCTCTTGTTTTCCTGTCATCTCTGAAAATTACCTTCTCACCGTTGCCCAAGTCAAATTCCACCTCCTTAAGGCTGCAATCTAACTTTGCATGATACTTCTCCATAACATCCATTCCCAGTATGACATCTAACCCCTTTAACTCTAGGGGTAGCAAGTCCACCACCTGTCGAGTACCCTCGAAGAAAAACTCACAATCTTTATACACTTGACTTACAATCATATGCCCTCCTAGAGGAGTGCTAACAATTAAAGGACTTCTCAATGGCATCAAAACAACATCATGTAATGTTATGCTTGCAGAAATGAATGAATGCGTGGAGCCAGAATCAATCAATACATATACAGCAGAACTAAATAATCGATCCATACCCGTGACAACTTCAGGTGCTGCTGCAGCTTCCTCTCTAGTCATAGCAAATACTCTGGCTTGTGCCTGACCCCTTGGCCTCCCTGAAGGAAAAGTCTTCTTTGTAGTTCTAGAACTACCCACCTCATTGAATGGTCTGGTTCCCACGGTTTCTGCTCTCCTTGGGGCTTGCACCTAGAACCCCTCTTGCCTGGTTGCTTAGGGATAGTCTTTGATCAAGTGTTCCTTCTCTCCGCATCGGAAACATGCTCCAATCAACTTAAAGCATTCTCCCTTGTGAAGCTTTTCACAGTGCTCACATTGAGGGTTAGTGTATTTACTCCTCCCTGTCCTTCCAGTGCCTCCTACACTCGAGGCTTACCCCGAGACTGCTCTTGTCTGCTTGTTCTTGATAGGACCACTGCTTCCCACTTCACTCTGAGTATGAAAACTCCTTGTACTCCTCTCATGCCTTGGAGTACTCATCCCCTTTTTAGAAGACTGCTCCTTGTTCTTCCTCTTTCTGCTTACTTCATTTCTGATATTCTCTAGCTTTTCAGCCTGGAGTGCAGCATCTACCAACTGCTGGTAGTCACAGAAATTATGGATCAGGACTTTCTCCTTGATCCGTAAATGCAATCCTCCCTCAAACTTACGACACTTATCCTCCTCACTAGCAACAATATTGGCCGCATACTGGGAAAGCTGGGTGGACTTCAGCTCATACTCACTCACACTCATGTCCCTCTGGGTGAGATTCAAAAACTCCCTGGCTTTCTCTTGAATGTACACCCTGAAGAGATACTTCTTCCTGAAGACTTCCACAAAATCTCTCCATGTCAGCACCGGAGGCATAACTTGACTATGGGGCACTGATTCCCACCAGTGGAGTGCATCCCCCTAAAGCAAGCTAACTGCATAGTCCAGTTTCTCTGCATCATTGCACTTCATCTGAGTTAGGACCCTTTCTGTCCTCTTCAGCCATGCTTCAACCTCTTCAGGATTGGTGGTTCCATTAAAATCCATCGCTCCGTACTTGTGGAGCTTATCATACTGTCCACCTTTATCTACTGGAGTTGGCAATGGAGCTTGTGATCCTTGGCCCAAGGCATAAGTAAAAGCCTGGGCGAAGGCTTGAAAGAACTGCGGTTCCATGGGATTTACTTGAGGTATAGGAGGAGGAGGCGGTGGCATTTCGTGCTGCACACTAGGTACCTCAGAATTAGGAGCAGAATGTGTCCCCGCATCTTGTGGGACATAGGATTCATTTGTGCTCCCTTGGCGAGAGCCAGATTGAGCTAGAGCTCCTCGAGTTCTCCTTCGAGGCGGTATTTTTCACTCCTTCAATAGAAAACCATTGAAAATCTTTAATCTATATAAAACAAATTTTAAAGTATGTAAAAACAGTCCAAATCGTATAAAACCATTTCAAATCATGAGAAACAAATTAAAGCTTTCATGTCTTAAGCTACCCATTTCATACTTAGGATACTCCAAAACCTAGTCCCAAACTTGGACCCAAACCTAGTCGCTCTGATACCATAACATGTTGGACCTCGTTTTCGGAGCCCAACATCCGGAGTCCTAATCCTTGAGCTTATTACCTTGTAGGGTCATAATCAACATTTCCCAAAAGTGGTGTGCCCACATCAATCAAACACTAAAATCTCAACTTGACCTCATCAAAGAAATCGTAGCTCTAAGTCTTTAATTTGTGTCGAAACAAGAATCACCTCAATCGGAGTTTTACACCTCAAGAAATACCTAATGAGCTAAAACGTGATCATACTCCAAGCATGCTCTCCCAACCTACCTCTCACTTATTCTAATGCAACTTTCTCAAAAACACTCCAAAAGACACAATTTTCATAGAGAGGTAGTACAAGAAGTTAGGAATATGTAGCTTCAAGAATCACTTCATTTGCGGGTCGGATGGGGAAGTTATACCTGAAAGAATCGAACATGTTTATACCATCATTGAATTTGTACCTATCTTGGCACAAATGCCATAACTTTTGGTACATATTTTAGATAGACTTCATTTTTAGCTTGATTGAAATAGGACTTCAAGATCTATAACTTTTATGAAGACCTCAAAGACCAATTCCATCGTCTGGAGGTTAGAAGATGGATCAGACAATGCATGACGTCACTATGAGACGATGGTGACGTCATCAGACAATACAAGATTGGGAAATTTTCCATCATTTTCACTACAGACATCGGATTAAGGTGTTCTTTATATGGTTTGAAAGAGGACTTCAAGATCTACAACTTTGATAAAGACCTCAAAGACCAATACCATCATCTGAAGGGTAGAAAATGGATCAGATGATGTATGACGTCATTATGAGACGAAGGTGACGTCATCAAACAATACAAAATTGGGAAAATTTCCATAACTTTCCCTACAGACATTGGATTAAGGTGTTCTTTATATGGTTGGAAAGAAGAATTCAAGATCTATAACTTTCATGAAGACCTTAAAGACCAATTCCATCGTTTGAAGGGTAGAAAATGGAACAGAAGGTGACAATGAATAGTAACTGAGACGGTCAAACTGAGAAGATGCTGACGTCATACTAAGACGATGATGACGTCATTTTTGAGACTGAAGCAAAACTGAGACGGAACAAAACTGAGATAAAGCAATAAAAAAGGCATAATTTACAGCTCAAATGTCCAAAATTTTCATGTTATGTACCGTTGGAAAGATAAAAGAAAGATCTACAACTTTCTAGAAGATAATCTTGCCTAAATTAGCCCAGTTCAACCCAGAAACTGCCTTGAAGTCAGTACACGAATTTTCCCCCTTATGAAACCTTGTGAATCATGGTAGAAAACAAAGATCATATACCAATAGCATCAAAAGATCATAGTTTTTACAAAGCTTTAGTGGGCAT
>JAOTAX010000004.1:10603017-10620253 GCA_025629825.1 Erythroxylum guanchezii | reverse complement strand
CGCAATTAGGAGTCAAAAAGTTCATCAAAAGTTATGAAAATGCAGCCAATTAATAATGAAAACTTGGGCTCAATCAATACCCCTCAAGCATGAGAGGAATGTCAATCATTTCTAAGTGACACTCCCTTCATCTTTTTTTTTATCTTTTTATAATTAAATATAATTAATTAATTACAATAAATTAATTAAAATAATATTAATTAAAATAATATTACAATATAATTAATTAAAATAATATTACAATATCATTATTTAATTAATTACAATATAATTAATTAAAATAATATTACAATATAATTAATTAATTAATTACAATGTAATTAATTAAAATAATATTACAATATAATTAATTAATTTTATATTTCTTTTTTTAACAATTAAATATAACTAATTAAAATATATTAAAATTTGATGTAAAAATGTTTTAACAAACTTTTTTTGCTCAATATTTTTAACAAACCAACTACTATCAATGATAATAGTAATTATTCATTTGTTCTAACCAACCATCATAATTATAATGATTATATTCACTATATTCATTTTCATTCCTATTATCATTTCTTAATTTGAACTAAACGCCCCCTAAATTTGTGAATAGTTGGTAGTTAACTAATAGTCCTCATGGGAGCAACCCATACTCATCCATACTAGCAGCAACTATGTTGTGCGCTTATGGTTACCCACAATCACTTAGCAACCTAATCCCAATCAGGATGATAAGGCTATTTGGTCAAAACATCCTTTTGACAATTTCACCAACAAAACTTGCATGGATTTGTTTAGGCTCCAAGCTGTAAGAATCTATTAGTTCATATTTGTTTGGTGTAAGTATCTCTCACCAAAGATCTCATTTATACTTAATCTAGTAGTAAGGAATAATCTACACATCTTGGACCTATAAATGACTCTCCTTTTCCCCTTACTAATCCCAACTGTAGACTATGCTAGCAGCTCCAAAATTATTAATCACCTCTTCTTTGAATGCTCTTATTCCAATTGCTTATGGAGAGAAATATAGCTCAAATGCAATCACTTTTATCATATAAAAGAATAGAGCAATATAGTTAAATATGTTACTACTCCTCATCTGCTTGGAAGGGATGATTTTAATCTTTTTAAGATTGCTTTTATATGTATAATTTAGATAATTTGGTGGTAAAGGAATTCAAGGATATTTTGGAACCAACAAATGGATATGTAATTAGTTTCTTAGAGAAATCTAAAAATGACCAAGGAATTGAAAGTGTCTTGAGTTAAAGGGCTCTTCTTCTTCTTCTTCTTTCCTCCTTAATAGCAAATACATGAAATAAAGTCTACAACTACTTCTTGTGGCAAAAAGTTTGTTCCTTATCTCATATGCTAATTCTAATTGGTTTAATAATCAACTTATTATATGTTCCTTAAATTTTAAAATAGTTGGCAGTTTAGCCTGTTTATGATGTTTCTTGTGGTCTCATAAATTAGTAGCTTGATCCTGGGCTGCTTGGCTAATTCAAGTGAAAACTCTCATTTGTACTCGTAGCTCTTGCGTTGTTTCATAATATTTTTAATTTAAAACAAAATAACAGTATCGTTTGTATATTTAAGAAAAGGGTTGCGATATGACATTTTTATGTTACTTTCACATGGATCAAGACATTAGATTTTTTAATTGATTCTCATAATACATTACATGGGCTGATATAAGTTGTGGAAAGACCGGTAATTAGACATTGGATATGCAAATGAAACCAATACCGAAAGAACATCAGCAAGAACTGTGTACGGCCAGAGAAGGCCCAGATTTGGAAATAAATAATAAAAATACGAATTTACTAATAAAATTTTTACATTTTAATTTATTTGAGATTTTTTCCCCCAAAATAAAAAAACACTGCAACCACACCACACTCCACGTCCGCACGAGGTGGTCCATTTCCCAAATGTCACTGTTAGACTGAAGAAACATTAAAAAGGCGACATCCACTAGAAACTAACCAATCACAATCTCGCAGAAATCCCACAGTCACAGATGCTCCTCTGTCCTCTCACCACACGCGATCCTTTCCCACTCACCTCTCTCTCTCTCCCTCTCTCTCCCTCTCCCCACCTCACTTCTCTTCCCACTCTCTGATTATGGATTAGACTTTTGACCTTAAAATCCTCGAAACTCTCCCGATGCTCTTTCCTCTCTCCAACCCAAAACAACTTCTAGAGAAACTTCCTCCTGCCGCTCGGTGATTGCGAGACGGGTGTGATCTGCCTCTTTCATGCTTGTTCGCACTTCGGCCGCTACAGTACACGTCACCAATTCATGTAATCCGAGTTAAGTAGTGACAGTTTCGTTCGAAATTTGGTGTTAATTATTTGATTTTGAAGAGTAGCGTTTTGATTATGTGTTCCGTACCATTGCTCATTGTTAATGTGACTTTTTTTTTTCTTCATTGTCTTTATTTCGTTTTCTTTTGGGGGTAAATTCGAGCTCTAAGTTATTTTTCCAAAAAAAAAATGGAGCTCTAAGTTGACGTATAGTGGCTGGTTGCTGGGAAATTTTGTATCGAGCAAGAAAAAGTTAATTACTTACCAAAAACACAACAACGTTAGGGGAGTTGAATTATCTCCCTATCACTGTAAGTGGAAGGAAGAATGAACTGATTTTCTTTTATTGTTGCTTATTTAGTATAGCTTGTAGAATATATCTCTATAAGGTTCTCTTGATTCTTGATTTTGTCTGAACTTTGCATTAGATGCCAAGGGTTTGTGTTAGATGGAATTGCTCCACTCCAACTTTATATACATTCTTTAGTTGACCAAGAGAAAGGAAACTGAAGAGTGATAGTTTGCTTGGTTTAACATAAGTGAAGCCGAGTGCTAGACCTTAGTTCTGCTTCCTTGTCCATCTAATTCATTGGAATTCCATGATAAGAAGATGATAATTATATATGTTTTAACAATTCCTTCTAGTCGTTTATCTTGGGCAAGATGGTTCTAGTTAGGATTTTAAAATACTATTCATCCGTTCACACATGAATGGTTATAAACTTTCAAAAGGGTTAAGTAATCAAGTAAGTTTCAAGGGTTCTATTGTCATCGTGTTAGGATCTTCAGGAGAGAGAGAGAGATTTATTCCAAAGGAAGAACAGTGGGCCAAGGAGGGAGTTAGTTATCAACTGATGTGGCAAATAAGTTAGGCATAACAGAATGTACCTAAAGAGGGGAGGGATTTATGTAAGGGGGAGAGGGAAGAGAGACGGTAGGCTGAAAATTGAGGGAAGATAGTGACAAAAGGATTCATACCTTCTGAGGAGCAAATCTGCTCTGGTTAGGGAGAAATATAGTTACATTGCAATAATATAGTAAAACTCTATTATTCTAAGGTTAGAGCTCTAACAGTGGTCCGACCTGCCGGATACTACGAGAGGGGAGGATCAGCTTTCGGAGGACTTTCACAAACACAACAAAAATTCTAAGTAACATACCTTGATGCCACCTAAGATGTCCGATAGAGTAGAAGTGCTGGAATCCCGCATGGCAAACTTGGAGGCTGGAGTGGAGGAAATTCAATCGTCCATGCGAATGGCTATGGGGGAAATGCAGCGGGCTTTGTTGATGGAAATGAACAAAATGATGGGAAAACGACCAGAGGAAGGACAGGGGAGTGGTGAGGCCTCTGGGAGGGGGCAGGCGATGGCTGGTGAAAGGTGACAACCAACTCTGATGGAGCATTCCTTTTACACTATGGAGGAGTATCGGATGCCGGTCTGCAAGGTGGAATTGCCCATGTTCTATGGGTCAGATCCTGTAGGGTGGATCACTAGGGCGCAGGTTTATTTCGAGGTTCATGGCACTTCGCAAGAGGTGAAGATCAAACTGGCTTTATTAAGCATGGAAGAATCGACCATTCACTGGTTCAATCTCCTCCGAGAGACTGAAGTGGAGCTAACAGGGGGAAAGTTGAAACAGGCCTTAATCGACAGATATGGAGGAAGGAGGTTTGAGAACCCATTTGAAGAGCTCTGGGATTTACAACAAACAGATTCGGTGGAGGAGTACATAGAAGCCTTTGAATTCATTTCATTGCAGGTGGGTCGATTACCGGAGCAATATATGGGGTATTTCATGAGTGGGTTGAGGCCAGATATACGTCGACGGGTACGGACGTTTGGGCCAGTGAATCGATACCAGTTGATGAAAATTGCTAGGGCAGTGGAGGAAGAGTTTAACGGCGACGGTGGAGGGACCGAGCACTTCAGCTCTTGATCGCGCGTTTGGACGCCACATTGAGGGAGTCCTTTTAGGGATAGCTTGCGGGTCAGCCCGAACCACAGGGAAATGGAGCACCCACACCCGATGGGTCGAGGGAAGGCGGCGAACGGGTCTGGATCTAGGAGAACCCGGGAGACAAACGGGTCTCAACCCGATTCCCATGCGCAGACCCGAGGAGGAGTTTCCAACCTCACGACCCAAACCAGACGGCCGGACAGTGACAGAAGGGTTTCGACTGAGAAAAATAAGGGGCTGTGACATCTCTCCTATCACAAGTTGATGGACAAAAAAACCAAGGGCATTTGCTTCAGATGCAGGGAGAGATTTCACCCTCTTCACCAATGCGCGGAAAAACAATTGAGGCTCTTGATTTTGGATGACAACGAAACCTTGAATGAGAATGGAGAAATTATCGCATTGGAAGCAGAAAACGAGGAGGAGGGTGATATAGCGTTGGAATGCCGAACCATAGAAGTAATTGGAGTAGATGGGGCACTAACACCTGAGACAAAAACCATGCAGATGACAACGAAATTACAAGGAGTTTCAATTGCGATTCAAGTGGATAGCGGGGCCAGCCATAACTTCATTTCTTCTAAGCTGGTCAGTGGTTTGGGGTTGACAATAGGGTCAAGCAAGGCATCAGGAATCAGATTGGGAGATGGCCATAGGGTGACTACTCGAGGAAAGTGTGTGGACATCCCTATTCGGGTGGGTAAAAGGGATTGGACTATTGATGCTTATGTCCTAGATTGAGAAGGAATGGATATGGTCTTAGGGGTTGCTTGGTTACAAACATTAGGAAAGGTCATGGTGGATTGGAAGGAGATGTCCATGCAATTCCAACATGAGGGACAAAAGGTCCAACTTTGTGGCAATGCAGGATTTCAAATTACACCGAGGAGAGGCAATGGGAACTACGAAGATGGAGACTCAACACAACAATGGTTGGTCAAAGGGCACGGCCAAACAGTGGCACAAGCTACAGGAGAGGATGAATATATGAACTGGAATCATTTTCCTCCCTTCAGCCTTTGAGGACAAGGCTGCTCTTCTAGGAGGGGGCAATGTTAAGATCTTCGAGAGAGAGAGAGAGATTTATTCCAGAGGAAGAACAGTGGGCCAAGGAGGGAGTTAGTTATCAGCTGATGTGGCAAATTAGTTAGGCATAACAGAATGTACCTAGAGAGGCGAGGGGTTTATGTAAGGGGGAGAGGGAAGAGAGAAGGTAGGCTGAAAATTGAGGGAAGATGGTGACAGAAGGATTCATACCTTCTGAGGAGCAAATCTGCTCTAGTTAGGGAGCAATATAGTTATATTGCAATAATATAGTGAAACTCTATTATTCTAAGGTTAGAGCTCAACCACATTGTTAGTGGTTTAGTTTGAAACAAATTCAAGTAGAAAGATGACAAGACAAACAATGGTCAGTGAGAGCTCAATGTTGGTTTTTTTTTTTTTTTTGTGTGTTTATTAAAAGTAGCCATATCAAAATCTGAAGTTGTAAATGATTTCAACAGGAAAAATCCAGCACTAAATTGCTTACAATATATAGATTTTCCAGATTACATTGTAATGATGATCTAGGTCCAGAGCAGACTGTTCCTCTTTACTGCCCCATGTCTGAATGTGCCACGTTAATCTCCTTTTGTCCTTTAGTTTCAATTTTGAATAATTTGTTGAGAGGAAACATTAAAGCTAACTTATTTGGATTAATTGAAAAAATGAGGATGCTTAACTTACTTATTGGGTTCTTTCTCAGGTATCATCTCCATGCACGATTAGAGATTTCATATTGATGGTCCATTAGCATTTAGTTCTCTTAATTATTTCTACTGCAGCATCCTTTTTTCCGATGGTTTCTCCAGAGGAAGGCACAGATGAAGTTGCTTCTGGGGAGTTGCAGCAAAGACCAAGCCCAGATAGAAAATTTCACACAACACAGAATTTACATGATGATGGAGTACATGCTTCAGAAAAGCGAGGAATCACTCCTTTTATAAACTCCAAACAATGTTTAGAGGATACCGATGGTGTTCATATCTCAGAGTTAGATAAAGAAGGCAGTATTGCTTCTACAATCCCTGGTGAAATTTCTCAGGCCCCTAGCACTGGTTCCCAAGCCGTGCAATCTCAGGAAGGAAAGCCTAGTTCAAATATACGAGAAAAGGTCTCAGAAGATGGATATCACTGGAGAAAGTATGGACAGAAACTAGTCAAAGGAAATGAATTTATACGGAGCTATTACAAATGTACA
Organism: Erythroxylum guanchezii; assembly: GCA_025629825.1. Taxonomy (NCBI): domain Eukaryota; kingdom Viridiplantae; phylum Streptophyta; class Magnoliopsida; order Malpighiales; family Erythroxylaceae; genus Erythroxylum; species Erythroxylum guanchezii. The sequence continues at coordinate 10,613,748 of JAOTAX010000004.1, read as the reverse complement.
CATCCAAGCTGCCAAGTGAAGAAGCAATTGGAGTGCTCACATATTGGGCAGATTGCAAATATTGTCTACTTTGGTGAGCATGATCATCCAAAACCTCAATCTAGCCTCCCTTTAGCTGTTGGATTTGTCTTTTCTGTTGTTGAAGAAAGAGTTGAAGATACCCCATTAGCTGGCAGAGAAGGTAAGAGAGATGATTCAAATAATTGGTCCCTAGTTTAGATAAGTGATTTACTGCACAAATTATTCAATGCAGAAGTTCACGCCCCTCATTTGGTGAATTCGACAAGCAATTCTCAGATTTCAACTGTTACATCCACTGGGGAAGTGAAAGGTGTGCCATCAGAATCAAACAGGATGAGAGATGAAATGGATAATGATGAAGATCATCATTCAAAACGACAGTATGTTAATGGAGCTGCAAAGTTAGTTTTTTCTTTGTTATTTATTAGCTACCTAAGTCTTATTTATGATTTACCAAACAATTGCGCAGGAAGAAGAGCAACCGCATCATTGGTCCTATTCCTGCAGATAAATCAACTGGTGAACCACGTCTTGTTGTTCAAACTTTAAGTGACGTTGATATTGTTAATGATGGGTATCGCTGGCGAAAATATGGGCAAAAATTGGTTAAAGGCAATCCAAACCCAAGGTATATGATCATACGGGTACATTTTACTTAGCTTTTTTTGCTACACATCTAACATATTCAAGAAATTTTGTTCTCAATATCATAAATATATATAAGCTAGTTTGGAGAACTTCCTTTGACAGAACATCAGTTACACTACTGATTGAATAACCATATAAAAGATATTGCAAAGCATGTCGGTGAGCTATAGGTTACAAGAATTATTATGATATCAATAACTTCAATAAATTTCCTGTGGCTTCCATTTACCACTTAGTCGTGAAGCATGTGCTGTTTTTGTATTGTAGCTTGCCAATAGTCTGGAATTTACATATGCTAATTCATTGTCTTGAGTGCATTTATGCTTATGTAATATCAGCTTTAAGTGGTTATATCTGTATTAAATATTCTTTCTGTATGTTAGGTGAAATATAGATACTAAACAAAAAAAATGTCTCGCAAATAGAAAGATCACCTATTGTCTAGCAAATAGAAAGATCACCTATCCCTGCGTCCCTTGATTCTTGAGCCACTATGTTGTGGTCTTCAATAATTTTTCTAAAATGAAGCACATTCAAAAGGATGTCGAATGTCTTTGTTTTCTAAATGCTCCAGCATGCACATTACAGGGGCTTCATTGTCATGATTCTAAATTGACTATAGTTCTACCCCTGCATCATGTTAGGAGCTATTACAGATGCTCAAGTCTTGGATGCCCTGTCAAGAAACATGTAGAGCGGGCATCTCATGACTCAAAGGTGGTTATCACCAGTTATGAAGGACAACATGATCATGATCTGCCTCCATCAAGGACTGTCACTCACAATGGATCTGGTCAAATCAATGATATGAATCCCTTACAGAATGCCGAGTCAAGTGGTAAATCAGGCGAACTACTCAATGTGGCTGTTGATAACAGTTCCAGTACCGGTGTAAAATTAAAGAAGCAATTAAATTGCAAGTCGAGAAACAAGTCAAAAGAAAATGTTGTTCCTAAATCTGATACAATCAAGGAGGAGCAGAATGGCAGGTCAAGTTTGGAAAGAGAAACTGATTCTAGTGGGCTACATACTGTTGTCAATGCCAACAGAATTTCTGATGGTACATCAAATGAGCTACATAATGGCAAGTCAAGACCTGAGTCACCAGAAAGTAGTCCTCCCATTGATGTTCATAATATAACTCCGGATCAGGAAAGTCATCCCTTTGCTACGAATACCTGATTCAGAGCATGTCCGATGTTAATGGAATCGGTTAGATTTTTAGAGGGAAGGCGAATTACCTATCTCCATCTGTATAAATTATTCCCATAGGTAATAATCATATTAAAGAGGCAGTTGTCTTGACAAGTATTTGATAATTTACTGCTTTCTTGTTTACAGCATCTGTGGTTGCAAAATTTTCTGATCTCGTTATTTATTATCTCGTGAATCATTGGATAAGGATAGGAAAATTGGAACAAGATTTTTTGTCCAGTTTTTATAGTGTCTTATTGTGTCCAGTAAATTTCAGTCATTCATTGATGTGGGTCTTGTATAGGTTCCATAAGTGTGGGAGTCGTATAAATGAATAGCTGAGATTTACTGGACACAATAAGACATAAAACTGAACAGAGGATCTAGACTCAGAAAAATATGATCGGGAGGATGTTTTAAATAAGCATTAGCGTGAAATCCGACACTTGCGTAAAATTTTTGTCACGCTGGCATACTAAAGGTCAACTTTTGGGAATCATCAATGAGAATGGTCACGAGTCATGAGTCATGACTGAAATTTGGAACTGCGTCCTTACTTAAGGAAGCAGATCCGGTTATACGAAACACAAGCAATCACTTCGCCTAATGAAATTGCAATGGTGGCATTGTATCCTTGTATAAATTCCAAAGGCATTAAGGCCTGGGGGTGGATGACCAATCAATAACAGGCATTCCTTAGTTTCTTGTATACCTGGATATGATTAGAGCTAGATGAGTAAATTATTAAAATTAAATTTTATAAAAGAATAATCAATGTGCTTAATCTTTAAAATTTGTGTCCAAATTTTTAAATTGAATTGAATTTTTACGGTTTTAAAACTTTGCTCACTCAATTAAAAATTGAAAAGTTTAAACACTAAATTGAACAAAATCTTTAAAAATATAGGTACTTTTTAATATATGTTATTCTTTTAAAAATAAAAATAAAGTTTTAATTTTTAATTTTTAATTTATTAAAAAATAAAATTTCTTAATCTTATAATAAAAGATATTAAAATGTCAAATCACACGAATGAAGCACGATATAATAAGCATTTTCTAATACCTTTTTGCTTTTTAACTTTCTTGTTGGAAGCTGAAGGCAAGCTAAAGACTTTATGAACTAAACGATGAGAAGCAAAATATGCTTTGTTCTGGTCAGAATCGTTCAAAATAAAACTAAAACATTATGAAATAATAATAGATTTATGAACTACAGGAGAAGAAGCATTTGGAATGAAGTATAAACTATTAAAGTTTATGAACTAAACGATGAGAAGTATTTGGAATGAAGTACAAAATATTAATCTTTACTCCTTGGAATTCTAAATCTATTATTGTTTCATATCAGTGACGAGGCCAGAAATTTAAGATAAGGGGTTCAAATAAAATATAAATTTCATAAAAATTTTCATATCAAAACTAAATAAAAAAAACAAAGTTTTATTAAGAATATAAAATAGCTAAAATTACAATGATTCTCGCCTACTTTTCATAGATTGAAATCTTTTCATAACAAGATCATTATCAATATTTGCAAATACATCACTTTCAATATAACACACTAAACAATCATTCAATAGATCATCTTCCATTTTATTACGAAGTGAACTCTTAATAATTTTCATTGCGGAGAAAGCTCTTTCCACCGTGACTGTAGCAACTGGTAAAAGTAATGACAATTTGACTAATAAATAAATCAAAGGGAATACATAATGCTTTCTTGTACCTACCATTCTCTTAGCAAGGTCTCCAATTCCACTTAATTCAGAGAAATTCTTATCCATACATACATCAATGATAAAATTCCCAAGTTGATATTCAAGTTCAATTAAAGCAATAGGAGGAAACTCTGATAGATAGAATTTTACAAGTTCAATCAATTTGTCTATGTTAAATGCGGAAAAGGAGTCTTTAAAATAAGACATGCCATACATAAAAGCAAACTTATATTGACATCATCAAATCGATTATTAAGCTCTTGATTTCGAGGAAAGTTATGATTTCGAGGTTGACAAAGATCTTTTAATAAATAAGCTCTACGTACCTGATCTCGTTTTTCAAGAGAATACGCCATTATATTAGGCAAGGACGTAGACACGTGGGGCCCAGTGGTGCATTGGGCCCCCCAAGATTTTTAAAACTTGAATAATTTTTTTTATTTTCGATATATATATTAATCATAAGAAAACGATAGATAGAAGAAGTGGAACGTGAAAGCCAAATTGGACTTCCAAGAGATTACTTCTTAAATAATTTTTTTTTATTTTAATATATATATATACTTCTTAAATAAATTTTTTTTATTTTTAATATATATATCAAAACCCTATCAAAAAGCCCTATCTTTGATAGGGTTGCTCTTCTAGAAGATCTTAATGGAAGTGGTTGTCGTCAGTTCCCATCTGCTCTTCGGTGGATTATAGACAATCAGCTCTTGGACGGTTCATGAGGTGACGATTGAAAAAGGTAAGACAAATACAAAAGTGATAATGCGGACAACGGATTGATTAGTTTTTAATGGAAAAAAATGCATTTTGTTGTTAAATAGAAAAGTGATTATGCGAAAATATCGTCTATTAGGACTGGCATTTTTTAATAATAACTTACACAAGCTTAAGGATGAAGATCCTGCACACATGCCAATCGGCTTTGACGTTGCTTTTCCTTCAGTTCTAACTAATTTTTTTATTTTGCAGTTATAGAAAAATACTTTAAAAAATTAAGATCGATTCTTCAGTCATTATCGTATGATTTAAATCAGAATGTTAATAAAGCACCTCTAGTATCGAAGGAGGTTATTATTGAAGAACTTGGGATTGACTTGGAAAATCTTCCTTCCGATCTAGGATTGAGACCTAATATCAGTAACGGAGCCAAGAATTTAAGATAGGAGAGCTCAAATATTTAAGATTTTAAATCTTGGAAGGCCCAATGTATCACTAAACTTCAAATAACCCTATCCTTGTATATATATATATTAATTAATTAAAAATTAAAATATTTAATTTTTATAAATTTTGAGGGGCCAGTGCACCATTAGGACCTAGCTAGCTTCGTCTCTGTGTACAGCCCAGTCCAAGGCTCGCTGCAACTCGGCATCTGGAGTTCGCTCATCTGCGATGCACCATTGCTCCAATTCCCCGTCTGATAAACATGGTTTTGTGGATTGGCAAAAGGGCAATGGAATTGGAAATTAGACCATATTGAAGATAAAACAGGAAAAATGTCTGGAAGTGAACCAATAGGTATAAACATTCTCAAAGAGATCAGAAGATCTATATATCCTACTTAATTGTTCTTGAGTTATTTCCATGAGAAGCACGGCAAGCATTAGCCATAGGCTAGTTATTGACATATTTCTGACTCCTAGAGAGAGAGAGAGAGAGAGCTGGAATAGCAAATGCAATATGGTTAATAACAATTAATTGAAAAGACTCACAATAATATGAGAAGGTTCAATAATATGTAACTTTATCCCCCATTGATATTAAGACAATATACATATAAATGAACATGTGAAGATCGAAAGAAAGAAAGGCTGTAAAGAGAGTGAGCTTGCTGCTTTTGATATAAAGTGAGAATAGGCTCAACGTTGAGTAAGGTTAAGAAGGATACCTACTTTAAGGATCACTCCCGTAAAGAATAAAATAAGGTTCACTCTTAATTTTCGTAAAGAATAAAATGAGACAAAATAAGATTCAGTCTAAACCTTTATAAAGAATAAAATGAGACAAAATAAGACTCAATTTGTTCTTGATACTCGTAAAGAGAAAAGGAGACAAATCCTCATAGTTCTTTTTTTTTTTCCTTACATATTTTTTCATTTGATTTTTTTAAATTATTCTCTTAATCTTAACGTTCAGAACTAATTCAACTGACTATATTCTTCAACTCTGTTATAATAAGGGGCTTAAAATAACTTCTTTAATAATAAAAATATGCTTTAAAATAATTGGACAACTTTTTTTTTTTTTTTTACTTTATCCATAACCTATAAACGTTAGTTAGAGTGAAACCACGTAAACAGTAGCACACGTAAGATCGCACTCCAGATAAGAACTTTTTATCCCCAAGAAGTAGCTCTTTGGACTTCACGAAGCATCAAGAGGGATTCGATTAACTCAGTGCTGTAAAGAGAGCAAGCTTGCTTTTTTTACAGTAAAGTGGGAACCACGTGAACAACACATGTAGAATTGGACTCCGGATGAGGACTTTTTATCTCCTAACAAGTAGCGCTTTGGAACCCTAAAGACTAAAAATGTGACCACTTGATAGTAAGAGTGGCTAATACATTCTGCACATTAGTGACATTTCAATCACACTTTTCTTCTTCCTTATGTTGAAGGCTACAAAAGCAATTATCTACGGATCAGTCCAAAACTAGTCATAGTTTTATACAAAGGAGACCAACCACTCTTGACGAGCCGGATACGTTAAATAGAAAAAGGGTCCTCCGATGAACACCCCCAAAGAGAATTACCAAATCAATTATTTGTGATTCCCAATTAGCAATTTAACCCGGAACCATACAAGGTTGAAATGTATTTCTTTAATCATATAACATAGACTAGTATACAGAACCTCAACAATATGTTAAATAGTATACAATTGTTATTCGTTACAAAGTGGATCCATATGATTTAACGAATAGATATTCGCATCATAAACTCTGGGGAAAATAGGGGCACAGCGAAGTCAAGCTACTTACAACCTAGAAAAGCATACAGGGGCAGGGTGGATACAACATTTTACCGTCTGCAATACTAGCTTTTTCCTAATTGAATATATTTACATGAATGGAACATTTAGGAAGTCAAAGTCACAGTTCTTAATCCCTGTTTTTATTAACTCTGATCGTAAGATGACTTCCAACTTCCCATCTTCATTATTTGCATGCAAAATTTCATAAACGAAATGATTGGGGAATCAAAAACGCCATGGTTCATCAGCAGAAAAGCCAAACTTACCATCCTGAAATCACCATACAGCATAAATGTCCACGAGTCATCCATGCTCTCAGGTCCCAGAACATCAGGAGCTCAGGCACCTGAAAAGAGTGAGTAATCCTAACACATCAAAATCCACCTGAGCATTTTGTCAAAGAATGTAATATTAAGATTTCCCATCTCACTTGGAAATTCTCTATCAAGGATATATTAATCTCTTGAACGTAAAAGAAAAGGGACTATTAAGTAGTTTCATGTAAGAAAAAATTAAACTAGATGAATTATAACCCATATGAAAATGTATCTTTCCCAAAAGTATGTGTTGACTCAATGAGAATGGTAAAGAAACAATAGAGAAATTGAGAAGGATTCTATGCAATGCAAATTCGATGCCCATGATTTAGAAACACTTGGTGCTACATGGTCAACCATTTGAAAGCAGTATTTCGGATTATTTGAGAGTAATGCTTATATTTACCAGAGTTGAAGGCAGGATAAGAACGTGACAGATTTCACTCTGTAAGCGACCTCACTATCAAGCAATCATGTGTTAGCAAGCTGAATGCTTTACAATCAATTCAAACCACGTCAATGAGAACCCGCTGACATCTTAATCCATTCTCTCATCCAGACTTGAAAAAAGGTGCCACTGCATCATAAAGCTGATCCTCATCTATCGGCTTTGACACACAACCATCGATCCCACACTTCATGCATTCTTCATTCGTTGCTTGAATCACATCAGCTGTCATGGCCAATATTGGTGTATGCCAAAATGCCTCATTACCAAATGCTTTGGTAGATGTTTCCTTATATGCAATTTGTTCATTGAACTGAATTTCCAGATTCCGAATTTGACGGGTAGCTTCAAAGCTGCACGAGACATAATATAATCATATTTTAGGAAAGGGTTAAATTGACTAAATAATTTGGTCTTAATGGCCGATGGAATAGAAGGCCATCTAGGCAAAAGAATTTATCATCCATTGTTATGCTTTTGTAGCAATTTTCCTAAAAACCAATTAAAAAAAGAAAGTTTTAATCATGCTAAACATATATAAAAAAAGATATAACTAGTCAAAGTAATTTACTTCATCTGAAAAGACAAATTATTTACCCATCCATTTCTGGCATTTGGCGATCCATAAAGCAAGCATCAAAGCTGTGAGGTGGTTTAAGCATCTCTATAGCAGCCTTGCCACTCTCCACACAGGTAACAATGGCTCCATATATTTTTAGGGAACCTTCTGCTACTCTACGATTCACCAAGTTGTCATCCACCACCAAAATTTGTTTTCCATTGAGGAGTTTTCGTAGAGTTGATAGTTTCTCAGAAGATTCTTTACCACTACACACTTGGTTGCTGTTACCACTACCAAAGGCTTCTTGGAAACAAGCAATTAAAACACTTAAACAAAGAGGCTTTATCAGTACATCATCTACTAAGCCAGCTGAAATCACTTCAATGCGTTCGCCAGGGGTGATAGTGGTAGCTAAGAGAAAAATTTTGCATGGAGCAGTTGGAAGTTCTGATCCGCCATTTTGTGCAAGACCATTTAGAAAATGTCGGAAAGTAATACCATTTTCCTTATCCCAATCATCTTTGTCAATAAGAACCATACTTAATGCTGGAAGGCTGTTAAAATGGACAGAATCACATTAAACTTTATTTACATAGAATTTACAACAAAACCGTAGAGCACAGCTATGTCATCTTAGAAAACTTGCTCTTCACTGTACATCCATTTATGTTTCAGATTCCAACATGTATTTTTTATTTTGATCATCCAATTAATCCAATAAAGCTGCAACTCATACTATGGACAAAAATGAGCATAAAGGAGTTCTCCACATCTTAATGTTACCCAGGCATACATAATCTGAATTTTCTGTACGTTCCTAAATTAAAGTGAATTCTCCCTTACAACTAACAGAAGAAGGGTTTGACATACCTTACACAGGCATCTGGTAAACAAGAGCAAGCCAATTTCATACTGGAAGCTATATCCACATGTATCCCTAACCTTCTAAGATGATACCTTGTGACCTCAGCTCGAATGCCCCGTTCATCAATTACCAATGCCCTCCATCCTTGATATTCCGAAACAGGTGGACCATAAAGTGTCAACTTAGTGTCCAAGGAACATGGTTCTCCTTTGGAAAGGGTAACAGTGAATGAAAATGTACTACCAGTACCAGGTTCACTAACAAATCCAATCTCTCCACCCATGAGATCCACCAGACGTTTGCTTATGCTCAATCCAATCCCAGTCCCACCATAATTTCGAGAAGTGGAACTATCAGCCTGCATAAAAGGTGTGAAAACGCGGCTTTGTGCATCTGGCTTTATGCCCATTCCTGTATCTTCAATTGTAACAAGTAACCTGATCATTTCTGGCTCTTCCATATCTAACTTTGAAAAGTTCTCCCAACTTTTCCATCTGTTGACCACTGGAAACCCACTCAATGTGTTATAAATAGTGCATGGTATATCTTGATCCACATTTGGGCCTTGTTTCGGCACCGAATCTCTCACACCTACTTCGTCGAACAGATGTACAGAGACAAGTATATGACCATTGGCGTCTGTGAACTGAAAGTAAGGACAAATGTAGGCATATTAGTGACCTAAATTGTAGTGAAAGTTTAAACTTTATACAGATAAGTTCCAAATTTATCTAGCAGGCCTACTTTCCGGTGAAATTCAATTAAAATAACTAGAATTGCCATGTTTGTTCTAAAATTAGTGCATTTTTCCTCAAGTACTTTGAATATCAAAATGATATAAACTAGATCAGCCAAACCAACCTTTATTGAATTCCCAACAAGATTTGCAATTATCTGCTTAAAGCGCCCGGGATCACCAACAACAACTTCAGGGACTTGATCGGCGACATAAACAGCCAACTTCACCCATCCAAAAGGCCGTCAACAACAATGTTCCAAGTAGGAAGTTGAAGTGATATCAGTAATCAAAAATAGAAAATGAAGCAAGCAACAAATATGCTGTGTCATTCCTACCTCAATCTGCTTATCATATGATTTGCTAGAAAAACTAGATATAACACTGTCAAGAAGTGAATACAGATGGAAAGGAACAGCTTCCAGCTCTAGTCTGCCTGATTCTATCTTAGCCTGATCAAGAACCCCATCTATCAACGAGATTAGATCTTTCCCACTATCGTGAGCAATCTTGGTATAGTCCTTTTGGTTGGCATCAAGATTTGTATTCATCAACATATGCAGCATTCCTAGAAAAATAATTGGAAATTATTATATAAAGTTAGGCTGACAGAATATATATATTTTATAATTGAAAGATATCAATCACCTAAAACACCATTCATAGGGTTTCTGATTTCGTGAGAAACTGTTGCAAGAAACTGCAATTAAAAAAAAATAATCAGCAAGAAGAACATGACATGACTTGTTCGATGAACATTAAATTAAATTGACATATGCATAAATTAGAAACTAGCTTCTAAATCCATCACTATGGAGAACCTGAGATTTTGCCACATCAGCAGCCTCTGCACGAACTTTCAGTTCCATCATCTGACGATAGTCCTCCTCAACTTTATTGATCTTAATTATAGCAGCATTAAAGATATGACCAACAAGAAGAACAATAGCTATGACTCCTAATGCTGAATTTATTGCCGTCCAAGGTAAAGGAGGCTTGTGCTTGAACCTGCATGCAATGGAAAAGAGGTTGAATCTGGATAACTAATCACTAAACAGCATCAATGTTAGGATCTTAGGGGAAGAGAGAGAGCTTTATTCTAGAAGAAACAACAGAGGCAGGAGGGCAGGTAGTTATGCTGAGGTGGCAAGGTAGTTAAGGAACCGAATGTACCTGGGGAGGGGAATATTATGTACCGGGGTGAGAGAAGAGAGAGCAGGCAGAAGAATTGAGTGA
>JAOTAX010000004.1:10542969-10569495 GCA_025629825.1 Erythroxylum guanchezii | reverse complement strand
ATTTGGTACAAAATTCTCATCATTGAGAGGAGCTTCATCATCATTATCATTCAAATTTAATGCACCAAATGACATGTTAATGCTTTCCCATCTAAGATTATCTTCCAAATTCAAATCATTCACATCAACCAAATTGGGTTCTTCAGAAACCCAATCTGTCAAAACGTAAATATTATCAATGGCAATTGGATCATTTGAACTACTTATGCTATTAAGACTCTTAGTAAACAATTAAATTTAATTATTAGAAAATTATAAGAAATTATATCAAAATTAATAATGATAGTAATGAAAATAACATACTTTTCACAGAGCTTTAAATTGTAACGAACATAAACCAAGTCATTAAATCTCTTATGCTTTAATCTATTCCTTTGCTTTGAGTGGATAAATTCAAATGTACTCCAGTTTCGTTCACACCCAGTTGCTCTTACACATTGGCTTAAAATCTGAATCGCAAACCTTCTCAATTCTGGAACACTATTCTCGAATTGATCTCACCAAGAAACTGCAAGTTATAAGATAACAAAAGTAATGTTATAAATAAAATAAAGTGATAATTAATTTTCAACAAATACGAAATAGGAAATAAGTAATACCTGGAGAAAGTTTTCCTCTTTGTCGAATAGCAATCGGCATTCCAAAATCCCTATAAGACAACTTATAAAGCTCCATTTGTTCGCTTAAAAGATCTTGCATTGCGTCATGAGGAACAAGTGTTGTAATTGTAAAAAACATTCCTCTACTAACTGCAGCTTGCTTTGCAAGATCCAGTCTAAAATATACACTAGGATTCAAAAATGCCCCAGCTGCAAATAATGGAGAAGAAAGTTGTTTTTCCCTTCTCTCATTAATGATTGAGAGATATGGTATGTATAAAGAAGGCCTATTTTTCATATTGGCCTTAATTGCTTCTATCGCTCTCCCAATAGTATAAAAAATATAACCCGTTGTTGGCTTTTCTTCACTATCAGCCAACCGAAGCACCCTCATCAAAGACTCACAAACTCGGATAACGAATTGACATTGGGACTAAAATTCTCTATCTTCCAGTATAATACTACAAGCCTCCATTTCAACATTAGACCTAGCATGTTGAGATGCAACCCACTTATCACTTGTAAACATTTGCCTTAACTCTGTCTTTATCGAAACAAAAGACTAAAGTGATAAGAAATTTATTGCAAATCTTGTCACAACAGGGCGACACAAATTCCTACCATTGGTAAGTTCCTTTCTGATTAAATTTAAAACCCATGCACGATTATAAATAAATTTTGTCACCTTTTTAGCCTTCTGCATAGTCTCATCAATAACAGGAAAATACCTAGGATCTCTTATATTCTCCAGCATTAAGTCAATGCAATGTGCAACACAAGGAGTCCAAAAAATGAATTATAGGTATTCTGCAACCTTTTCCTTGTCGCTTTATAAATGGAATCATTGTCAGTAATAAACTGAACAATGTTTTCCACCCCTACTTCATTCAGAACTTCATCAAATATCTCAAACAAAGTCTCAGCATTTCTAATAAGGTCAGATGCATCAATAGATTTTAAAAACATAGAGCCATTTGAAGAATAATCCAAAAAATTTATAATAGGCTCTTGTCTCCTATTTTTCTAACCATCACACATAATTGAACATCCATAAAGTACCCCAACTCACTCTTCTTTCAACCAAATAAGTTCTAATTTCAAAAACAACCAACTCAAAAGTTTATCTCTTAAGTCATCAATCGATGACCCTTTGTATTCTAGACCATAAGAGGCTATTGCATCTATCATAGGTTGATAATAATAAGACTAAGAAGCATTGAATGACGAATCTGTATCATACCACCATCTAGCTACTGCCATATTGACATTGTGAGTCGTATCTCTTGATTGCATTGCGCTACGAATTGGAGGTTGGGCTCTAGGAGTTGTTCGTGGTGCAAAGAAACTAGACACTTGCCTTCTTCTCTTTCTCACATCACATTCTTCATGATCTTGAGACTGAGATGGAATACTACCAATACCAGTACCAGTACCAGTACCACTTCCACTTTCAACATTTCCATAATCACTACGGAAACCAGAAAACAAACTTCCACTACCAATTTCAAAATTCAATCTTTCCCTTCCATCTTTCTCAAATTGATGTTCATTAAGCAATGTTTTCATCTGCCACTTCATATCATGACTTACTTTTTTACATGCTTCCACATGTCCTTTAACCCCAGCTAAATGCCTTTTCAATCGAGTAATTCCTCTACCTTTCAAATGCTTATTACAAAACAAGCAAATGGTATGATTCTTTTGACCAGGAATCGTACCAGCATGAGCCCAAGCTGGATCACTGTATCTTCCTGAAGTAGGTTGATCGGGAATATTTGAACTTCCTTCCATTTATCTGTACACAAAAAAACACATAATTTCAGTACACAATGACAATATGCATATCCATCTTATATAATATAACTCATTCTGTATAAGTCAAATGCTAACAATTCAACACATTCAACATATATAATAAGTAACACAAAACATACTCCAACAATCTACAATTTCAACAATTACAAAACAATCATAATGTCATTTCCATTTCCTTCCATTTCTAACAATTTCCAATTTCAACAATCATAAAACATACATCAACAAATTCGATTTCCAACAAGTTCCAATTTCCCACAATCACAAAACATACATCTATAATTTCCATTTTTATCAATTTTTAACAATTTCCAATTTCTGACAATCACAAAACATACATCAACAAATTCTATTTCCAATAAGTTCTAATTTCCCACAATCACAAAACATACATCCGCAATTTTCATTTTTATCAATTTCTAACAATTTCCAATTTCACACAACCACAAAACATACATTAACAACTTTCATTTTAATCATCATCAACAATTTCATTTTATTATAAAACCAATATTTAATTTGATAAAAATCATGTGAGAGTACAAAAATTATATGTATGTTATTTATAGTATCATAATTTTCAAATTAAGAGTTACAAAATTTTCAATTTGATTATAAGGATATTAGCTCTTAACAATAGCCCTTTTGTATTGCCAATCGAAGTACCGAACCAATGCAATTTCAATTTCTACATTTGTTGATTTAAAAAGCATTTTTCATTATATTCTAATTTTGTGCCTTAAATTACAATTTTTTCTGGTCAACTTTCAAGGTAAATCGTAAACTTGTTTCATTATGTTATAAATTTATGCCCTTAATTTATAATTTGCAACTTCATATAATCAAACCAAATTGCAAACCAAACATCTATGAACCAAAACATCACAAATGAAATTTATTTCAGATTCAAAATTTTAGATCACATTTCCAACTCCAAGTCTCCAGCCAAATAATTTCATACACATTGCATCATCCAACCAACACCATGCATCATCCATGATCCAACCAAAATTTCAAAACCCAGATCACGCAACAAGCTAACAACACAAACAACACCATCTAAGTCTCCAACACCGATCCAACCAAATCCATCAGAAATTCACAATCCAAGTATCCAATCCAACACAACAAAAAATTTAATTAAGGATGAGATTTTCGAATTCAGAAAAAAATCATAAAACCAACTTTGGGTCTTGGCAGGTCTTCGGGTTTTGTCACGGGTCAAAGTGTCGACCCGTCTTCGGTGACTTCCCTACAGTGTCGTGGTATTGCTGTGCAGCGGCGAGGAGTGGAGAAGATGGTGGCATCGGGTCTACGTGGAAGAATGACGAAGCAAAGGCGGCGAGAAGCAGAGAAGGAGGCGAGCGTCGAGGAGGAGGAGAGCGATGGCGACGGTGAGAAGAGCAAAGGCGGGCGACGGTGGCGCGACACAGAGATGAGAGAAGAAGGAGAGGAGGAGCGTCTGCCTGGGGAGAGAAAGATCGAAAGAGTCGGGGGGGGGGGGGTAGGAATTTTTAGGGTAAAATTTTTTCAAAATTACAGTTTGGTCCTTAGGGTTTTTAAACTTTACGGTATTGGCCGGTATGGTCCGGTACTACCGCAAATCACCAGTAACCACCAGTATTTTTGGCCGGTACTAATGGTTGCCCGTTTCGTTCCGGTTCCCGGCCGAAACGGAATGGAATTCATATCCATGGTCTTTACGCTTTGCCACGGTTTTTTCAGGTGCTTACAAAGTACACCAATCTTTGGACTGGCTTTTTTCAATCCGTACCAAAGTTGTGAACGTTGTACCGAATATTGAATTGAATTTTAGCACTGTATATTGGTTAATATTAGATAACATTTTGAATAATTTTTTAATTTTATGAAATAATCTTTAAATTTTTTTAGAAATTATAAAATAGTCTATTGTCATATTGTACTGTTGCATTGTATACTTTATAAATTTACATTAACTCTGTTTTCAAAAATCATAATGGTAAATGATAACCACAATTAATATGAAATAACAATAATTTTCAGATATTTCATAAATATATAATAACTATAATTAATATAAAAAAAGACAATTATCATCATACAATATAAAATTAAAAACAATAAAAAGTATTGAAAATATTACAATTTCATCATATAATAAATAATAATTACATTAAAACATCTAATAAAAGAATAGTAAATATCCTTAACTCTGAAACTATTATAATTTACGACAAAAGTTCATGATGAGGAACCAATCAAGTAGAAGTGATATCTATAACAAAAACATTTACAATTATATTACATATATAGAATTTATCATATACATCAAATATAAGTAAAATTAAAAGAGTAGGAAAAAAAACTTGGAACTTTATTTGGAACAAAATTTTCATCATTGACAGGAGTCTCATTATCACCATCATTTAAATTCAATGCACTAAATGACATGTCAATACTTTTCCAACTAAGATTATCTTTCAAGTTATTCACATTTATCAAATCCGGTTCCTCAGAAACCCAATCTGCCAAAAGATCGATATTATCAATAGAAATTGGATTTGTTGAACTACTTGTGCTATTTAGATTCCTAGTAAACAATATTTTTTAATTATAAGAAAATTATAAATAATAATATACCTTTCTCGAAGCTTTAAATTATAACGAACACATACCAAGTCATTCAATCTCTTTTGTTCCAATTTATTTCTTTTCTTGGAATGGATGAATTCAATTGTGCTTCAGTTCCGTTCACTGCCTGTTGTACTCACACATTGACTTAAAATCCGAATTACAATCCTTTACAATTCTAGAACACCACTTTAGGAGAATAGCATTCTTCTACTATCTTTAACTTTCTTTGTAAAATCTAGTCTGCAATATACATTAGGATTCCAAAACACTCCAGCTACAAATAACAGAGAAGAAAGTTGTCTTTTCCATCCCCATTAATGATTGCAAGATACGTTGTGTACAAAAAAGGCCTACGTTTCAGATTGACCTTTGATTTCTTCTTTGGCCCTTTCTATGGCATTAAAAAAAATCTCATTGTTGCCTTTACTTCACTATCAGCTAAGCGAAGCACCCCCACCAAAGAATGAAGTGATAAGAAATTTTTTGTAAATCTTATCACAGCAGAACGACATAAATTCCTACCATTGGTAAATTCCTTTCTCATTAAATTCAACACTCATGCATGATGATAAATGAACTGTCACCTTTTTAGCTTTCTGCATAGTCTCATCAATAATAGGAAAATACCTAGAATCTCTTATATTCTCCAGCATTACGTCAATGCAATGCGCAACATAACGAGTCCAAAAAAAAATTATACTTATTCTATAACCTTCTTACTATTGTTTTATAAGTATAATCATTGTCAGTAATGAACTGAACAATGTTTCCTGACCCTACTTCATTCACAACTTCGTCAAATATCTAAAAAAAGATATTAGTATTTCTAGTAAGGTCAAGCGCATCAATAAACTTAAAAAATATTGAGTCATTTGTAGAATAAACCAAAAAATTAATAATAGGCTCTTATCTCCTATTTGTCTAACCATCACACATGATTGAACACCCAAAAGTACACAATTCACTTTTCTTGTTGCCAAATAACTTTTAATTTCAAAAATTGAACAACTCAAAAGTTTACCTCTTAAGTCATCAATTGAAGGAGCTTTGTATCCCGAACCGTAAGAGGCTATTGCATCCACTATAAGTTGATAATAATAAGACTGAGAAGCATTGAATGATGAACCTGTATCATACTACCATCTAGCTACTGCCACATCGACACCATGAGCCACATCTCTTAAATGTATTGCACTATGAATTGAAGATTGGGCTCCAGGAGTTGTTCATGGTGCAAAAGAAGTAGTCACTTGCCTTCTTATTTTCCTTACATCAGGTATAGGTGTAGCATCCACTTCTTCCTGAGTTTGGGATGGAACACTACCACAACCACTACCACTACCACATTCAACATTTCACAATCACCATGAAAATCAACAAACAAACTTCCACTACCAATTTCAAAATTCAACCTTTCCCTTCTATCTTTCTCATGTTCATATTCTTTAAGCAATGTTTTCATTTGCCATTTCACATCATGACTTAATTTTTTTTACAGGATTCTACATCTCCTTTAATCCCAGTTAAATGCTTCTTCAATCGGTTGATTACTATACCTTTCAAATGCTTGATACAAAACAAGCAAATTGTATGATTCTTCATACCTGGGGCTAATGAAGCACTAGCCTAAGCTGGACCATTAAATCTTCCTAAAGCAGTTTGATTAGAAGTACTTGAACTTCCTTATGTTTCTGTAATAATAAATGAAGATATTAGTTTTGTAAGAAATTAATCCTTTAGTAGTTTCATCAACAAAATTACCAGTGCTAAGTTCTTCATGAGGCAATGCAACATAAATAATGTATTTATATTTTTCCTAAAGAAGTAAAGATTCATGAAACTAGAGTAAAATTCAGAAATAGAGAGACTTTCCTATTAGAGAGTAGTAAATTCATGCTTAATTTAAAATTGACGTACATTGTTATGCTTTGTAGTCTTGAAAGTTCAAAGATTAAAGATGATGTCTCAACGAATCCAAAAATTCAAGTCATGACTTAAATGTCCTTAACTTCACTTAATATGTTCATCTTTAATCTTTTTTTTTTCAGGAATATGATTATTGCCATCGACATATCTTCATAAATCCTTTCCTTTAATAAATATCTTGAAATGGAATGCATAAGTTGAGTAATTTTTTTTCATTAAGATGAACTAAAAAACGTTCACACTTATCCAAAGACATAATGCCAATGTACTATAGATGAGATAAAACGGAATAATAAGAAAATAAGATTTTGAATATGCAAAGACTATGAGATGGACTAATTTTAAGATAAAAAAGGTGAATATGCAAAGACTTGATGAGATGGACTAATTTGGGATAAAGACAACTTAGAGATATAGATTTTACCTTTTTTGCTAATTTACTATACAACAATTACATTTACAAAACCTCCTCTTTGACTTTTCCATAAGACCACAACTGAATTATTATTATACTTAATTAATTATTTACCCAATATCCAAATACCATTACAATAATTTTAAGTCTATGTCCATTAATTATTTACTTAAAAGTCTTTACATTCTCATTTTAAAGTTTTAATTTAAGTTCAAACTTTCTAACTTTTAATCCATGGTCGTGCATTTCAATTGTAAGAAAATTTAAGATAAATCTCACATAAACCAAACCACAACCAATAAGCCAAACTCATTTCATTCAACTCCAATCTAGTATCCAACCAACGCAAATAAAAAATCCAATTCACAATTTCATTCCAACTTCTAACCCATTCATAATCATAAATGCAATTAAGCAGAAAATTTTATTGAAAAGAGAAAACACACCCAAACAATTTTACAATCAGTTTCTAGGTCGAGTTAGATTTTAGATCTAGTATTATTCCAAATCTGGCAGTTACGGATGCGTGGAGGACAAGAGGAGAGTAGCTGATGACAGTGGTGTGGAGGAGGTTCAGTGGTCGCATGGAGGAGGTTTAGTGGTCACGTGGTGGTGCTCGTGGAGGAGGGCTGAATCCTTATGGAGGGGGGTGGGGTCAATAGTGAAGAGTTCGCATGGTGGCGGGTTCACATGATGATAGGTTCGCATGGTCGAGGAAGATGACAGTCTTATGGTGTGGTGTTTCGTGGTTGTCTTATCACTAGAGAGGGAGAAGCACCACCGGAGATAGAGAGGGGAATGAGAGAGAGAGAATGGAGAGGAGAGTGTGAGATAATGAGAGAGATTGGAGGTGAGTTTGAGATAGAGAGAAAGGGAGAAAAAAAGTAGCAGAGAGTGTGCAGATGGGTTGAGGGTGGGGGATTTGGGTAATTTTTTTTATTTTTGCTAAATAGTCCCTCATTGTTTTAAAACTTACGGTACCGACCGTCAGTATCAATAGCTTTGATACCGTTTTATTTTCCATTTAGTACGATATCGGCCAATATAGAAAGATATTTAGCCACCAAGAAAGATCAGTTCCCTTTAACTTTTGTGGACCAAATGATTGAGAGGGTGGCTGGCCATGCATTTTACTATTTTCTTGATGGATACTTAAGGTACAATCAGGTGGTTATATAACCACAGGATCAGGAGAAGACTAATTTCACTTGTCCTTATGGGACTTTTGCTTATTGGAGGATACTGTTGGTTTATGTAATTTACTAACCACATTTCAAAGATGCACGATGGCCATATTCACAGACATAAATGAGAACTTCATGGAGGTATTTATGGATGATTTCTCTATCTTTGGAAATTCTTTTGATCATTTCTTATTGAATTTAGATAGAGTTCTTCAAAGATGTGAGGAGTCTCATCTAGTCTTGAACTTGGAGAAGTGCCATTTCATAGTCCAAGAGAGAATTGTATTGGGCTATAAGATCTTTTGCAAGGGGATTGAGCTAAGACCGAAGTAATTGAAAAGCTACCACCTCCCACCAACATCAAGGGCATCCGCACTTTCCTTGGCCATGCAAGATTCTACAGACGGCTCATCAAGGATTTTTCTTTTATCGCTAGACCCTTAACTCATTTATTAGTTAAAATGTGCCTTTTCTTTTTTATGATGCTTATTTGGACGATTTTAACAGGTTGAAGAAGGCACTTATATCAGCACCCATTCTGACATCACCGAATTGGACTCTTCCTTTTGAAATCATGTATGATGCAAGCAATCATGCCATCGGTTGTGCACTTAGTCAGTGGAAGGAAAAAAGGCTACACGTCATCTACTATGCAAGTAAGACCTTGGCTGGAGCACAATTGAATTACACAACTATGGAAAAAGAGTTGCTTGTTGTGGTATTTACATGTGAGAAATTTCGATTTTATCTTTTAGGCTCACATGTTATTGTTTTTACAGATCACGTAGCATTGCGATATCTTTTTGCAAAAAAGAATGTCAAGGCTAGGCTTATTCGGTGGGTGCTTCTGCTCCAAGAATTTGACAATGAGATTAAAGACAAGAAGGGAGCAGAAAATATTATAGCAGACCATCTCTCGAGATTTGAGGGAGGGCATCATAAAGAAGAAGAGGAAATCAAGGAGAGTTTTCCTGATGAGACTTTAACGATGGTAGACAATACTTTTCATCTTTGGTTTGCAGATATTGCAAACTATCTCTCAGGTGGTATTCTTCCTTTTGATCTCTCTTATCAATAAAAGAAGCGGTTTGTGTTTCAATGTTCTCGTTATATTTGGGATGAACCTGTACTTTATAAGATATGTGCTAATAATGTGATTCGTAAGTGTATCCCCGAAGATGAAATGCCTGAAATGTTGATGCAATGTCATAGTTCATCTTATACAGGACATTATGGAGCTAACAAGACTACAGCTTGGATTTTAGAGTGTAGATTCTATCGGCCAACTTTTTTCAAGGATGCTCGAGATTTTGTGCTAAAGTGTGATAGGTGTCAAAGAGTGGGTAACATATCGAAGAAGGATGAGATGCCACTTTCAAACATCATGGAGGTGGAGATATTAGATGTATGAGGTTTGGGCTTCATGGGACCATTCCCATCCTCCTTAGGTAACACTTACATATTAGTTGGAGTTGATTATGTTTCCAGATGGGTTGAGGTTGTACCTACTCCAACTAATGATAGCAAGATGGTCCAAAAGTTCATCAAGAAGATCTTTACGAGATTTAGAGTGCTTATAATGATTATAAGTGATGAAGGGAGCCATTTTTGTAACAAACCGTTTGAGGCTCTTATGAAAAGATACAATGTTCGTCATAGAGTGGAGAATCCTTATCACCCTGAAACCAGTGGTTAAGTGGACGTGGTAAACAGAGAGTTGAAGAAGATTTTAGAGAAGTTAGAAAGCACCTCAAGAAAGGATTAGGCGTTAAAGCTAGATGACACCCTATGGGCTTACAGGACAACGTTCAAAACACCCATAGGAACTACTCCATATAAACTTGTGTATGGTAAGGCGTGTCATTTACCTTTGGAGTTGGAGCATCGGGTGTCTTAGGCCGTTAGGAAGTTAAACATAGATTGGAAGCTTGCGGGTGAGAAAAGATTGTTACAACTTAACGAATTAGAAGAATTGAGGTTTGACGCTTATGAAAATGACAAGTTGTATAAGGAAAGGACAAAGAAGTGGCATGAAGTTTACATTAAGAAGAAGGAGTTCAAGAGTGGGGAATTGGTGCTTTTGTTTAATTCAAGACTTCGGTTATTTCTTGGAAAGCTCAAGTTAAGATGGAGTGGACCTTTCAAGGTTATTTAAGTGTATCCCTGGAGCTTTGGAGTTAGAAAATGACAAGGGTGAATCATTCAAGGTCAATGGGCATAGATGCAAGCCATACTATGGAGGGCTATACTTATAAGAAAGGGAAATCATCTCTTTCCTTTCCTTTACTCCTTCATAAATGCATGTGAAATGGTCAAGCTATTGACCTTAACTTAGAACATTTACCTATCATTTGCTTGATTTTGTTTATTTGTGTGTTTGAATTGTTTGGTCTTGATTATGTTTGGTTTAAATTTTGTCTGAGCTTGAACTTGTTTCCTTTTTAAGTTTCTTGTTGGATAGTTGTTTTTGATGTGTTGGTAGGTTGATTGAATGTTGGGAATGCATGTTAAGCTTAGAAGAAGAATAAGAAGTTGGAAAATTTTGGATAATCCACGATCGTGGGAACTGGGTTGATTCCTACGAACGTGGGAAGACTTTCTAGAAACTTTCTAGAGTTTTAACCCACGATTGTGGAAATTGATCCGTTTTCCACGAGTGTGGGAAGGCTCTCTAAAAAGTTTATGGAGCCTTAACCCACGATCATGGAAATTACAAGGATTCTCACGATCATGGAAATTACAGGGATTTTCACGATCATGGAAATTACAGGGATTCTTACGATCGTGGGATCCTTCAACAGATACTTTTTTTAAAAGCCCTCTTCTTTCTTCACTTTCCCTCACTTACTCTCTCTGCAGCTAACCCTCTCACCAACCCTAGCTTCGAAAAACTTTCATTTTCTCCCAAACCTTGGTATTTTCTTCATCTTTTCCATCATTAATCACTTCTTTTACACTTATTTCACACAACATAAACAAGAATACAATGATTTGGTAAGTCTTTTTTATTTCTTTCTCTCTCTAAAACGTGCTCACCTCTCTTTTGTATATTTTTGCAGATTTTTCTTCTTCAATGTCTCCTAAGAAGCTCACCGCTCAGAAACCCATTGACCAATTATGCCTTTAAGTCTCTGGAGAAGCTAAAACCGATATAGCGGCAAATTTTTATACCCCATTCCCAATTTTTTCGAAAGACGAAGGTATACAATTTCAGGACTTTAAAGATAGAGAATTATTGCCTCCCCAATACTTTGATTTTGAATTGTTAGAAATTCTAGGTTTGAGGCATAATATTGAACGATTAGCTGTGAATATTGGTTTGGGCCGTTTAATTAGTTATGATGTACCGATATACCCCATGATGATTGTTGAATTTTTTACCACTGTGTGTTTTAATCCTAAAATGGATACATTCTAGTTTAGAATAGGTGGTCGTGTATATAAGTTTGATCATACAATCATTTGTGCACTTTTTGACTTGTCGAACACTAAAGTTTTAGATAATCATGATGATTTTTATGTAGATGACTATAGGAAAACCTTACGGGTGAAAACACATTTGATTATAGGAATGCATCGAACACCTTAATTCGTAGCACTTAACACTTACTGCTTTACAAATTTAGGTGCTTAATTGTTTTTAATAAAACTGAAAGCAAAAAGTGTTATGGTAAAGAACTTTTCTTTCTTTGGTACATGGATCGCAAAGTTAAAATAAATACCCCATATCGAATTTTTAGGTCTATTACGAGTTATGTTAATAAGAAAAGCTCATATTTCGGTAGGGCTCATATTTCGGTAGGGCTTACATTATCACTGCTTTAGCTTCATTTTATCATCTTGATGTGGATACTGTGTGTATTGCTAATTATAATGTATTTGATGTATCATATTTAAGACACTCTAAAATTTTGGAGCTCCGAAATCTGTAGATGCGTATTGCTATCAAGAACATGAAGGGTAAGAACGTAGCCATGTCGCAACCATTCACATCTCAGGCACCACCGAAGCCTCAAGAAGAAGCAGTCGAAGAGAAACCAATAGCAACAACAGATGTTGATCGATTTCAGCAAATTCTTAATCAAATGGCTACAAATTAATAACAAATGACGCCGTAATTCAATGAGCTTGGCAACCAAGTATGAAAAGTACATAAGGAGCAGCGGTATATTAAGAAGAAGTTCATAAAGTTCTTCCAGCAGCAAAACATTGAAGTCCCTTCTCCTACACCTTCACCACCTCAATCTCCATAAGCTTTCTTACCCTTCACTTTTTATATTGTTTCATTTACTTTATTAGTTATGTTACTTGTTTGCATGATTGATGTTTTGATTTCGTTTTATGGTTGCTTCGTCACATTGAGGACAATGTGCTGTCCAAGTATAGGGAGGTGATAGTTGCCTTGTCAATTGCCTCGTTTAAATTTGGTTTATTTCCTGTTTGCATTTTGCTAATTAGGACGCATATTTTTAGGCATATGATGTTGTTGTTTGATGTTGATGTTGTTTTATGTTAAACAATGAAACTACACTTGAATCATATTGATTTGTTTTGCCATGAGATTCTGTCATGCTAGTTGGAATAAGATTGAATACATGTTGAAGTTGAATTAGACTACTTGAGTAGAGAGTGAATCATGTTGAGTGATGAAAATTAGTTGGTTGCATAAGCTTACTTAAAATGTGACATTTGAGCAATGAGGTAGTCTAGAGATGCATAATGAATTTTCATTTGAGCCAATGTTAGCTTATATGATTCCATCTATAGTCATCTTATTTCTTTGTGTGTGTGATACCCCTTTAGGTTACTGCCCTTAGAACTTGCCTTGAATCGGTTTGAGTCTACTGAATGCATGCTTAATAGAAATGATTAATGCCCTTTTTTGTGATAACCTTGACTTAAATGACATGCCCTTTTATTATCCATTATTATCCTCATTACACCTTAACCTTTTTATTTCTTGAAAGCACCTCATATTTCAAAACTCGAAACCTCATTAGCCTACCCATTCACAAGCTTAGTAAAGTATTAAGTGATACACTTGTTTAGGATTTTTGGTACAAAATTTTTTTATTCCAAGATGAAATGAATTATACTTTTACTTTTCGATCACATTGTATCTAGTTGCTATTTTTTTGTTGTTTCTTTAATTATATATAAAAAAAGAAAAAAAGAAAAAGAAGAAAAGAAAGAAAAAAAGAAAAGAGAAAAAGAAAAGAAAAAGGGAAGAATGTTTTGGTAGCATTAACAAGTGCGGAGTTGTAGTATATTTACATTTGTATATCTCATAATATATTTTGTATCCCTTTCTTCACTTATTACTTTATGCATGCTTGTGTTAAACCCTTTACCTCTTTGGACCCACCTTAACCCTTACCATATTACAACCCGAAACAAGTCCTTTTGATCTATTTATGCATGTAATCATTGTAGAGGAGAATTGTTGTATTAGCAAGCCTATGGTAGTGTAGTTTCGTATATAGAGCTTGAGCGAAACACTAACCATGAAACACTTGAGAGAAATGAGTGAAATCATAAGGAAGATTCATTTTGCATTTATACTTATCTTTGAGTGATGGTGTCATAAATTGAGTTTGCTTATGTACACTATTGAAGACTAGTTATGATATATGTGATAGCTTAATACTTAAGTTGGCTAAACTTTGAGGGATCGCATGCTTTGATCTTTGTGAAAATGAAGTGATATAATTGATTGGTTGAGTTTGATTTTTCTTGAGGAAAAGCAAGGATTTAAGTGTGGGGAAGTTGATAGTTGTGCATTAGTATGTGTTTTCTAAGTATTTGGTATGTGTTTCTTGCATGACAGGTTATTATTATTGTATTTTAGGACTTGTTTTGTGTGTTTTTGTTTAGTTTAATCTTGATGGTTGGTCTTTTGTGTTTGATATTGGTTTAGGGCAGGAATTGATCTTGGTGTACGAATGGAAGGTGGACACCTTTGTGATTGAGCTAGGGACCAAGAGAAGAGAAGAAAAGTGAAGCTGTTGAAACAAAAAAGAACCAACAACCATGAAAAAGGGAATGTTTCCCACGATCGTGGGAAATCTATGGAGAAAGTTTATGTCAAGATAACTCATAATCGTGGGAAGCACAAGTATAATTCCCACGATCGTAGGAATTGGAGGTCGAAGAGACACGCAAGTTTCTTGTATTTTTTAGGTTTTTCTTGACTTTATAAGGAGGAGAATCTAGGGAGCCGCTAGAGGGTCGTGGAACTTGCTTCCTAGAGCCAAAATATAGATTGATAGCCTAGAGATAGGTGAAGATTCAAGGTTTCATTCCTAATTGGGCAAAGAGCACCCCGCCATCTAGATTATCTAGATTCGAGCAAAGAAGAGGAGGAGCTGCCCTGTCCAATTTTATTTCAATTTCTTTCTCTTCTAGCATGTTTATTATGGATTGTTTGATTATTGGGGATGTTACGGATATTATGATTGCCAAAAACAAGTTTTAGGGTTTGTTGTTTGAACGATTTGTGAACCTTTGATAATAGATTTAATGATATATATGTTTGTGTTATTTATTGTGCTTAAATATTGCAATAAATCGAGAGAGTGAGCTTGGTAATCTGTGTTAATTGTACACTGAGAGTTGATGATTAATTGACCTATAAATAATAAGTTATTGATTTATTAGGAAGTGATTTCAATAGATTAATACACTGTCTATAAGATAGCTTCATATTTAGTTAAATGCTTGGGAAAGGCTTTGCACATTGAGAGATACCAAATTTAATTCTAATTTATTTAACTAGTGACATTTAGTTACACCTTGAGATAGGGTAGCTAGAATTTTAGGAAATCTTGGGTCAAGCATAAATTGAGTCAATTAATCATAGAGGAGCAAATAGGGATAATGACAAGTCCTAATGTTTAATCTTGATTTTTCTCCAAGTCTTAGTTTACGATTTTAGTTTGGGTTGCGTTATTTCCTATTACTTTTAGTTTATTTTTATTTTATTTATTTTATTAAGTTCAAGTGAACGATTTCGTAAACAAAGAACAACCTGAATTAAGTGGTGCCTAAGCACAATCCTCGTGGGATCGATATCTGCTTCCAACTACAAGTACGATCCGTATACTTGCAGTTTTGAGCATACGACTAGTATTATGTTTTGCATTCAACACAAGGCTAGTAGTGAAAGAGTTCAATCAAAAGAAGGGTATGAAATTTGATGAATCTTTTCACTAGTAGTCAAGATGACCTTAATCCAAACAGTTTTGGGTCTAACTATTTGTCTAGATATTAAACTCAAACAACTGGATGTTAAAACAACCTTGTTGCATTGAGATTTGAAAGAGGAGAAATACATGGAACAACTAAAAGGTTTCAAAGATAAAGGTAAGGAAAATATGGTCTACAAATTGAATAAAAGCCTATATAGCTTAAAACAAGCTCCAAGGCAGTGGTATAAGAAGTTCGACAAGGATCATGGTAACAAACAAACTTATGTTGATGCTTGCGAGTATTTTAAGAAGTTCTTAGGTGAAAACTTCATCATTCTTCTTCTTTATGTTGATGATATGTTGATTGTGGGTCAAGACATCAGTAGAATATAAAAGACAGAGGAAAAACATAATGAGGAAAAATAGTGCCGTATTCTCTTCTTGCTTTATGGTTTTTAGGATTGGTTTTAGTGTTTATGGATTGTGACATTAACTTTGGTTTCAATCTTAAAAATTTGTAACATAACTAGTTGTTGTGGGGTGAGAGATCAACATTTTGTAAATACTTATTGATTTTAATAGCTTTGCCTCTCAATTTGGTTCGTTGTTTTTTCCTTCTACATTGGAGGGTTTTCTATATAAATCTTGATGTTTGTTTCATCGTTAAGTTTCTTATTCTCATATTGTTTTATTGGTACAAGTTGAAGAGTTATTTGTTATCATGAATATTTTAGAAAATTTTGTTATTGTCTCCTAATTGTGGGATGGACACTGGGAGGACGTAGTCACACCTGACTAACCATTGCACCATATATGGTGGCCCTAAAAAAGGCCATAGATACACGAAGCTCATTGAGAGCTATAGTGCTTGTAGGCAGCAACTGGTTTTTAAGACATCAAAACTTCCTATGTTCTGTTAAGCTTGGAATTAGTGATCATCTACGAAAGTAACATAGAGACTAGCTACAACTAGCTAATGATCAAGGATGCTTTCATTTATTTATAGTTATACAACATGTTGGATAGAAATCTAATTACATAACATTGTTTTAATTCAAAGATGTGGTCTGAAAGAGAAATTGAAGAATCAAATCTTTTTTCTGTCACCTCGACAATTTAAAAAAGAAATTTGACCCCGATAGCTTAGGAAAACCGCTCCAATTCAGCTTGTATATAGAGCCATTCTTAATATTTTATAAGCCTTGGGTAAAGTAAAATGAAGGGCCCAATAAATCTTCAATATACAATTATATAAACTTTAAAAGCTTATTTTTATTATTAAAATTTAATATCTATACATAAGTGGCATTACAATTTATAACTCACGTATAAACATTACATATTATGCTAGAGTTTACAACTCCATACAAAATGTTCAACATGAAATCAGGATGCCAGACCAAAATACTCTAGCTAGACTCTTCAAAATTAGTTGACCAGACCTTTGAGCCATTTTGTCCCTAAAATGCAGGTACTATACTTTTACTTTATCACCTTAGGAGCTAGAACTCCTTTAGACCTGAAAAACAATTTTGCAATTTTGATGAGTTTGCGAACAGTGAGTGAACCATCATCGATGTGCTCACTCATGTCAAAAAATAATAACAATTATAAAGTTCAATTCATCAAGCATAACATGTAATTCAGTAATTCATACACATCACATTTTTCATTCATGCATTCACCAATCCTTTTCTAACATTATATATTTATACAATTTTTCCAATTCTGATTCATTTATACCTAATTCACATGAATCATATCGTTTGAATCACATTCGCATTCAAGAGAACACTTTTATACCTTTAACAACTCATAAATTTCAGATTTAAGTACATTGGTATCAAAACAATCCATTTCTTAAGTTATCACATCAATTAACAACCTAGACTTATCAACCCTTAACCAATTAATCCAAAATCAAACTAGGCTCATTTCAAGCTCCAATTAAGTCCAAATGCACCAAAACAAAGTGACTTATCCTTAGTTGGTTCAACAATCCCACAAAATAGAAAATTTCCATTTCAAAGCATTGCCTACGATCATAGGGTACCTTCCCATAATTGTGGGATGAGTGACCTGAAAGTTTTCTATCCATTTTCCTTCATTTCTTTCCAAAATTTCACATATTCATACCAAATTCAAAATACCTTCATCATAGTCCATTAATTATATGTCAATTATACCTTAATTATACTTCAATTCCTCATCAATTTCATCTCCAATTCAACTCAAAATTATCTATTTGGCAAACCATAAACTATCTATCTTTCATGTATCAAAAACCAAAACAGAAATTATCATTCACTATTATACATGTAGTCTTAGGGTTTTTCTTTCCAAATTCAAGAACACTTTAAAAACACCTATTTTTAGCATAAATTCGACTTTACTTATACATCAAATCTCAACCTAAATCATCCATCAAATTCTAACACAACTTCGTCATCAATACCACAACCAAGTTCATCTCTAATTAATCCTCATGAATGTTATGCTAATATATGTTACAATAGATCAATAAATCACTTGTTTAGCTCAAAGCCTCCTTAATTATCAAGCTATGCTAGCCTTCCAAGTATACAAACACAACTCTAAGAAAAAGATAGAAACAGAAAGGGATTTCCGCAACAAGATAAAGAAAGTAAAATATTGGAGTGGCAAGGTGTAGAATTTTGGGCAAAACTCAAGCTTGTGAGAGTTGTGTGTGCGTATGTCGGCAGTGAGAAAGAGAAGAAGAAAGTGTACAGCAAAAACAAATGGAGAAGATGGCCATCCACGTGTATGGGTCGTGGGGTGTAGGTGTGTGGTGAGGGTTTAGACACTTGTTAAAACACTTGTCAAGTAAAGACCCAAGCTATATGTCTTCTACATAAACTGCAAAACGTCACTTAAATACCTATTCCATTTGTCACTCGATCTCTAAGCCACTTGTCATTCAATCTCTAAGCCATTTGTCACTCAATTGTCTAAACCATTTGTCACTCAATTCCACTGCCACATGTCACTATTTCATAGGCCTAGTCAACCTAAATTTTCATATGTCAACTTGTCTTACCATTTAACATTTTCCATAGACTAAGTGTACATATTAATTCAGCAGTCTCCCAATTGTAATAATTAATCCCAAATTATTAATTGTGATCCATCAAACCAAAATCCAAGACATAATCAATACACAATCACACAATCACATCATAATCACCTAAAGCCTTTCATGCCCCAACATACGTTAATTGAGTGCATATACTATCCTTGCAACGTTTCTAAATCATTATTCATGTGTGTTTGCGAATATTATGCATGTAAATGAAATTCACCTTAAGAATTCTCAAATGATATAACTCTTATGACTTAATCTAACCGTTAGGCCCCTAAATATAGAAACAAGCTATTATAATAATTGACTCAATTTATAAGTCTACATACTCATCAAAATACAAAATGATCATAACATTAGTTAATAATATCTTAAAAATGTAAGCAGCAACAAATCACTAAAAATAGTAGTAGTAACAACAAAATGGTAGTAGTAGCTATTGAACAACAATACCAAATTGCAAAACACCAATAAAATTGCACTAACAAGCACACATATAATCATAATTTATGAAAACAATCTCTTGGTACATTTTTAGATACAAAATCATTAATAATATTATCAAGATCAATATTGTCCAACATATCCTTCTTGATACATAAAATAGCTTTCTTGTGATATTGATGACCTCAAGTAGGTTTTCAATAATTTTAATTTCGAAAAATTTTGCTCAGCTATTGCTATAGTCATGATATAATCAACAAAATTTGCGAAACAATTGAAACATTTGGATAACAATCTAAACTTGATAAAAGGTTAGATTAGACAGGAGATATGCCCTTAACCTACGTCAAGTTGATATTTCAATATTTTTAAAATGACGCAAAATGATATTATTTTTTAAAAATATTCATGCTATGTAAATTTAACTTGAGTTGAATTGGATCCAACATATGATGCCATCCCTAATTGAATTAATTACTTCAAAAAAAGTAATGAAAATATGTAAAAAGAGGCGCCTTATTGTAAATTTCTTGTGATAAGTTTTTTATTTGAATCTTATCAACTTATTAATCGAACATTTTTAAGTATAGAAAGAAAATAGGGGCAAGAATTATCCAGATAGTAAAATAATTAACGTATTTATGTTAGTTAACATTTATGAATTATTTCATAATAGTCTTGACAATTAAATTTTATAATTCTCAAAATCAAAAGGTGAAGTTTGGTTATTAATTTTAAATATTATTGGTCAAATGAACGTGACGTTAGTTCATCTTAAAAATAATAAAAGTGAACTAGCAAATTTTGATATGGTATAAAAAAACTAGATGTCTTTTACACAAATGTGATAAGCTGATAAGTGTAAATTGCATCGTGTTTTAGGGCATAGTTAGATATGTGTTTAGTCGTTAATTCAATCATTTAGTATGTGTTTAGGTTAGAATTGTGTTTAGTTTGTTAATTAATTATATTGTAAGTGTTTTATAGGTTAGTACAAGCTTTTAAGCTTAAATATTATGTTTTTGAGGTACCTTAATGTGTTTTCTAGTGTTTCAGGGTCAATATCGAAGAACATAGTAGTTTTAAAAGACATTCGGGCCGAAACAAGACAAAAGGCTCAAATGTTGGTCACGATCGTACCCTACGTAAGGCAGACATGTAGAAGCTTATGAACTTCACATTTCGAGGGATTTTTTATTAGACCTTTTGGACCCTAGAAAAACCCTAGGGTTACCCAAAACATAAAAGACTATTTAAAGAACAAGAAGAGAAGAGAAAAGGGAGCTTTACGTTTGGCCACTCTTAGAAACTCTAAAGAGAGAGAAAAAGAAGAGAGAGAGAGAGAAGAAGAAGAGGATGAAGGAGGAAGAAGAAGTGGATCTTGATGCCACTATTCCCCGGATCAGGTGATATCCCTATGCCGCTACCTCCCCTATTTTTCCAAATTAAATTCCATTTTCTCTTCATTTTCCTTTTCATTTAAACGTATAAAGTTGAGATGGATTGTATGGAAATGTATTTCGGGTTGTTGACTCTATGAGATTTTACTTTAAGTTAATATTGATTTAATTTTTTTTGTGTTTATTACTTTAGGTGTTGTGATTGATTAACGTATTTTCATGTTTCAGTAAAAAACTGAGAGGATGAGTTGGATAAAAATGATTAGATCGAATTAATGAGAGTTAGGCGATTTAATTGACCACTTAATCAATCTAGTCGGTAATTTCACAGAGAGAGATCCCGTGCGAGATCCGATTGTTTATTAGGGAGCTTTAGAACTAATTAGAATTATGGGTAATTTGTGAATTGAGAGATTGTAAGTTCTATAATTCAATTAGGGTTTACAACTTAGGGTTTAATGGTTATAACTCAAAAGAGAGTAACCAACTCTACGATCGTCTAGAACTGACACCCCGTAAACACATAAATAACTAGATTAGCGTTAATGATAAATAAAATCCCCACTCTCATAACTTGATTAACTCTCTTGTCGAATTTCCATTATGACTTGTGTGATTGCTCAGTTTAATTCTTCTTTCTTGAAATTTTTGATTTGTAATTCTTGAATCAATTTCTCGTATTTACTTTTCGTGTTCACTTGTGCAGTTTTTATTTCTTTTTATTCTTTTCTCTAAAATTTAGACTAGTTCAGCAACAATTCTACTTTAGATTTAAAGAATCATGGATCTAAAATACATGGTTAAAAAATGGTTAATAATCTTTTCTGTAATCTTATAAAGGTTTTCACATTTATTTTTCGTATGAGATTTTGTAATCTCTTCTTCTTGAATCATTGATGCTATCGTTAAAATTCAATCCGTATATAAATTAGACTAGAAATTTAACGCGAGTCATGCTGTTACTTACACACGTATCATTGATGTCATCTTCTGTTCTTGTCGTTTTGACTCAATATCACACTATTAAAACAATCTAAAATGTAAAATTTTCTATAAACATTGGAAATACTTTTGATAGGTTACTTGTTATTAGTATTCCTTAATTAAAAGAAATTAAGAAAAGATTGATGGATTGAATTCTTATTCCTTCACTTTTTTTTTTCTTTTATGAAATTCTAGTCTTTAATAAACTTTTAAATACATAATAATTAATATTAGCCAAAGTCAAATGTAAACAAGAACCAATTAAGTTCAGTCATCCCTTTCATGGGTCAATACCAATTTGACGTACGAAATAGTTCTTTTCAAAATTATGAGAATGAAAAGAACAATAGCACAACCATATACTTGTATAAGAATGTGGATGAATTTTAGCCGCACATTTAGGTATATAACTATTAAAAATTTTTGGTTATTTCACTTTAGTGAGCTAAGATGCAAAATCAAGTACCTAGTAATAATCCTGCTTCTGCCTGGGTGACTTGGGTTCTGCAGGTAAAAGCAATATGGAGAGATCAATGACCAAATACCTAGCTAAAGTTTATTATGATCGATACCTTTCGTTTATGGCAAAGAACGTGGGTAGTATAATATGAAAGCGTGAAATTCCTGTCGCTCATGTCTGTGCCCCAGTGACAAATACATATGATTTGCTATGATTAGTAACTATTTCCAATTTTGTTCGATCGAAAGCTTCCATATAAAAAGTCCAGTAGGATTTAAACAATCATTTGCCTTTGGACCAGAACCTTTGAGATCTTTAGATTGTGACAATCTGAGATATATTTTATAAGATTAAAGTGAAGTTTAGAAGTAGAGGTTTGAGAGGGTTTAATTTTGGGACCTCATTAATGACTTAATATGATATAGGTGTTAACGACTAAAATGTTTTGAATTTTGGATCACTTTTATATTCAAAAAGTATTTTTACCCTTAAAATTTCTTTCTATATTATTATTGTATTCTTTTAAAACTTCCATAACAATCAACCTTTTTATATCATAGGACTAATGTCCTCGCAAATATTTGATTAATTGCTAAATTTCTTTCCAAAATTGTACTTTAAATATAGTATGTAATTTATTTGAATAAAAAAATTATTTTATAATCACAACTAATCTAGTTAATATTAACAAACATATATTTGATACCAAATTTTATCCCAGGTCAAATTAAAGTACTTGATAATACATTTTCAAATTTTCAATTATATTCTTTTAAAGTAATATATTTTAACTATTTTATATAAAGTATCTATTGTTAATAGTATCTAAAAATATGTAAGTATTTTTTATACATCTTTCAAGAAATTCATATGTAAATATTCCCTTTAAAAATATTTCTATATCTTTTTTTATTTTTGTAATTTTAGCATATAATGATAATGTTGAAGACAATAATCACAATGAGTTGTTATAACATCATCATACAAAGAGTAATAACAATAAAATGTTATACCAAGATTAAATAGTGTAGATTGTATAACACCATAATGATACTTATATAAGGTTAACACAAACAAGAAAACATAAACATCAACTACGTTCAATGATCCTTAAATAGTCTGCTTATCTCATCTCCTTTCTTTACGTATCAACAACTCGTCCATAACTTCTCCTCCACTTGGAGATGTTTGTTTTCTTTACAATACTTGACATAGTAACCAAACTTTCCTAAAAGTTATCCAAGCAGTCTTACATTTGGGCTCCTTGTCTTATATTTCCTTTTAAGTTGATATTGAGACCCTTTTAATATAATCGCTTCCATAGATTTTTCTTAGAACAATTCCTTTTTTTAAATACCTCAATGGTTTGTTTAATATTTCTTTTATATTTTTTATTGGTATTCAAATAAAATAAGAAAAAGATCATAAAGGGTTATAGATGGTGTATTGGACTATAATTTTGTTAGAGGTAGTTTTGATGGTTTATTTTGAATCTTTCAATAGCTTAATTACATTTGTTAGATAATCTAAAAACTCAAATTCATTTCACCATTAAAAAAAAAAACTCAATCTAAAGATGAAATGCATCTTAATAGGACATTTGGGTCTGTATACCTATCTCTAATGGGATATACTTGGCATTAGTAAAAGATCATAAAATAAAAGAAAGAGTATCTTGATCTCTTCATCGAAATCTATTCATTGGTTAAAAACTTAACTAATTTGTCAAAAAAAAAAATTTTCAAAAAGGAAAGAAATTCTTGCACCAAAATTGCAAATCAAGTGTCTCTTCTTCACCACTCTAGTTGGTGTCGAGCTTCCAATCCTCAACATCCTCTCTCTTTTAGGAATACAAGGGTATTTAACTCATTTTGTTAATTACCGTATCTTATACTGCTATTCTTATAACAATAATTTGAATTTATTTCCTTGTGTTGTTAAGCTCTTTTCCTTTTTTTTTTGGTTTCTTGTTGTTTGTATTAATTTTTGAGCCTTCAATTGTTGGACCCGCTTGATTCCAGAACCCAACGCTTGATCTGATGTCATAAAACGTGAGCATATTCCCATGAAGTCTCTTTAACCATCATCGATTCATCTTCTTGTTCTGATACCATAACTGTTTGATCCCGTTTACGAAACCCAACTCTTGGAATCATGATACTGACCGTATTATCCTATAAGGTTATTTTCATGAACCCTTATTAGGCATCATCAAATAAGGGTAGCGTGCCCACGACAGTCAAACATCAAAACCAACTTACTCAACCATTTTACAAGGAAGTCAATATGAGCATACACAACCGAAACTACTTCAATCTCTCATTTCATTACTAAAGAAAAAGAGTTTGAAAAACTTTATTTACATATCAAAAGACACACCATTGGCTTATTACAAAATACAAAAATAGCAAATTTGAAACAATTCCCTTAGGCTCTTGATCAGTTGATCTCTTAGCTATCACCTGAAGATAGGACAGAAAGGGGGTGAGCTTGAAAGCTCGTGGGTAACAATTTATAATGAAAAATAAGCAAAAACCCTTTGAAAACATTCACTTGTCATGGAAAATTCTCATCATGTAGTCAAAATGTCAAACTACAAAATATGAATGCATCAAACTTGATCACATAACATAAGCACATAAGCACATCAGAATGGTTTGGGTGATGCAAACTATATATGCATCACTCTTGTCATGAGCACATAAGCATATCAAAATGGTTTGGGTGGATCCAAAAACAGAACGTATTACATATTTTCACATAATGATCTTGTGTAGCCGTGAACTTATGGGAGTCCATAAAGGAGCTCCATGCTACTAACGGGCAGGCGGGAGAAGCCTTTAATTTGGCCAACGTGCACATGACTTAACTTAGGGGACCACCACAAACTCACATAACACATATTTCATAACTTGTAAACTTGTTGCCCAAAAAGTTACTTTTTCGAAACTTGATTTCATAAACTTGATATCGTTTCAAAATCATTTCTTAAATCAATAACCCAATTCATATACCAAACATATAGCACCTTTTCAAGACATTTAAAGAGCAATAAATTCACATTTATGATGCAAATAAAATCATGAAATTTCTTTGATTCAAAGAAAATATTAGTGGCTTATTTACTCTATTATAAACATGTATCCACCTTGATTTCTTTGCTTATAGACTTGCTCAAAATGCCTCTTCTCTTGTTCCTCTTGCCTCTTTTGATCCCTTTATACAAAAACAAAAATCCCACTCAATAGGGTTTTCAATTGAAAATCCCTCAAGCACAATCACCAAAATTGGTTCTAGAATACTTAAACCCAAGTATTTTCTAAACTCCATGAACTAAAATCCTTCCAAAAATTCAAAAGATTCAAAATGATCTTACTTTCATTCTTCACCAAATGAAGGGATCTTTCGCTTAAGTGGAAGCTCTTCTCTTCCTCTACCTTTTTCCCTTCTTGAACAACCTCAAAATCTCTCTCGAAGGCTAACACAATTGAAACACTAGCTTGTTTTCTCTTCTTCCTCTCCCTCTCTTCTTCTTTTTGTATTTCTCTCTTCTTCATGACTCTCTTTTTCTCTTCAATTTTTGTTCTTCTCTCTTCCTAAATGCAAGACAACACTTCTTTCAATTATGCCCTTAATGATTGAGACATGTCCAATTTGCCCTTCCATTTATGCCTTATGTCTTTTATGCTTAAGTGTCTCGCCAAAAATACCCTTGAATATTCTGACATAACACTTTCTTCTAGAAAAATGTTCCCCATTGTCTTAAGTTCCTAATGACACCAAAATCAATCCATTTGGTTCAGAAATCTGAAAGTTGCCCTAAGCATTTTCGGACTATTCTTATATTGAAACAACACACTATTCTTAAATTTCGCCTAGAAATTGAAAGTCTCAGAGACTGAATTTGATTGTCAATTTCTTCTTACAATTTGTAGTTTAATGTCTCTAGTTTAGCACAAATTAGAAATAATCTCATTTGGGGCTCTACCGATCTAGAAATCATCAAAATACCGAAGTATGTTCATTAAAACATCCAATTCACACTCTTCCAATCGATACCCTTAATTTGATTCAATCAATCCTTTTTCGAATCAATACCAAATGTTATCAAAATCTATGGAGGGACAGAAAAATGTGTTAAGAATCTACAAGTTCAAGAATCACTTCAATTGAAGGTCGGATAATAAGGTTATGGCCAGAAGAATCAAGCATGATTTTGCCCTCAATCATATTAAACCTATCTTGGGACAATTGACATAACCTTCACTAGAGATGTTGTATCAAGGTCATTCTTTGATGTTTTGAAAGAAGAATTTAATTGAAGTAAATCATGCATTAGTATAGATAATATACAAGTTGCACAAGAAAGGGGGGGGGGGGGGGGAGTTGAATTTAA
>JAOTAX010000004.1:10499751-10511536 GCA_025629825.1 Erythroxylum guanchezii | reverse complement strand
ACACTTAGGATGGCTTATCAACACATCAACTTCACTTATTCCTACTCTTCCACACACTCTTCGGTATCATCAAGCTTCACTTTAACCATTTTATCTCAAACTCAATTCAAAACTCCAACATGTCATTCCCAAACAATAACTCAACAGCAAACTCAACTATAAAGACATATGCACATACGCATCCCTTTTTGCAAAGTCATACCCAACTCATACATTATCTATTATTAACACAATCATACACATAATTTAGAACTTCCCATTTAACAAATTGCACCATGAAGCGTTTATTCCACTTACCCATTTTCATACCAATACGTATCCACATTAAAATTCAATCAATCAATCAATCAATCAATCACACTTATTAAGTGTATAAGCAATGCATATGTGACCCACTTTCAATCAATCGTTCATTATTGAAAAGCAATTATATATATAATAATATGATGCATGAGCAAGACCAACGCATTTCCTTTGTCTCTCCTTGAGCACATATGTACTAAGATTTCGGGTTTTAACCCTTAATATGGGGATGGGATGTTACATACTATTCTTGACACCTAATCAAAACTACTGTGACAGCTGTTGTTCTTGAATTCTTCAACAAACAGAAGCTATTGACAGAATTTAACAGTTCCTTTATAACATTGGTGCCTAAACCTGGTGAGCATGTCACTTTTTATGATTTAAGGCCAATATCATATTGCAATACTATACAAAATCATTTCAAAGGTGTTAGCTCAAAGGTTGAAGAAATTATTAGCCAATTACATTGTCTTATCACAAGGTACCTTCATTCTTGGACGGGTCATGAGAGATAATATACTCCTTCTATAAGAGCTCATTAAATCCTATGGCTTCGTGAAAGTTAGAAAGAATTGCTTCCTCAAAGTAGGCATAAGAAAAGCTTTTGATAGTGATGACTGGTAGTTCATCCTAAACACACTTAAAGCCTTGAATTTCCTCAAACTTTCATACAATGGATAGCTGAATGTGTTACCACTCCCATTTTCAAAATTCTGGTGAATGGACAGCCTAGCAAGCATTTCAAGAGCTCCAGGGGAATTCGACAAGTTGATCCCTTATCCCTATATGTTTTCACTCTTGTAATGGAAGACCTTTCTCTACATACTAAATAGATGCATACTCTATCAAAGGCAAGAGGAAATCCATGAGCATTTGTTCTTCCAATGTGAGTTTGTAAATCCTAGCTAGAAAATGATTCTACATAAATGTCATGTGCTGAATGTACCTAGCAGTTGGAGCTTTTTTATTTCTTGGTGTAACCACTTTGTGCATCATGATGACCCTGCCAGATGGAGCTTCTGCATGGCACTATCCTTCTTTGTCAAAGCTATTTAGGATGAGAGGAATCTTCAAAATTTTCAAAATGTAGGTTCAACTAAGGAACAATTCCACAACAACCCCTACATGAAAATTAGAAGCTACATCAGTCTATATAAGCTCAACTGTCACAATCAAGAATACTGGTCTAGAATATGGAACATTTAAACATGTCTAAACCTAGTTAGCTAGTTATCCTGCTTTTGGCTCCCAATTTTTATTAGCAAATATGTAAATCTTTTTATAGCTTGTGTATCTCTTAATTGCCTTTAAGGCTTAATTCATTACATTTTATAAATAAAATTTATGTTAGGATATTAATTATTGTTCAAAAATAATTTTTGACTAAAATTATTTTGATATTTGTTCTCTTTAATGCACAAATATAATATATAGTAATGTTAATGTTGATCTTAAGCCTTATTTCAATCAATAAATATAAGAATTCATGTGAAAAATAAAATTTTAGTTTATCATAATCTTACCACATAAACAATATATAATGGCTTAGTAAACTTAACTTTTGAACTTTTTTTAAAATCAAGATTAACAAAATGAAACAAAGATCTATTCTTTAAATTCTATATTTCTTTTTTTAAAATTTAAAGATAATTCCTTAAAAGAACCATATTTTAAAGAAACAAACTATCTAGATCTTAACTATTCCATTACTTTATGTTCCCTAGTTGCTAGCTTCTTTGGAAGTTGATGTTGTCTCCTCATTCCTCAAACAAAAGTCCAATCTCTATATCAAAGTTAAAATGGGGCGTGTAAGCAGCTTAAAGAGTCGAACCCAAAATTGACCTACCTTGCAAATTAACTGCATTTTTTTCAAGACTTTAAACAAATCAACTGCATTTGACAGAATTCGAATCTAAGAACTTAGAATACAAAAATACATACAGTTCTTATGATTGTTTAAAAGCAATGACATTTTCCAATCATTAAGTAAATAAATTCAAATACTCCCTTTTGAGAATGAAGAGATTTCCTTTTAAGACTTGTTATTTTTTATCCTTGCACAGTGAAAAAAGGCTTATGATGGATCTACACGAACCCCCTGATAATATCCATAAATGAATTTTTTTGGTAAGAGATGAATATTACTACACATAAATTCAAGTGTATGGTATCCATGGGTACTTCAGTGCATTTCTCCTCCTTAGTCGGAATAAATATGTTTTTGTACCCTCTCTTTAAAATTTAAAATGTATGCTTACACACAAATTTCGACAATCATATCTCCTAATTCTACATATTGATCATTCTAAGCTAAAATATAACTTTTTAGCATAATAGTCACATTATATAGAATATCTTGACTCTCAATAGATACATACAAGTCTATATAACATAGAAAAGTAGGATGCCCATGCATGTACGCGTGAGAAGAACCAAATCTCAATAAAATTTATTTTTCCAATAAAGGGGCCTTGTACGTGTTTTGCAATACCCTCTCTGAATACTGAAACCATATGAAATGTTTTTAATCTAGTTGAATACCTGACTCTTCGATGGATTGACCCACAATAATACCAACAACTTCTCTCAATTCCACCAGAACTATCAATAAATTCCTAAAACTTTAGGTGGGATGAGGATTGTAATTATTTCTCCTTCTTGGGGTACAATGACAAACCGAAAAGTTCGCCTATAAATAGTCAATAGAGAAATCTTGTGTTATATATGGTAATCTTTTTGATAATCGAATTTTGTATAGATTTCCTACTTGTGGAAAAAAGATAAATAACAAGTTTTTAATAGTATTCCTCCTACATTTCCTTAGTAAATCATTAAAAAGGGTTTTTAAAAATAAAAGGAAAGAGCAAAAATGGATTTAAGAAGGCCTAATTCATGAACCAATTTCCTATAGTATTCTCCATTTATGCTTAGATTAGAAAGATCTAGTTTTAGATTTTATTTTAGAAAAGATCCAATGTAGTTTTCTTAAATTGAACTTCCTTTCATTTCATAGAGATACATGACAAGATTTCAATTTTTAAATAAATTCAATTTCTTTAAAAAGAAATATGTATATTCAAAACTACGTATGTTGAATGAAACGGTGATTGTTGCTGTCAACTCCAATAATAAATCATTAGTTTATTTGAATAATTAAATAAAATAGATAGACCTTACTCTTCTTCTCAAGTCGATGAATCTTTCAATTAAAAGATTTCTTATATGGATAATACACATTTCAATTGACAGAGCTTAATTATAATTGTTTTATTATGAAGAAAAGATATCTAGGGGATGATTTTTCCTATTCAAATATTCACAACCAAGAAGTAATAGATTCTCTTTCAGGTAGCTCCTAAAAGGAGAGAGAAGATTAGAATACCAATAGACGTTTATTGTTAAATTTGCTCCCCTTTTTGGGGGGGACATCTAGTGCGACGACACTTTCCAGTCATTAAGTAAATAAAATCATATATTCCCTAACGAGAATGAAGATATTTGCTTTCGAGACTTGCTATTGCCTATTGACACATATATATCTTTTTAACTAAACCTTAGTTTTGCAGCAACAATAGCACCGCAATCGGTAGCTCTTTTGATGTGTATTTGGAGCATGGATTAGAAGTAATTTCATAGGTTTACAACCATATGTCTGTCTCTTTATGTATGCAAAATCATGTAGAGGGGCAAATAAACAATTAAATCATTAGTTTCCTTGAGTGGAGGTTGTTGAAGACAATGAAACTCGAGTCGATATGACGAACACAGCAAATACTAGAGAAACACAGATATGCTCCTCCTCCACACTACATATCTCTAACGTGATTGATCACACGGCTACTGGAACTTTAAGTGACTCCAGTATTTTATCATCCAACTCAAACTTCATTGGCTTCTTGTCTCGACCAATCTTTACATACTCATCAAATCTCTCCTTCAAGTCTTCGGGAAGGTTTGTGGTAGCACTCCATCCCAATATATCCTTAGCAGCTCGTGGCTCCGCGTAGAAGTGCTGCACCGTACATTTGCTTATGGTTAACCAATGATCTTAACACTCTCAGGATTATCCTTCCAGGAGAGGCACCTAAGAGGAGAGTTTACTCTAGATAAATTTTCTATTTCTGTCAAAATGAAAAAAAAATCAATTACCATGTTTCGGAAAGGAAATGCTTTCTTGGCATCAATTCCAACGGCTTTTGGATCATAATGCACTATTTCAACTGGTATACCAGCAGCTTGAGCACAAAGTTTTGCCATTCCGTCCAGAGTAACGGCACGATCACTGACGCAGTTGAAAATCTTGCAACTTGCAGCTTCAGGCTTCTCAACAGCTAATGCAATCATAGAGGATAGGTCCCTCACATGTGAGATATTAGTGAGTTGCATACCTGAACCAGGGATTGGAACTGGCCTTTTCCTAACAATTCCTGTTTAAAGAAACTTATCATCATCTTGCTCACAGGGCACATACAAATGCAAAAAACCCAAAAGATATGCGAACAGGAAAGGAATCAATTTTGGCTTTGCTTTATACGAATGCAGAAGTTGAGGATTTAAATAGCCTAAACTGGTCCACAGATTCACAGTTAACTCGACAATGAGAAGGGATGTGCTAGAGAATGATGTTAACAGGACTTCTCTGAGAAGATTATGGTACTTACGATCAAAAAACCACTCTTCACAATCTTTGTTGTTGCCAGAACCGATCATGTATTGAGGGCGGAATGAGGTCCAATTGCCATAAATTTCGGCTATGTATTGCTCCACTCCAACATGACCCGCTGAAGCTTTAACAGCATCCTATGGTTGTGTAGAGATTTTGACAAGTTTATATATTTTTTTATAAATATATCATTGACACTGGGATAAAACAGACTACGTACCCCTTCTACGTGGGGAGGTTCATCAGTTGGTACGTAGATTCCGGCGCTGCTGATGAAGAGGAACTGCTTCACACCGGTACTCTTCCCCCAATCCGCTACAGGCCTGTGCATGAACATCCCATCCCATGTTAAAGAGCTGACTAACAACAATTTCAATTCATGTTCCTCAAAAAATTGATGACCATCAGAGAAACTCCATATGCAAACTAAAATTATACTAAATCCATTAAGATTAAGAGATGGAAACATTGAAGTACTGCAGATATACCAACATGTCATATATTCATTCCAAGTGTAGAAAAGCATTAAATCGCAAACCTCACAGCGTCTAAGTCCTTTCCGTTGTTATCCAGGACAACATCAAAAGTGCCACCTTCCAAAACCTTCCCAACTTCTGCTGGGTCCCCCCATACTGTTTTCCCACCGCCACTCACAATTTCCTTCAATATAAGCGGTTCAAACTCTTATTACTTACTGACTAATGATATGGGTATCGCCGATTCTACAGATACCTGCAATCGAGCAAATAATTCTACACATATCTCATCAACTTACTGAGAACCTGTTGAATGGAGGCTTCTTCATTTTGTCCGACCCCTCTTCACCAACAGTCAAGACAGTGACTTCATGTCCAGAACCCAGAAGTTCCTTTGCAAGGTAGAATCCAATCACCGCATGAGCACCACCGTTGGTGTTGACTATAAGAACCTTCTTTTTATCGGCACCACTGGACTTCACAACGAAGGATGAGGCAGGCAAACGTCTTGAAGAAGGAGATGTAGAGAAAGAAGAGAAGAAAATGGAAGAGTTAGATGAAGTAGAGAGTGATAGGCGGGACGAAGAGGATAAATTGTGGGAGGGTGAAGAAAGCTTAGTGGCTGGGGAAGAGAAGCATAAAGACGAAGAAGGAGGAGCTAGAGTAGCCATTGGCTCTTTTTTGGCAAACACAGATATGGCTGATCGCTTTTAGAGCCAAGCAGTTTTTGGCTGCTAAGATAGACATAAAAGGTAAGCAGTTCTTGGCCTTTCGGTTCAACTAATCTCCCGGGTAATTCTGGTTGTCATCTATAGTTAGAACCAATTCAATTACAATCACGAATTAATAACAGCGTCCAGTCACTATGATTGTTCATAAAAATAATGCAATTTGTT
This sequence comes from Erythroxylum guanchezii, assembly GCA_025629825.1. Lineage (NCBI taxonomy): Eukaryota > Viridiplantae > Streptophyta > Magnoliopsida > Malpighiales > Erythroxylaceae > Erythroxylum > Erythroxylum guanchezii. Next base: position 10,505,195 of record JAOTAX010000004.1, on the reverse strand, counting down.
ATCATTCGGCGATGTGAATCACGTCACTTAAAAAAGATTCTCTCAACACAAGCTCTTGGATCTTCCCCACCAGGCGCGTTATAATGTACTGTTACCTTAATGGATCTAAAAGGAGTGGACCAGTGCAGACAAGACAAAAAGTAAATGCTAAGTGCCACTGTTACTAAGATGGGTTTAGTTTTAGAGCGTTGTGCGTCTTTTTAAAATCCCCCGTTATCATTTTACCTTTCCTCTTCAAAACTAGCCGTTAAAGTCTCTCTTTCTCTCCATCTCTCCGTCTCTAACAAATGGCATATTCAGTGAATCAGGATTCACCATTCCCTTCTCACCTCAGCAAGGTACCTTTTTCTGCTATCGTATTTTTTCTCAGTGTCATAAAGTTGTAAGCTTTCAGTCCTAATATCGCCCACATCGGTTTGTTGTTTGCAGGAGCCAACAGGCTTGATGGGTTCTTCCACGCTCATCAGCCCGTCTTCCGACAGGCGTTTATGGAGCGTTCTCAGGAACCGAGTCGACTCCTTGCTTGATGAGAGGCAGAATAAGGTCGTAACGAGCCGCGATGAGCTCAATCTTGACCCGTTCCAAGTTGTGAGTATCAATTCCTGATGTTTGTCGTCGAGTTTGGTCATCGATTTGTTGCGCTGATTAAGATCTCTTCTTTTAATCAAATTTAGAGCATAGGAGGGTCAAATAGAGCTAAGAGAATGAAAGAGGACTCGCTGCTTTTGTTAAGAGGGTTCGATTCCATTGCCTGCACTCTTTCTCAGCTCTCCAATAATCTGGACAACGCTCTTCAGGTAAATTCAAGCTCTTCTTATACCTTTGAATCTTGTTCACTGGCACCGAACTAGGCTAAGAATGTCTACGTATTTCTTTAATCGACCGTAAGTCTGGATTGTAGGCCATCAAGTTGTTCATGGACAATAGGATACAAATGCTTTCCTTTTTCGTTGCAAGCTTGTTTAAAGAGATAAGAAACATGGTTTCTGTCAGAACTAAGTTGGATCTACTAAATTGTGAACCTTCAAGAATCTTTCGTAAAGAAGAAATAGCTAACCTGAAGTTCAATTGGCTCCTATTCAACAATGTTTTGTCGCTTCAAAATTCATTGAACTTACTCTGCCTCGATTATTTTCGCTTTCAGGGAGCTAGAACTTTGGCTGCACCACCAACACTGAGTGAAATATTCCACTTCAATATCAGGAGTTCAGAAACAAAACAAGACGATTCAGAAAAGCAACAAAGCGAAGAAAATGAGGAAAAGAAAAACACAGGCTTAAAAAGGAAGCTTGATTCAAGTGATGCTGGTGTTGATCAAGGGAATAATCCACAGAAGGAAAGTGAGCAAAGCTCCAAAGATAGGATGCTTAAAAAAGCCAAAAATGTTGATTTCTCCTTTCTGTACACTGTAACGTTTCTTCCATCATTAGGTTCATATGTTTTTGCCGATTGACAATTATTCATTCCTTTGCAGCTTGCAATTTCTTTGGCATCAAAAGCTGCTTCACTTGCCAGGGAATTGAAGTCGATGAAGTCTGATTTATGTTTTATGCAAGAAAGATCTGCTATGCTTGAAGAGGAGAACAGAAGACTCAGAGATGGATACTCCAAAGGCATTAGACCAGAAGAAGATGACCTGGTATACCCTTTTCCTTGTTGCTAAAACTGTCCTTCTGTGCTTATGTTAGAATTCTTCACATTCCAATTAAAACTCAAGTAGCCTTCTCCTGAAACGATGATCTCAATACCTGTTGAACCAAAGCATCATCTGGCTTTCGTTGCAGATGAGGCTTCAAATGGAAGCACTGCTTGCAGAAAAATCAAGATTAGCGAATGAAAATGCAAACCTGACAAGGGAAAACCAGTGCCTTCAACAGCTTGTAGACTACCACCAAGTCACCACTCAAGATCTATCTGCATCATACGAACAATTTATAAGTGGGATATGCCTAGATTTTTCTTCTCCAGCTAAAGAAGCACAAAATGCAGATAACGAGGGACTGGCAGAAGCGCCTCGTACAAATTTATTTGACTTGTCTACTTCTCTTGATGAGTTCTTAAAATAGCAGTTGACTGTATAGTGTACTTATTGGAAGAAAAATGCCCAATAATTAGTCAACCATCCCACTTTTTATTCACCTTCAATTCCACATAATTACAGTACTGAAGAATGGAGCTCATGGATTTTCTTCATGCTATTTCCTCCGAATTGTGTGGTACTGTGCATTGTCTTTAAATGGAAGTGCAAGAACAATAAACAAGGAATTTCAATTAAGTAATATGGAAAAGGGAAGAGTGGTAAAAATGCTTCTTTCTAACCTTAACCTCTCTAATGGCTAACGCGGGTTCATCTCTATGATCATTTTTCTCTTCACTTCCCTGGCCTTGTTCCCAAAATTTCATCCGTCTCTACACGCCTACATGTTTGCTCCTCTTATTCCATTGTTGTCCATTCTCTTCCAGCCCAAATCTTGTGTAAGTTTTAGCTCTTCTTTACTTTCCTTAATTCATTTCCAACCCTATTTCTCTACCTATTTTTTCTACTTTCTGTCCATCATTTGATAGTTTCATCTACTTTGTAAAAGCGGAAAAGTTCTCTTCTGTTTTTATTGATTACAAAAAGTATTTATACACAAAATATATATCAATTCTTAGAAGGCCTAGAAATTCTCATGTCCGCACAACTAAGGGAAGTTTCCTAAAACAAGAATCCTAAAATAAGAATACTTCCTAACATTATGTTACAAAATATTCTCACAATATTACAATATCTCAGTACCCCCCCTCAAGTTGGAGCATGTAAGTCCCGAACACCCAACTTGCAGAAAAGAAAGTCGAATTGTGTTTTGCCCAAAGTTTTTGTAAAAATGTCTACTAATTGCATTGTTGTAGAGACATAAGAAGGAGCTATCAGCCCCTTAGTAATCACATGTCAAACAGAATGGCAATCCATCTCTATATGCTTGGTTCATTCATGGAAAACCGGATTTTACGCAATATATAACGCAGACTAACTATCACAATATAAACGCATCCCTTTACCCTATCTTACTCCCAAGTCCTCAAGAAGTCGCTTCGACCATTTTAATTCACATGTCACCGCTGCCATTGACCTGTATTCTGCTTATGCGAAAGAATGTGAGACAGTGTGTTGTGTCTTGGTTTTCTAAGAGATGGGGGAATAATCAAGTAACACAAACCATCCCATCAATGAGCGGCGTGTGAGAGAACAACTAGCCCAATCAGAATCATACCAACCTGACAAAGCTAGCTCATTATCCGAACGAAGCAAGATACCCAATCCCGGGTTCCCCTTTAAGTAACGAACAACCCATAGAGCGGACTCCCAATGCTCTTCCCTAGGATGTTGCATGAACTTAGATAAAATATGAACCGAATATGCAAGAATCGGCCGAGTCACAGATAGATAAATAAAACGACCAATGAGCCTCCTATACTTCTCCGAGTTGTCAAGAAGCGGCCTTTCTGCAAGCGTCAGATTATGATTTTGCTCGATGGGAAAACTAGCTAGTTTGGCACCTAATAGGTCGGCTTCGAAATAATTTCAAGGTTATATTTCCGCTGACAAAGAAAAATTTCCTTGAGATTCCAGGTTACCTCAAGCCCCAAAAAATACTTCAAAACACCTAAATCCTTCATATGAAAGCATTTGCTCAAATAATCTTTAAATGCAGTCAATGCTACACTGTCATTCTCTATAATGATCAAATCATCAACGTAGACTAGAACATTAATAGGAATTTTTCCTTTAAACAAGGTAAATAGGGAATAATCAGAGTTTAATTGAACAAAACCATAACTCTTCAATGCCGCAATCAACTTAACAAACCAACACCGCAGAGCCTGACGGAGATCATATAAAGATTTCCGAAGCCTGCAAACCTTTTTTGGTTTAGAAATTGAGAAACCTAGAGGAACCTTCATATACACTTCCTCGTCTAAATTACCATGTAAGAATGCATTATGCACATCTATTTGGTGGACTTCCCAATTTTTGATCACAGCAATAGCAAGGAATGCCCAAACTGTCACCATTTTAGCCACCGAAGCAAATGTCTCTGTATAGTCAATTTCCTCAACCTAATGATGCCTAAAAATCACGAGCCTAACTTTGAGTCTCTCAATGCTGCCATCTGAGTTATATTTTATTTTGTACACCCATTTGCTCCCTAATGCTTTCTTTCCTAGAGGTAGTATCTCCATATACCAAGTTATATTATCTTCAAGTGCTTTAATCTCCTTTGTCATTGCCTCCCTCCAACTAGTATTCTATACTACTTCCTTAAAAGACTTTGATTCATGTCCTGCAGTTATGGCTGCAAGAAAATTTCTATGTCATGTAGAAAATTGTTCACAATTAACATAATGTGTTATAGGATAAAAAGTACCTGAGGATTGCTGTGAAGTTGGTGAACGTTGAGAGGGAGGGCTCAATTTTTGTATTGTATGACACAAAATTGCGCAGAAGAACCGAAGGGATTTTAGGTCTCATCCCCCCTTCCTAGCTCGCCTGTGCTCTCCTCAACACCACTCAAAGGTGTACTACTTGCACCCGGTTCCACCAACTCTGCAGACACCCTAGCTTGAGGCATCCTGCCTTCAGCCACTGTGGTGGGGATGCTTGTTGACTCTGCCTCACCTACTATTGCACCACTATCCTTGGTCCCACCTGCCTCCTCGGAACCATATGCTCTCAAAAATTCATCATCATCCCCAAGAATCAGCTCATTATAAACCTGTGGTGAATGTTCTGTAGAGTTCTGCTCATTCACAAAAGGAAATTCATCCTAAAAAAATTTGACATCCCAAGAGACAAAGTATTAACATGTGTCTAATTCATAAATCTTCCACCCTTTCTTTCCAAAAGGATATCCCACAAATACACACTTTCGACTTTTGCTAGCAAATTTGTCACCTTTGTGACGCTGATTATGGGCATAGCAAAGAAAACCAAACACACGCAACTAATCATAAGATGGAATTTTTCCAAAAAACAATTCATAAGGAGTTTTATTTCCAATCATGTCAGAGGGAGTTCTATTTACCAAGTAACAAGCCGCTAAGACACATTCTCCCCAAAAAGATATAGGCAAATGTCCCTGAAATTTGAGAGCCCTAGCAACATTCAAAATATATCTATGCTTACATTCAACCCTTCCATTCTATTGTGGGGTTCCAACACAAGATGTCTCGAATATGATCCCATTTTCATTAAAATAGTCAAGTAAGCAAAGAAATTCGGCTTCATTATCACTATGCACAAACTTCACCTTTTTATTGAATTGATGATTAACCATAGCAACAAAATTCAAAACCATCTTTTTAACTTTCGTTTTGTCATATAACAAATAAACCAAAGTTGCTAGAATAATCGTCTACTATAGTTAAAAAATATGACGCATCATAAGACGAAGGTGTGCCTG
>JAOTAX010000004.1:10473726-10483807 GCA_025629825.1 Erythroxylum guanchezii | reverse complement strand
CCTTTTATATGCCTCATGTCCACTTATTTACAAAATTGCCATTCTTGTACTGTTTTTCAACATCTGCTCGAATAATTTCCTATGACCACCGAAAAATGTCATACATCATTTATTTGATGCCACAAAAATTATTATTCACTGTCCTGGTTTTAATGACATCAATCTCAAATACTGATTTATTTCGATATACCGGGTAAACTAGATACTAGGTATTACACTCCTCCTCTGTAATCTTCCCCAACTAGGGTTGTTATCTTTAGTGCTGATGGAAGTTTTGTTTTGCAACCTGCACTCATAGTTGAGAAGGTTCTATTTAGTTCTTCTTTCCTTGCTCCTTCTTCATCTGACCAATTTCATCTTTCCTCAGGTCAAGTTTAATGTTGAGATTCTCTCTGAACCTCATGACGCTGGATATCGCCTTCCTTTGGGGGGATGGAGAAGGGTCTTTAATCAGGTTTCTTCATATTTCTTCTTGATCTGTATTTCCTTTCTACATATTGTGCACTAGATTCTCCCTGAAGCAATTTCCACTTTCTCTTGCTTTCTTTCTATTCCTATCCTTTAATTATCTTGCATGCTCTTTTGTTCAAACACTTAGCCTCTTAAACATTCAGAGAGGCTCAGATGCTTCTGTTACATTTTTTGTGAAGATTATTCAGTAGGATGAGCTCTTTGAGTTTTTGTATTATTTCAGATGCAACAACCTCTTTGGGTGATTTGATTCTACCAAATCGTTTGAGGTTCCTTTACTTCCACATCTCGTATATACAAAGCCCTAAGGATAGGACATGGATCTGTATATTTGGGTTTCGAGGGTTTCAGTGATTAGACAGTATTTGTTATATCTCTATGATTGTGTTCCCAAGATTTAGCCATAGACATCTGCTAGATATAGACCCCTATATATAGTTGCTGCAAGGACATGTGAAGAAGAGGTGATCTCTTGTTTCCATATGGATCCTGTTAGAAAAGTGCTCTAAAGGCAATCAACTTTAGCACTTATTGTACAAATCATTTTATGATTAATAAATTTTTCATTATTTCAATGTTCATACGTTTATAGATTTGATATTGATCTTAAATTGATTTAATAAAGTCCTTGATACAAAACATAGCTTGGAGGAATAATGAGATTCCTATTATATGTAATTATATTATTATCTAAACTTTCCTTAGTCATAGGATTAATGAAATGGGATATCATTAATCCAGATAGACTAGCGCATGTTATACTTCTTGATTAGATCAAACAGTAGATCTCATAAGCTGTAGACATAAGTTGTTTAGAGTTAACATGTGGATGCTTACGAAGGGTAGTAAGTACATTAGATTGACCTACTATGAGACAATCATATGGTTATTATATTCCAGTGTCAATGATAGTCTCACCATAGCGATAGTGCAAATATCCTTTGACTTGAGGTGCTTAAGGATATCTCAGATACTGATCTTGTGCTTTGACTCCATTCATCGGTGCCTTTTAAGGGTTACTCATAGGGTGGTGATTGGGTATAACTTGAGGTATTCGAAGGTAATTGAGTAGCCAATAAAGGATTACCACTCTTAATAGAAGAAGATGATACCCACATCCTCGTGTTGGGGTCATTACTGTCCCTGGCCAGAGTAGATATGTGTAATGAAGAGAGTCTTCAATGATACATAGAGTAATGAGTTCCTCAGGATAAGATCTAATAACACTTAGACTAGATGTGACGTAGTTAGTCTAACAGGAGTTGAAACTTTGACCTTAATCTAAACCAAGTGGGTATAGATGGTGAAAGGACAAATTGTATAGCAACATTGCATATAGAAGGGTTTGTAGTCAAACTACAGACTTTCCAATCAATTGGGGATCATGACGTGTTGCTAGATACCATTCTTGACTTAATTGAATTAAATGTTAATTTAAGTGGCCAACATAACCGAGAACCTAATGGGTCACACACTTAAGAGATCCAATGGATGAGTAAAATGGTCTTGAATGGTGATTCAAGATATGAGAGAGTGTTTCGGGATTGTATCGCAATGTGATCGTGGTAAGCAACATGAGGCTATGGATCCTTATACCATAGTCTATCATTTTAGGGAGCTCTTTGATAAGCAGGCAAGGTCCAAAAGGTTCAAGACTTCGCAATTGCTCTTGTGCTCCAAGATGGTTGAGGGGACATCTCTAGTGCAGTACGCACTGAAGACGAATGGCTACATGGAGCGGTTAGCCTCCTTAAGGTTTCTTTTGGATCATGAATTAAGTATTAACTTAATTCTGACGGGTTTAACAGATAGTTACTCACAATTTGTGCTTAACTATTAGATGAACAATATATCCAGCACAATTCCCAAGCTAGTCAACATGCTCAAGACAGTTGAGCCATATGTCCACAAGGACAAGGTTATGATGCTAGTGGACTCTTCTGGTTTGAAAAAAAGAGCCAAAAGAAGAAGAAATCCGCAAGGCCCAAGGGTGTTAAGAAACCAAAGAAGACTGCCTCGAAGAGAACTTGCTTCCACTGTGGCAAGGATAGCCATTAGAATAGAAACTGCAAGGCCTATCTAGAGTCCTTGAAGCAGAAGAAGGCATTTGATGCCCCATCTACTTCAAATATTTATGTTATTAATATTCATACTGTTTTTGATAATAACATATGGGTATTAAATACTAGTTGTGGCTCACACATTTATACTGGCATAAAAGGCCTCAGGAATAGTAGATAACACAACAACGGAGAGTCAGACCTGCGAGTGGGCAATAAAGCAAAAGTTGCTGCATTAGTTGTAGGCACGTATGGATTGACGCTCCCTAATAGGCTTGTACTAGAATTGGACAATTATTTTTATGTACCTGTTTTGACTAAAAATATAATTTTTGTTTCTAGTCTTAATAAAGCTAGATTCCATTTAAATTTTAGTAACAATGGTTGTTCAATTTATTTGAATGGAATGTTATATGCATTGGTGCATTGGGTACATTATGCAATGGTATATACATATTGGATATGTCTAATTCGATTCTAAATATCAATAATAACAAAAGAATAAAACGAGATAATGTGAAATCGTCTTGCCTATGGCATTGTCGCCTTAGCCATATAAATGAGAGAGGCATGTCTAAACTACACAAGTGTGGTAGTTTAAGGTCATTTGATTATGAATCATATGACACATGTGAATCTTGCTTATTAGGTAAGATGACTAAGTTACCCTTTAAGGGAAAGGGAACGAACTAATGGACTTTTAGACCTAATACATACTGATGTATGTGGTTCGATGTCCATACATACCAAACGTAGTTTCGTATACTTCATTACCTTTATCGATGATCATTCTTGATATGGGTATGTGTATCTTATGAGATACAAGTCTGAAGCCTTTGAAAGATTCAAAGAATTCAAAAATGAAGTTGAGAAACAACTTGGGAGAAATATTAAATCACTTCGATCGGATCGAGGTGGTAAACACTTAAGCCAAGAGTTTTTGGATTATCTCAGGGATAATGGAATATTGTTCCAGTAGACTCCACCTTACACACCACAACACAATGGTGTGGCTGAAAGGAGAAACCGAACTTTGCCAGACATGGTGGGGTATGTGATGGGTTTAGTGAATTTACCGAAATCCTTTTGGGGTATGCACTCTAAACTTCTGTTTATGTATTAAATAGAGTCTCAATGAAGTTAGTTGATGTTACTCCATATGAGATATGGACTAATAATAAACCATATCTTTCTCATATGAAAGTTTGGGATTGTCCTACTTATGTGAAGCGGATTCAGCCAGATAAGCTTAAAGCTAAATCTAACAAGTGTCTGTTTGTAGATATCATAAGGAAACTATAGGATATCAGTTCTACCATGTTTCGAAACAAAAGGTGTTTGTTTCAAAACATGTTGCCTTTTTAGAGAGAGTTTCTTCTAAGAGAAGACAAATGGAGAAAAATTGAACTTATAGAAGTTCAAGATGCTCAAACAGACGCAGATTAACTGCTTGGACCCTAGACTATTGTTCATAAAGATGAAACAATAGTTTAACCTTCTAACACACAAGAAGTTTGTAGGTTGGGTAGGATATGTCATGTTCCCGAGAGATACAGATTTCTCATAAGTGAACTTTACGACGCATTGCTCATAGAAGATGATGAGCCTACTACCTATGAGGAGTTTCTGAAGAGTTCAGAATCTGACAAATGGCTTCAAGCTATGAAATACGAAATGGATTCCATGTATGAAAACCAAGTATGGACTTTGGTTGACCCACTCGAAGGGATAAAACTCATAGGGTGCAAATGGGTTTTCAAAAAGAAAACTGACATGAAGGGTAATGTAGTTACCCATAAAGCTAGGCTTGTAGTTAAAGGTTATCATCAAAGGCAAGGTGTTGACTATGGCGAAACTTTTAGCCCAGTAGCTATGCTTAAATCTATTAGGATACTCCTAGCCATTGTCACTCATTATGATTATGAGATATGACAAATGGATGTGAAGACGGTTTTCCTTAATGGAAACCTAACCAAGGATGTGTATATGACACAACCTGATGATTTCATATCAATGAATGGAGACAATGTATGCAAGCTTCAAAAATCCATTTATGGATTGAAGCAAGCATTCAGAAGTTGGAATATCCAATCTGATGAAACAATTAAAGAGTTTGGTTTCTCACAAAATTCGGATGAGTCGTGTGTGTATAAGAAGGTTAGTGGGAGTACAATCATGTTCCTTATACTATATGTAGATGACATATTGCTAATAGGAAACGATGTCTCAACTTTACAATTAGTAAAAATTTGGTTAGCTAAGAACTTCTCTATGAAAGAACTTAAAGAAGTAACTTAAATTTTAGGGATAAGGATCTATAGAAATAGATCTAATAGGTTGTGTGGTCTTTCTTTAAGAGGTTACTTGGTCTTTCTCAGTCTACATACATAGACAAGATGCTATAGAGGTTTAGCATGGAGCAGTCCAAGAGAGGTTATCTTCCCATGGTACATGGGCTTACACTCTCTAAATCTATGTGTCCAAAGACAAAAGATGAGAGGACTCGCATGAGTTTGATTCCTTATGCTTCGGCTATAAGATCAATCATGTACACTATGTTATGTACTAGACTCGATGTATCAAATGCTCTAAGTGTTACGAGCAGATACCGGTCGGACCCTAGTGAGGGTCATTGGGTGGCTACCAAGAATATCCTTAAGTGCTTGAGAAGAACTAAAGATGTATTCTTGGTATATGGAGAAGGTGATCTTATAGTAAGCGGGTATACTGATGCCAGCTTCCAATCCAATAGGTATAACTCCAGATCCCAGTCTGGATATGTATTCACACTGAATGGTGGTGCGGTTAGTTAGAAAAGTTCCAAATAAGAGACAACTGTTGATTTGACAATAGAGGTGGAGTACATTGCAGCTTCAGAAGTCCCAAAGGAAGCGGTTTTGGATCAAGAAGTTCATCATGGAACTTGGTGTCGTTCTGAGCATCATTAATCAAGTGCAGTTGTATTGTGACAACAACGGGGCTACAGCACAGGCGAAGGAACTGAGGTCTCATCAGAAGTCTAAACAAGTACTCAGGCGCTACCATTTGATTAGAGAGATCATTGGTAGAAATGATGTCAAGATAGAGAGAGTTTCCACTGATCAGAATATGGTTGATCTGTTGACTAAGCCTATTTTCCAAAAGTGTTTTTTGTCACATGTACATGCCACGCCTATGATATTAGATATTAAGGCGATTAGCTTTTGTGCAACTGGAAGTATGTTAGAGAAGTGCTCTAAAGGCAATCACCTTTAACACGTATTGTGCAAATCATTTAATGATTAATAAAATCATTTTTCATTATTTCTATGTTCATACGTTTATAGATTTGATTTTGATCTTAAATTGATTTAGTAAAGTCCTTGCTACAAAATATAGCATGGAGGAAATCTTGACGAGATTATGATAATGAGATTCCTATCATGTGTAATTATGTTAGTATCTAAAATTTCCCTAGTTATAGGATTAATGAGATAGGATATCATTAATCCGAATAAACTAGCGCACGTTATACTTCTTGATTAGATCAAATAGTGGATCTCATAAGCTATAGACATAAGTTGTTTAGAGTTAACTTATGGATGCTTATTAAGGGTAGTAAGTACATTGGATTGACCTACTATGAGACAATCATATGGATATTCTATTCTAGTGGCAATAATAGTCTCATTATAGCAATGGTGCAAATATCCTTTGACTTGAGATGCTTAAGGATATCTCGGATACTGATCTTGTGCTTTGACTCCATTCATTGGTGCCTTTCAGGGGTTAATCATAGGGTGGTGATTGGGTACAGCTTGAGGTATTCGGAGGTAATTGAGTAGCCAATAAAGGATTCACCACTCCTGATAGAAGGAGATGATACCCACGTCCTCTTGTCAGGGTCATTACTCGAGAGTCTCTGGCCAAAGCAGATATGTGTCATAAAGAAAGTCTTCAATGATACATAGAGTAATGAGATCCTCAGGACAAGATCTAATAACACTTAGATTAAATGTGACGTAGTCAGTCTAGTAGGAGTTGACACTTTGACCATACTCTGAACCAAGTAGGGTATAGATCATGAAAGGACGAATTGCATGGCAACATTACGTATAGAAGCGTTCGTAGTCAAACCACTGACTTTTCGGCCAATTTAAGGTCATAACATGTTGCTAGATACCGCTTTTGACTTACTTGAATTAAGTATTAATTCAAGTGGCCAACATAACCGGGAACCTAATGGGTCACACATCGAAGGATGAGTAAAATGGTCTTGAATGGTGATTCAAGATATGAGAAAGTTTTTTAGGATTATATGGCGATGTGATCATGTTAAAAAACATTGCATGTAATGGAATAGAAACAAGTGTTGTTAGCTTCTATTAATGCATGCTATTCATGGTCAATAACTTCTCATAACTTTCAATAATGCATGCTATTCATGGTCATTAACTTTCTATAACTTCCATTAATGCATGCTATTCATGGCTATTAACTTCCCATAGCTTCCATTAATGCATTCTATTCATGATCATTAACTTCCCATAACTTTCCATTAATGATGAGGGTTATGGAAGACCAAGTGGTGCAAAAAATTGAGATGATTTTTGAGCATCTTGTGTAAGACATATAAAGAGAAAAAGAAAGGTTCTTTTTCTTATACACACACTTTTTCTCTCTAACTCTCTCAAAAGTTCTTGTCTTTGCTAGCGCAAAAAAGAATTCTAGCCATCTCCTATTAAGGTTTCATCCTTCTATCTTCGTATAGACTTTCATTAGAGATGGTCTGCGTTGATCGTTGTGGTTTACGACAACCCAATGCTGAGAAGATCAAAGAAGAAAAGAGATAAAAGAAAGGTATGTAAACATCTTACATTTCATAACAACCCAATGTGGAGAAGATTAAAGAATAAAGGAGATCGAAAGAAAGGTATGTAAATATCTTACATTTCATGTTTTTGTTTTTTCTATATCTATATGCATGAGTAGATATAGTTTTTGAGGTTCCGTATTATTTTTGCTACCTATATTTGATATATATTATATATAAGATGCATGATCAGAACCTAACAGTCTGACACACTAGGCATGTTATGTCCATTTGCAATACGACATTCTATCTGTTGTATTTAGTCTATTTTGGATTGTTAGCCATGATATAAAGGATATTCTTAGGGGTCGAACCTTACACCAAATAATTCTATGCCATTCCACCTTCTATTCCCTAATTCTTAGCAGATCTTTGGTGGTACTATTGGTAAGTTTATAGATAGGATGGTTATGTCAATAGAATGTATCCAGTTAATAAGATGGTTGGAGATGCCTTAATTGTTCTAGAAAGTTCCATGTCCCCTCTGTAATCATAGAGCTAAGTTTGAGTTTGAGTGAAGAGGTTTAGGGACTGCCTAGATTGTTGTAATAATGTATGAGAGGTTCCAAGTTAGACCAATTATCAAACTAGACATATTTCATTTTTCCATTCCCAATTGTGCAAGAGATGTCATCCCTGATTTTGTTCCTCAAATTCATAATCTGATTGAGAAAATGCAAGTATGAGGTAGGTTTTTAAATGCTCCATAAGCTTCTTTCTTTGAGAAAATAAGAGTGGAGCCATTTAACCCAAAGGGAATTTTTATCCATGAGAATCCGCCATAATCTCTTCAGGATTAATGTTTGATTTGTGATCTTGATAAGGGTTATATTCAACCCTCCTTCATCTTTAGGAAAGCAGACATCGGTCAATTTCACTTTAGCTAACCCTTTATCCCTATTTGGATGATTCCATAGAATTTTTTTTAGGATTCTTTCAATGGTCTTAATGATTCCTTGAGATAGAAATATGTGAGAACTTCAATAAATATGGAGAGAGTTCAATATCGATTTGATGAGTTGCACCTTTCCCGTATAGAACAAAAGACTTGTTAACCCATGAACTGATCCTTTTCTATATTTTCTTTAGAAGTGGAATGCATTCCATATATCTAAGTCTTTTAGTTAAGAATGGTAGTCCAAGATACAACAGAGGAGCAAGTTTGAATGGCATTCCAGTTGATTGAGAGATTAGAGGTCCCACGGCAGTAGCTTTCTTGGATAGTAAGAAGTGGCTCTTTGTTAAACTGTAGACTTGATAAATTTTTAAATTTACTAAGAGCTTCCATATAACTTTGTATGGAGCCCATCGTGGCCCTGCAAAATAAAAATAGATCATCTGCAAAACATAGGATAGTCAAACCAATCTTCTTGCATTTTGCATGGTATCTAAATTTTGGATTCTTGAGCACTTCATGCTTGATAAGAGAGTTTAGAGTCTCTATACACAAACTGAAGAGCTAAGGGGACAAAGGGTGTCCTTGTCTTAGACCTCTTGCTGCTTTAAATGATGTGGTAAGAGTTTCATTGATCAAGATAGCCAAGGAAGAGAATGAAATACATTCTTTAATCTACTTTATAAATTTAGATGGAAACATGTGAGCCATCAATAATATCCATAGAAAGTCCCAACTCACATTGTCATAAGCTTTCTGAAAATCAACTTTGATTGTACAATTTGGAGATTATTATCTTTTTGTTATTGTTGTTATTGTTATTTTATTATGTTTTTTTATGTGGGTCATTTGGGAACAACCTCTCTACTAGTTAGGATTAAGGTTACTTATTACTTAACCTTCTTCGATTGCGCGTGTTAGCAAGATTTCTATTGAATTGTTGTTATTATTGTTGTTTAATTTTCTCCAACCAAGTGCTAGTTCTATTTAATTTCTAGCTAACTCATTCCCCCCAACGAATCGATAACTATCCTAATTTAACACTTGCTAATAGGTCCAAAACTACCATAATCATCATCAAATCATTTAAAACTGCATAACATTACCCTTTGGTCATGTTTGGTAACCACTGGTAGTAAATAAAATAGGGATGGCAAAAAATGCCCGATCTAACCCGGGGTCAACAGGTTTGGCCCGATCAAACCGACCCACGGGTAGGCTGGGTATGGCCTAAAAGAAATCAGGTAGGGCCGCGGGTCATTAGTCGTGGGCGAGCTGCGGGTAGCGGGCCAAGGTGATAGGCCCATGGGTTGGTTTGATTAGGCCAAACCCATTGACCCATGGCTTGCACAGTGATCCAAACAAAACGATGTCATTTTGTTTGTTACAAGATGACATTGTTTTGTTAATGTTCAAAATATTTCTTCCACCAACAAAATGACATTGTTTTGCTTTAAGAGTAAAACAACATCATTTAATTTATAAGACAATTAATAAAAGACAAGACAAAATAGCGTCGTTTTGTTGCAAGTAAAAACAATGTCGTTTTACCTCTTATTAATGAAAGCCACTGCCAGCAGCCCAGCCTCCACCCTTGCTTTCGCAGTCTCACTCCATCCATCTCCCTTCATCCCCGACCTCGACCTCCCACACAGTTGCTTTTACTTCTATGTTCTTCTTCTCTGTTTCTTGTTCTTCCTCCGTTATTCTCCTTCTATCGTTAGTGTTGTTGGACCCCGATTCTTGAGTGAAAGTAAGAAATATTCAAAAGTGGATGAGTTGATTGAAATAGAGTTAAAAAGT